>CM051234.1:143998120-144318120 GCA_027917425.1 Gastrophryne carolinensis
GTACAAATACAGTAGGAGCCAAGTATGTAAGAGTTAAGTAAGTGCTAGTAAGAGATAATGGATAATATCTTTCAGCAACATCACATTCATACGGCTTCTTTTCTGGAACACAATGCATCTGCGTAGTTATACAAGGTTCTTACATGACACAGCAAAGACATTAAATAGGTCTGAATGAAAGAAAACAGAGATAAAATGGTAAAGGTTAGGTACAGTGCCAACTGGTAAGCCATCTCAGTACCATATGTTGTCCATCAACCTATAAAAGCTAAAAATACAATTCTGTGATTACTCATCTGTAGAATTGGTATTATGAGTATACAGTACGTCCTGCTCCAAATCTAATACTTACAGTTGGGATATACTCCGCCAGATGGCGCTGGACTGCAGAGACATCGAAAATAGGCTCATCCCGGCCCCTCAAATTCCCAGGGACCTCCCACAAATCCCCAGCATTGAAAAGCAGTTAAGGAGAAGCCGGGAGCATTAACCAAACCAAACTATCAACTATAACAATGATAAAAATCACCATACAGGGGATCCAAGAAAATACAAACCAAGGGTGGGTTGGAGCAGGACATACTGTATACTCATAATACCAATTCTACAGGTGAGTAATCCCAGAATTGTATTATTCTTAGTATACAGTACGTCCTGCTCCAAATCTAATACTTACAGTTGGGACATCCAATAGCAGTGTCCATAAAGTAGGGTGGGATCCCCAAGAAAAATCAGCAGCAGGCAGTTTAAACCACTGCCGCCTGCAGAACCTCGCGGCCAAAAACAGGGTCAGCTGAGGCCCTAACATCAACCATGTAAAACTTTGAAAAGGTATGAACAGAAGACCAAGTAGCAGCCTTGCAAACTTGTTCAACAGAAGCCTGGTGCTGAAAAGCCCAAGAGGCACCAATAGCACGAGTGGAATGAGCCGTAAGGCGGAAGGGAGGATTCTTCCCCTTAGCAGAGTAGGCCTGAATCACAGCCTGACGAATCCACTTGCTTATAGTAGACTTGGCAGGAGCCAAGCCCTTCCTAGGACCAGAAGGAACCACAAAAAGAGCATCAGTTTTCCTGAAAGGTGCAGTAGTCACCAGATAGTACTTCAGACACCTAACCACATCCAAAGAGTGCAAAACCCTCTCCTTAGCATTGCTAGGATTAGGGCACAAAGAAGGAAGAACAATATCCTGATTCAAATGAAAGGCAGACACTACCTTCGGCAGAAAATCAGGTTTGAAACAAAACACCACCTTGTCCTGGTGCCTCTCATAGTAGGGGGGCTGAATGGACAGCGCCGCCAACTCAAGACACATGCCTGACAGAAGTGATAGCCACCAGAAACACAACCTTGAGCGTAAAAATGGCCAAGGCAGCATCCTGCACAGGTTCAATAGGAGCACCCTGCAAGGCTGACAGAACCAAGTTCAAATCCCAAACAGGCACCATAGGTTTACGTGGGGGACGCACATGAGTGATCCCCTGGAAAAAAGTCCTGATCAGAGGGTGCTGAGCAAAGGACTTCTGGAAAAAAATAGCCAGGGCAGAAACCTGACCCTTCAGAGTACTGAGTTGGAGCCCCATCTCCAACCCATGCTGCAGGAACTCCAGAATCCTGGGAATAGAGTAGACACGACAGGGAAGAGACTTAGACTCACACCAGTCAATGTAGGCACGCCAAACCCTGTAATAAATGGAAGAGGAAAACTTCTTCCTAGCTTTAATCAAAGTATCCACAACTGAGGAAGACAGCCCCTTCTCCATCAAGATGGAGGTTTCAGCAGCCAAGCCGTCAAAGCCAGAGTTTGTAAATTGAGCTGGCGTAGTGAGCCCTGAGTGATCAGATCTGGCACCAAGGGCAGAGCGTACTGATCTACTGCCATCTGCACCACGTACCACACTCTTCTTGACCACCTGGGGGCCACCAGAATTGCTGGCACCCCTCTAGAGCATTCTTGCGCAGAACCCTGCCCAGCAGGGGAATTGGGGGGAAGACATACAGGAACTGAAAGTCCTTCCATGACATTGCTAGCGCATCCGAGGTCAGGGCCAGAGGATCCCTGGACAGAGAGACAAAAGCTGGAAGCTTGTGATTGTGGCGGGACGCAAACAAATCCACATCTGGTTGGCCCCAATGGTGACACAGAGATTGAAACACCCTGCTGCATAGGGACCCTTCTCCCTGGCGAGAGGTCCCCCTGCTCAGAGAGTCCGCCAGGTGATTTTCCACCCCTGGGATGTACACAGCTGAAATGCCGGAGACATTGGCCTCCGCACAAGTCAGGATCAGAGATGCTTCCTGGAGGGCCCCCTTGCTCCGGGTCCCTCCCTGATGATTGATGTAGGCAACTGCCATCTGGTTGTCCGAGCGCACCTGAACAGACAGGCCCTGAAGATGAGTAGTCAAGCGAGCCAGAACTAACCTGATCACTCGCAGCTCCAAGACATTGATAGGTGTGTGGGCCTCCTGAGGGCCCCACCTCCCCTGGAACCGCAGGGACTTCCAGAACCCCCCCCCCAACCTGACAGACTGGCATCCGTGGTGACCATCTCCCAGGAAGGGGCAAGAAAGGATCTGCCCCCCAACAGGTTCCTTGAGTCCATCCACCACAAGAGGGACCTCCTGACCAGGGGGGAGAGCACACAGACCCTGTCCAGGGACGCTGGGTCCTTGTCCCATACAAACAATAGGTGAAATTGCAGAGGCCTCAAGTGGAACTGGGCATAAGGGACCGATTCGAAGCACACCACCATCAGGCCCACCAGCTGCATCCCCTGCCTGATGGAGGGATAGGGACAAGCTAGGAGGGACTGAGCCTGTGCAATCAGACTGTACACCTTCTGCTGAGGAAGGAAGATCCTTGCCTGAACTGTATCCAGATTCATTCCTAGGAATGGAGTTACCAAGGAAGGGGACAGTGAGGACTTGGGGTGGTTGATCACCCATCCAAATGACTCCAGAGTGGACACCACCAGCTGAGTATCCAACTCTGCCTGATGTAGAGACTGGGAAGTGATGAGGATGTCGTCCAGATAGGGAAGCACGCGGACGCCCTGACATCACGCCAGCCAGCACCTTGGTGAACACCCTGGGAGCTGAAGTGAGGCCGAAGGGCAAGGTCACAAACTGGTAGTGTTGATCCATCAGAGCGAACCTGAGGAACCTTTGATGACCTGGGAACACAGGAATATGAAGGTAAGCATCTTTGATGTCCACAGAAGTCATGAAATCCCCTTGGCGTGGGGGAACTGATGGCAGAGCGCAGAGTCTCCATGCGAAAGCGCCTGCCCTTGACAAACTTGTTGAGAATCTTTAAGTCCAGGATGGGCCTGACAGAACCATCCTTTTTGGGTACTGTGAATGCACTGCTTGCACTAGCTCCTGAGCTGACACAGGGTCCTGAGGAATCCGGGATCTGATGAACCTTGGAGGGGGATCGGCAGCAAACTCCAACTTGTAACCGGAGGACACTACCTCCTGAATCCACCGGTCTGAGACATGAAGCCTCCAGACGAGACGTGAAGTGCTGCAGCCGTCCCCCCACCCGGATGGGTGAGGGCGCCCATCATGCCTGAGGGGGCTTGGGAGAGGATTTAGCTTTGGTACCCCAGGAGGAGCCAGGACGTCCACGTCCTCTGCCTCTACCCGGGCCCCAGGGAAGGACACCCCCCTTCCCTGTCTTGCACCACGGTAAGGGGAGGAGAAGAAACCCTGACCCTGAAAGGGCCGAGGTTGCCACCTGCGCTGGGGTAACCTACCTCCCTTAGCAAAAAGGTCCAGGCGGTCTCCAAACGGACGCAGTCCTTTAAAGGGAAACCCAGCGAGGGCCTTCTTGGCAGCGTTGTCAGCAGCCCACTGGCGCAGCCAAACCGAGCGGCATATAGCCACCACAAGGGCAGAAATTCTGGTGTCATCCAATGCTGATAAAATTTACAAAAACATCACAACTGGAGAGTGCATTAAACACCTCACAAGGCAATTCATCAGGGGCACTATCAAGCATATTTCTGATAAGGGTTCTAGTGGCCACAGCAGTAATGGCAGAGGCACAGACCAGGCGCAGCACCGTCCCCGCACATGCAAAGGCGTGGGATGCCAGCTGATCAATACGCCGGTCTTCGGCATCCCGCAAGGTAGTAGAATCAGGGGAATGCATGACAGAGGTGTTAGATAGCCCTAGGATCGGGGCATCCACCTCGGGGGGGATGACCAACATTTAACCACCTCAGCAGGAAAGGGATGCTTCCTATACCAACTCTTTGGAACCCCGGGAAGTTTACTGGGGCGCTCCCATTCCTTGAGCACAAGGTTATGGAAATGTGCCTGCTCTGGAAATTCCAAAAGTGATCTTGCTGTATGGAAAAGCTCCCCTCTTTGCCTGGGAGCCTCAACAGGGAGAGAGATAGACAGAACCTCAAAAATTTGGGTCAATAATCTGCCAGTGTCATCCGGGGCCCAGGGGTCAGAGCCAGAAACGTCATGACCCCTCGGTCTCTCATCAGATGAGCCTGAATGAGAAAAGATCTCCCCTTCATCAGACGGGGTATAGCCACACAGATTCATAAACTCCTCAGTTCCCCTAGGGAAAACAGTAACATTAGGGGTCAAGTGCCACTTCTTAGCAGGGGCCTTACGCGCTAAAGACTTCGCAATAATCTGTTCAACAGTAGCCAGTCTAGAACACACATCAGGCTGAAAATCCACACTTGTATGCAACTCAGCAGGAGTGAGATTTAAGCTTGGGGGAGTAGGTGAAGTGAAACGAGGTGCAGCCACTGGCAGGCCAGATTGCAATGCAAGCACCTGCTCAGCACAGGGTACACAGACCGCGCCTTGTCAGCGTCAGCATGAGGCTGCCCACACACTACACACAGCCGGTCTTGTCCCAAAGGGACCCCGGTAACATTATCCTGGCATGCCTCCATATGGTGATTATAGCGGCGATATACGCCGATAGGGAATGACGCTATATAGAAACCCTGGATGCCCCAATAACCCGCTAGGGACGTGGGAGTATAATTTGTACAAGGCCTACATGTAATATACTAAAAACAGGGCCGGGAGAAGCCAAGAAAGGTTCGTCCCGCCTTAAAGACATAAGCAGACAAGACATTAAGTACATAAAAACACAAAAGTGAAGCCACGAGGGCACTTACGGACCGCGGTAGGTAGGAGTCCGTCGCGCATAGGCCAACCAAGTCAGAAAAGATGGCGTCGGTATACCTCGAGGGGCGGGCCAGTAATAGCGATGACGCGGAACGCGCCAAAGACGGGCCCCACCCCCCCGAAGAGCGCGAATCCAGAAAGACCAACGGCCAATGATGGCGCAGCAGCGCCTGAGGTAATGCCGCCGCCAAGCGCGGAACCAAGTCAGCGTGCGGCGGCGGTAAATTTAAAAGCAATAAAGACAAGTGAAAAGTTAAAGCACAGACTGCATAACATACATATCTATACACATACAACCCCCCCCCCTCTTTTCCCCCGAAGACTACAAGGAGGATGAGGGAGGATGGCGGCCACTTAAATAGGGCCCACTGATGGGCAGGGGCAAGGGGCAATAGTGCAGGAGGGGCATCCCATAGAGGTTCACCATAAGCCTGAACCGCCTACCCTTTGGTGGGGGATCGCGGTGGAGCAGCGCTCCTAAGCACCAACGGCGGTGCTGCCTACCTTCACTCGACCAGCGCAGCCAAGGCTGGGAGGCATATTACTGGTGGAACAGGTGGGAATAGTCCAACAGGGCCGCAGGTTAATAACCCCGCTCACCTGCGAGTAGAGAGCCAATTTCTCGTCCTTCGCAGCCAGACTGCAGAGAAATTCTTGGGATTTGTGGGAGGTCCCTGGGTATTTGAGGGGCCAGGAGGAGCCTATTTTCAATGTCTCTGCAGTCCAGCGCCATCTGGCGGAGTATATCCCAACTGTAAGTATTAGATTTGGAGCAGGACGTAGTGTATACTAAGAATATACACTGATCTGAAGGTACCCAGGGTTTTCATGCCTGTATATTCCGCTCTTTTTACAAACCCCAGTGCACCAGGTGGGTGTATCAGCAAACTAATATCTCATGAGGACCCCCCTCTACCCCTTGAAATGGTATTCCCTTTGAAATAGTATAATGGTACTTGGCAACCCTTACTAGTATACAAGTAGTGTGAAAATAAATAATATTTAATTTACAAAAATCGAAGTTTAGCTCATTCCATGAGCATGAGGCTGCTGAAATACTGAAGTCCCTCTGGCACTCACTGATATGTTCCTTGCTGTTGCCTCTCCCAGTGCCCTTGGGTATCATTTTTCTGGCATTCTCTGTCATATTCTCATCTGCCAGAGGTCATCTTCTCTTCCTCTTCTTCCAGCCCACAGTGATCACTCCTCCACCACCCACTGTCTTCTTCACTATGGCCTCTTCCAGCCTCCACCTATCATCTCTGCTCAATCAGTTGTCTTCTTTGCTGCTGTCTATCATCTGGTAGTCATTTACCCTCTGCTACTAGTCATCCTTGCAGCTGCTGCTGCCTCTTCCAGCCATTGGCTGGGATATTTTCCTCTGACAGCTGTCATATTCTTCACCACCGCATTCCATTTCTTGGCTAATGATTTCCTCAACTCATTTTAATGCTACTTTAATTATCTTGAATATTTGGCTTAGATTTTGTCGCAGAAATACAGTTTTACAAACATTCTGCAACAAATGTAAAGTTCCAAAGAGCAGTTGTAATTTGATGCAAAAGTCCAAAATTCTTGTACCAAAAAAATGGCATTGTCCTGACGGCACTGTAATTAGAGGATGATACCACAATCACTATATAATTATTCAGATGAGCTACATGCATCAAGGCCTAGAGCAGTAGTCCTCAAACTTCCTCCGCAAGGGCCGAGACAGGCCAGGTTTTGCAGCTCTCCACACTACTCCACAGGTGAATTAACTGGTGCTCAGACAGAGCTATAGCCCTAATTATTACATCTGTGCATCAGCATAGAGAGCTGCAAAACCTGGCCTGTCTCGGCCCTTGAGGAGGAAGTTTGAGGACTACTGGCCTAGAGGGACATTTTAACCATGATAATTTAGGGGGTGATCTACTATGTTCGCTACTTGACATCACAGTTAGAGATGAGCGAACTTTTGAAAAATTCGATTCGACTGATTCGCCGAATTTTCCGACAAAAATCGTTTCGACCCGAATAAATTCGCGACGAATCGCTATTAAAAACGGCTATTTCTGAGCCTCCTAGAGCCTCAATAGGGTTGTAAACCATTCAGCCTTGCTGTAACACGCACAGGATGCGTGCTGGGTTAGTTAAATAATACTTTGAAGAAATATCACATGCAGATCAGAGGCATCGCTAATAGAATCGCAGAGCGGCACAATTGCAGAGAGTTGAAGTGGCATCACTATGAGGGGCAGAAGGAGCCCAAATATACACTGGAGTTGGCCTCAGGAGCCCAAAAATTGGATGAATCACACCCTGGAGTTGGCAGAAGTTGGCAGCAGCAGCAGCAGGAGCCCAAATATACACTGGAGTTGGCTTCAGGAGCCCAAAAGTTGGATGAATCACACCCTGGAGTTGGCAGGAGTTGACAGTAGCAGCAGCAGGAGCCCAAATATACACTGGAGTTGGCTTCAGGAGCCCAAAAATTGGATGAATCACACCCTGGAGTTGGCAGGAGTTGACAGCAGCAGCAGCAGGAGCCCAAATATACACTGGAGTTGGCCTCAGGAGCCCAAAAATTGGATGAATCACACCCTGGAGTTGGCAGAAGTTGGCAGCAGCAGCAGCAGGAGCCCAAATATACACTGGAGTTGGCTTCAGGAGCCCAAAAATTGGATGAATCACACCCTGGAGTTGGCAGGAGTTGACAGTAGCAGCAGCAGGAGCCCAAATATACACTGGAGTTGGCTTCAGGAGCCCAAAAATTGGATGAATCACACCCTGGAGTTGGCAGGAGTTGACAGTAGCAGCAGCAGGAGCCCAAATATACACTGGAGTTGGCTTCAGGAGCCCAAAAATTGGATGAATCACACCCTGGAGTTGGCAGGAGTTGACAGTAGCAGCAGCAGGAGCCCAAATATACACTGGAGTTGGCTTCAGGAGCCCAAAAATTGGATGAATCACACCCTGGAGTTGGCAGGAGTTGACAGCAGCAGCAGCAGGAGCCCAAATATACACTGGAGTTGGCCTCAGGAGCCCAAAAATTGGATGAATCACACCCTGGAGTTGGCAGAAGTTGGCAGCAGCAGCAGGAGCCCAAATATACACTGGAGTTGGCTTCGGGAGCCCAAAAATTGGATGAATCACACCCTGGAGTTGGCAGGAGTTGGCAGTAGCAGCAGCAGGAGCCCAAATATACACTGGAGTTGGCTTCAGGAGCCCAAAAATTGGATGAATCACACCCTGGAGTTGGCAGAAGTTGGCAGCAGCAGCAGCAGGAGCCCAAATATACACTGGAGTTGGCTTCAGGAGCCCAAAAATTGGATGAATCACACCCTGGAGTTGGCAGAAGTTGGCAGCAGCAGCAGCAGGAGCCCAAATATACACTGGAGTTGGCCTCAGGAGCCCAAAAATTGGATGAATCACACCCTGGAGTTGGCAGGAGTTGACAGCAGCAGCAGCAGGAGCCCAAATATACACTGGAGTTGGCCTCAGGAGCCCAAAAATTGGATGAATCACACCCTGGAGTTGGCAGAAGTTGGCAGCAGCAGCAGCAGGAGCCCAAATATACACTGGAGTTGGCTTCAGGAGCCCAAAAATTGGATGAATCACACCCTGGAGTTGGCAGGAGTTGACAGTAGCAGCAGCAGGAGCCCAAATATACACTGGAGTTGGCTTCAGGAGCCCAAAAATTGGATGAATCACACCCTGGAGTTGGCAGGAGTTGACAGTAGCAGCAGCAGGAGCCCAAATATACACTGGAGTTGGCTTCAGGAGCCCAAAAATTGGATGAATCACACCCTGGAGTTGGCAGGAGTTGACAGTAGCAGCAGCAGGAGCCCAAATATACACTGGAGTTGGCTTGAGGAGCCCAAAAATTGGATGAATCACACCCTGGAGTTGGCAGAAGTTGGCAGCAGCAGCAGGAGCCCAAATATACACTGGAGTTGGCTTCAGGAGCCCAAAAATTGGATGAATCACACCCTGGAGTTGGCAGGAGTTGACAGTAGCAGCAGCAGGAGCCCAAATATACACTGGAGTTGGCTTCAGGAGCCCAAAAATTGGATGAATCACACCCTGGAGTTGGCAGGAGTTGACAGTAGCAGCAGCAGGAGCCCAAATATACACTGGAGTTGGCTTCAGGAGCCCAAAAATTGGATGAATCACACCCTGGAGTTGGCAGGAGTTGACAGCAGCAGCAGCAGCAGGAGCCCAAATATACACTGGAGTTGGCTTCAGGAGCCCAAAAATTGGATGAATCACACCCTGGAGTTGGCAGGAGTTGACAGTAGCAGCAGCAGGAGCCCAAAAAATGGCCTAAAGACATAAATATGTTTTGCACCATTTGGAAAGTGTAAAACGTGGCACCATGCTGAATCTAGTCGCATGCATCAGGCATTGGTGGGTGGAAATCCTGGCTGATCCATCCCTGATTCATTTTGACAAAGGTGAGTCTCTCCACATTTTTAGTTGACAGACGAGTTCTCCTCGCCGTAACTATGGCCCCCGCCGCACTAAACACCCGCTCAGATGGCACGCTACTTGCCGGGCAGGACAGCTTTTCCAGGGCAAACTCTGCTAGTTGCGGCCACAAATCAAGTTTGGCTGCCCAGAAGTCCAGCGGATCCTCAAGGTGTGTTGGCATGGTCATGTCAAAGTATGACATGACCTGCTGGTTCAGGTCCTGCTCCAGGTCTTCCTGCTGCTCATGAGTAGCCTCACTATGCGGGTGTAGACAGCTACTCATTAGCGACTGAAGACTGAGGCTGCTGCTGCTGATGGAGCTTCTGCTGCTGCTGCTGCCAACCCCCCCAGCGGCCATGGCAGTGGAAGGTGAGCGCAGAGGTCCCCTCGAGTCAGACCTGCGAGAGTATGGACCATGGCGCAGATAGGCATCGGCCAACTGCCTACGTAGAATGTCTTTGTAGTAGTTGAGTTTGTCCTCCCTCTCGGTGGGTTTAAAAAATGCCCCCATTTTGTGCCGGAAGCGAGGGTCCAATAAGGTGGACAGCCAGAAGTCATCCCGCCGACAGATGGAAACAATTCTGGGGTCACTACGCAAGCATGTGAGCATGCTTCGTGCCATTTGCGCAAGTGACTCGGATGGACTACCTGTCTCCATCTCCACTGCATACTGCCACGGTGTGCCCGGGTCCTCTGTCTCTCCTTCCTCAAAAACCTCTAGCTCCTCTGGCTGCTCCTGCTCCTCCTCTCCTGTCCGCTGACTAGATAAACCAGCCATTTCGCCAAGCCTAAACTGTGTTTCGCTGGGCAACTCCTCCTCCTCCTCTTCCTCCTCCTCCTCCTCCAGTTCAGCTCCAACGGGGTTCATGTGGCCGTAAGATGTAAACGCCATGTCTCCAGTGCCCTGACCAGCCATGGTTTCCAACATGTGCTGTAGTACATGAAGCAGTGGAATCACGTCGTTCATCCCGTAATCCTGCCGACTGACAAATAAAGTGGCTTCCTCAAAGGGCCTGAGCAAACGGCAGGTGTCACGTATGAGCTGCCACTGGTTGACATTGAAGTTACACAGGGGAGTCCCCCTATCTGCTTGGATCATCAGGAAATCCGTGATGGCTTTTCTCTGTTCATATAATCGGTCCAACATGTGAAGGGTGGAATTCCAACGGGTGGAAACATCGCAAATCAGACTATGTTGGGGGATACCATTCTGACGCTGTAGCTCAAGAAGGGTGTGTTTGGCGGTGTAGGAGTGGCTGAAGTGCATGCAAAGTTTCCGTGAAGTTGTTAGGATATCCTGCAGATGGGGGGAACACTTCAGAAACCGCTTGACAACCAGATTGAAGACGTGAGCCATGCAGGGGGCATGGGTCAGGCTTCCTTGGCGCAGCGCAGACAAAATGTTCTTCCCATTGTCGGTAACCATGATTCCCATTTTAAGTTTTCTCGGAGTAAGCCATGTTTGGATTTCCTGATGAATACATTTAAGCAGTTCCTCCCCTGTGTGACTCCGTTCGCCAAGACAAACCATGTGAAGCACTGCGTGACACCTCCGTGCCCTGCACACATGGTAGACTGGAGGGGCACTGAGACTTGAGCCTACAGTGGAGGGTGAGGAGATGGCGGAGGATGAGGAGGCCGAGTCGCACGGTGTCACAGGCCCAATGGGCAGAGAGCGCGGAGGCCGAATCGGCGTGACCTGTCCAAGTTGCTGCTGCAAAGGGACCACATTCACCCAGTGGGCCGTAAACGACATGTACTGCCCCTGACCGTAGTTACAGCTCCAGATGTCGGCGCTGCCATGTATTTTGCTACACACCGACAGGCTCAAGGACTGGCCCACCTTCTGTTCAACAAAAGTGTGCAGCGCTGGTACTGCCTTCTTGGCAAAGAAATGACGGCTTGGGACTCTCCACCTCGGCTCGGCACAAGCCATCAGTTCTCTGAAAGGTGCAGATTCCACCACCTGAAAAGGGAGCGACTGCAGCACCAGCAACTTGGACAGGAGCACATTCAGCTTCTGCGCCGTAGGATGAGTGGGCGCATACTGCTGTCTCTTGGACATGGCTTCGCTGATGGATTGCTGGCGGGATGCATGACTTGGAGGAGGAGGAGGAGGAGCAGGAGCGACAGAGGATGGGTATGACGCACAGCTGCCTTCGGCTGAGGTGCTGGAGCCTTGGCTGGCAGAAATTGGGAGCTCACTTGGTGAGGAAGCAGACTGGACCACCCCTTGGGAGCCTCGGTTCTCCCAGGTCGTTTTATGGTGACGCATCATATGTTGACGCAGGGCCGTGGTGCCAACATTTGGACCCTGGCCACGCTTCACCTTTTGCCTACATATCTTGCATGTGGCCATGTTACCCTCCTGCGGATGCCTCAGGAAACACTGCCACACTGCCGAGTAGCTACTTTTCCCACCCCCTGGCCTCACTGATTCACTGCTGCTGTTGCCAACTCCAGGAACCCCTGCTCCACTACCTCCCGATAAGGTAGACTGCCGCACAGCAGGTGCTCTACCCCGGCCCCGGCCCCGGCCGGCTCCAGCCTTTGGAATTGTGCCCCCATGCTGACTGCTACCACCTTGCTGCCTCAGCTGCTGACTCCGGGGCAACCTGCGCCCCTCTTCTCCTGATGATGACGATGAAGCCCCTTCATCACCCGGCTCTCAAGTGCGATCGGCTTCATCGTCATCATCATCATCACCGAGTTGTGGCTGTACGTCACTGATGTTCGTGGATTCGTCAACAGTGTCTGGCGCAGGAGCTGGAACGCTCGCAGCACCCACGACACTGTCCACATCACTATCTGTCTGCCTAGCTAGAGAAGCCACCTCCATTTCTTGGCTGGGCAGTAGCTGCTGACTGTCCTCTATCTGATGGTCCTCCTCACTAAAGAGTGGAGCTGAACCCAAAGCATAGGATACGTCGCTGGGGGAGGGAACGGCGTAGGACAGAGGCAATGGGAGGACAGGGACTGCTCTCGGGGCATGCCAACTCAGGGTTGTGTCAGAGGAACCTACCGACCCTAGACTGGGGGTCTCAGACGTAAGTTGTGATGATGTTGTTGATGAGCGCGTCAACCAATCTACCACGGCAGATGCGTTACTGGTGGAGACCCGACCGCTAGCAGATACTGGCAGATTAGGTCTCTCAGCGTGACTCCTGCTGCTACTGGCCCCCAGTCTGATGCGAGCTCTGCCTGCGGAATCTTGGCCTCTGCCACTCCTCTTTTCACTTCCAGGCACTTGTCTGCCCGACATAGTCTAACTGGCGTGGGAGTAGGTGATATTTTAAGATCCCCCGGGCAGCGGTGGGTCTATCTGAAACAGAATATAATGCACACCAAAAGTGAGCAGTAACACTCAGCCTCCAACAGGCCTGCTTAGTGTAAATAAGAGAGCTGCTTAGTGTAAATAAAGAGGGGTATGCTATGTTACAGAATGGGATGCCTCAACAGAAGTGCACCTGGCAGGCAGCAGTAAGCCTATGCCCAGCAAAAGTGTCTTATAATATAAATATAATAAGAGCAAATGCTTATATGGTCTTAAACAGAGGCTGCTTTAGTCACAGAATGGGATGCCCCCAAAAAAGATCCAGTAGTACTATGCCCAGCAAAAGTGTCTTTATCAGGCTAATTTCAAATATGATAAGAGCAAATGCTTATATGGTCTTAAACAGAGGCTGCTTTAGTCACAGAATGGGATGCCCTGGCAGGGACAAGTAGTGCTATGCCCAGCAAAAGTGTCTTTATCAGGCCTAATTTCAAATATGATAAGAGCAAATGGTTATATGGTCTTAAACAGAGGCTGCTTTAGTCACAGAATGGGATGCCCCAACAGGAATGGAGCTGGCAGGGTCCAGTAGTGCTTTGCCCAGCAAAAGTGTCTTTATCAGGCCTAATTTCAAATATGATAAGAGCAAATGGTTATATGGTCTTAAACAGAGGCTGCTTTAGTCACAGAATGGGATGCCCCAACAGAAGTGGACCTGGCAGGGTCCAGTAGTGCTATGCCCAGCAAAAGTGTCTTTATCAGGCCTAATTTCAAATATGATAAGAGCAAATGCTTATATGGTCTTAAACAGAGGCTGCTTTAGTCACAGAATGGGATGCCCCAACAGGAATGGACCTGGCAGGGTCCAGTAGTGCTTTGCCCAGCAAAAGTGTCTTTATCAGGCCTAATTTCAAATATGATAAGTGAAAATGGTTATACGGTCTTAAACAGAGGCTGCTGTAGTCACAGAATGGGATGCCCCAACAGAAGTGGACCTGGCAGGGTCCAGTAGTGCTATGCCCAGCAAAAGTGTCTTTATCAGGCCTAATTTCAAATATGATAAGAGCAAATGCTTATATGGTCTTAAACAGAGGCTGCTTTAGTCACAGAATGGGATGCCCCAACAGGAATGGACCTGGCAGGGTCCAGTAGTGCTTTGCCCAGCAAAAGTGTCTTTATCAGGCCTAATTTCAAATATGATAAGTGAAAATGGTTATACGGTCTTAAACAGAGGCTGCTGTAGTCACAGAATGGGATGCCCCAACAGAAGTGGACCTGGCAGGGTCCAGTAGTGCTATGCCCAGCAAAAGTGTCTTTATCAGGCCTAATTTCAAATATGATAAGAGCAAATGGTTATATGGTCTTAAACAGAGGCTGCTTTAGTCACAGAATGGGATGCCCCAACAGAAGTGGACCTGGCAGGGTCCAGTAGTGCTATGCCCAGCAAAAGTGTCTTTATCAGGCCTAATTTCAAATATGATAAGAGCAAATGCATATATGGTCTTAAACAGAGGCTGCTTTTGTCACAGAATGGGATGCCCCAACAGGAATGGACCTGGCAGGGTCCAGTAGTGCTTTGCCCAGCAAAAGTGTCTTTATCAGGCCTAATTTCAAATATGATAAGAGCAAATGGTTATATGGTCTTAAACAGAGGCTGCTTTAGTCACAGAATGGGATGCCCCAACAGAAGTGGACCTGGCAGGGTCCAGTAGTGCTATGCCCAGCAAAAGTGTCTTTATCAGGCCTAATTTCAAATATGATAAGAGCAAATGCTTATATGGTCTTAAACAGAGGCTGCTTTAGTCACAGAATGGGATGCCCCAACAGAAGTGGACCTGGCAGGGTCCAGTAGTGCTATGCCCAGCAAAAGTGTCTTTATCAGGCCTAATTTCAAATATGATAAGAGCAAATGGTTATATGGTCTTAAACAGAGGCTGCTTTAGTCACAGAATGGGATGCCCCAACAGAAGTGGACCTGGCAGGGTCCAGTAGTGCTATGCCCAGCAAAAGTGTCTTTATCAGGCCTAATTTCAAATATGATAAGAGCAAATGCTTATATGGTCTTAAACAGAGGCTGCTTTAGTCACAGAATGGGATGCCCCAACAGGAATGGACCTGGCAGGGTCCAGTAGTGCTTTGCCCAGCAAAAGTGTCTTTATCAGGCCTAATTTCAAATATGATAAGTGAAAATGGTTATACGGTCTTAAACAGAGGCTGCTGTAGTCACAGAATGGGATGCCCCAACAGAAGTGGACCTGGCAGGGTCCAGTAGTGCTATGCCCAGCAAAAGTGTCTTTATCAGGCCTAATTTCAAATATGATAAGAGCAAATGCTTATATGGTCTTAAACAGAGGCTGCTTTAGTCACAGAATGGGATGCCCCAACAGGAATGGACCTGGCAGGGTCCAGTAGTGCTTTGCCCAGCAAAAGTGTCTTTATCAGGCCTAATTTCAAATATGATAAGTGAAAATGGTTATACGGTCTTAAACAGAGGCTGCTGTAGTCACAGAATGGGATGCCCCAACAGAAGTGGACCTGGCAGGGTCCAGTAGTGCTATGCCCAGCAAAAGTGTCTTTATCAGGCCTAATTTCAAATATGATAAGAGCAAATGGTTATATGGTCTTAAACAGAGGCTGCTTTAGTCACAGAATGGGATGCCCCAACAGAAGTGGACCTGGCAGGGTCCAGTAGTGCTATGCCCAGCAAAAGTGTCTTTATCAGGCCTAATTTCAAATATGATAAGAGCAAATGCTTATATGGTCTTAAACAGAGGCTGCTTTAGTCACAGAATGGGATGCCTCACAGCAGACTTAAGATCAGTTCAGTATATATGCACAGTTAGTTACTATAAGCAGCCTGAAAACGCTAACAAAGCCTGTCAGCCAGCTAGTAACACTCAGGCTGGATGAAAAAAAAAAAAATCTCCCTGTGACAGCCTCCGTTTTTCCTACCTTTCCCTGGCTTTCTGTCTGTCTCCTGTCTGTCTCCTGCCTGTCTCCAGCCTGTCCCTGTCTGTCCCTGTCTGTCCCTGCCTGTCTAACTGCCTCAGCTACACAGCGTCCTGTCTCTCACGAATGCAATAGAGAAATGAGGAAAAGCAAGATGGCCGCCGTTAAATACCGCTGTGACGTCACCGGGCTTGCTGGCTGCTGATAGGCTGCATGTGACTGCCCCAGCTTGCACTGGCGCGGGATACATGTCCAGACATGTCCCGTCCGCCATCTTAGAATGCCTGTAAATGTAAATGAATGGATGTTAAAGGAAAACTTCGAGTGATCGAATCGCGGGGAAATTCGGATTCGATCCGAATCGAATTTTTCCTGAAATTCGGATCGAATCCGGGTTCGTCCGGATCGATTCGCTCATCCCTAATCACAGTATGTTCGCCGGATGATTGACGTGCACATGACAGACCAGTGAGTAAGCAAAAATGACTGCAGTGAACACAGATTTGCTGGTAAAAGACACAGTTTACATTGAAAAGTGGTTTGGAGATTGCTGGCAAACTGCTGGGGCAGAATTCTTTAGCAAAAAACATGACATCTTGCTGAAAACACAATTTTATAACATATGTCAGCATTGGAGGGGTCTCAGAATATAATTTGGGTATCTTGGGAGTATCTGGTTTGTTTAAAAGCTTAAAGGAGCACTATTGCAAAAAATGGCCCAATTTTCGCAACAGTGCTCCTTTAAGAATAAAAATGTGAAAATATAAAGTCACGTTTAAACATTATTAGTTGTTTTTTGCATACTTGGTAATTTTTTAATGCTCACGCTAAAAAAAAAATGTAGATATCGTTAAAAAACCTACAGTGTGACAAGTGACAATCTCTCCCTAAATAACATTGATTCCTATAGGGTTCGCCACTAAAAGGTGGCGAATGTAAAAGTGTTCACCTGCATTTTCCGAGCCAAACTGAAGTAGAAGTAAACCAAAAAAACACAGACATCACCGGCGGAACATAAATTTCACTTGGAAAATGTGTAAACCCAGTGGGTGCTGGCAAAACATTTGTAAATTACACCCTTAATATTTATGCTTAGGTTTACACTTTAAATTCAAGTTTTAGAATGATCAGAAAATAAAGCCATTGCAGTCAAACACTCAAAACATGGGCATAAACCAAGATTAATCACCAGACCTCAGATGAGCATTTTTTTTTGCTGATTTGGTCAAGTTCAATCTAAAATGAAAGTAATATTTTCACAATTCTATTTTTATGAAAATCAAAAATACTTTAATGCCACAAATTTATTTGTAGATATGTGCTGGGATTCTACTTTAGTCTACAAATGTATTTTTAAAGTGAAAAAAGAAAGAAGTTGCTCCAATTAACTAAACATCTGAATTCAATTGTAGAGTTCAACAAAATAATGACTTTTACAGTGAAGGAAGAGGTCCCGTTTAGCTCCAGTAATCCAAAGGCCCCCTTTAGCTAACTAATGTAATTTTATAAACAAAAGGAGTAACACACTTTAGTAACATTTTCACTCTTCTATAAAAAGAATGGTGACAAAAGAGGGCCCCGAGGATTATTTCAGTCTTTCAGATTGTTTAGCTAAAGGAGATCTCTGTTTTGTGTTTTAATTCAGTGGTCCCCAACCCTGTCCTCCAGGCCCACCAACAGCTCATGTTTTGTGGATCTCCATATAGCAGCTCCTTAAATGGAAACAACACACAGGAATTTCACGTTCCCGTGTGTTGTTCCTCACAGAGTGAGCATCCCCCACTCCACTCACCTTTCTGGCATTCTCATGGAGCAGGCTTGGCCAAAACTGAGCTCGCCCACTCAGCCAATCAGCACACTTCTTTCAGCTCAGCTAGTGGCTAAGCCGAGCAGAACTGAGTGTGTTGCCAGCCACATCACCTGCTCAACTTCTAACTGTGGTGTACCCTCACCAAACTTCAGAAAATCCTGGTGCGGGTGTGCATACAACTAGAGGTGAGCAGGGATGCGGCAGCGGCGCTGGGACATGGCGAGGGCTCCAGGAACAGGTACGTGGACCTGGTGATGTGGGGGGGGGTTCACACAGCAGGGCGCCCCAACCCAGGATGCCCCAAGGAGTCCTGGATTCTTTTAGACACCAGGGCCTCCAAAGTTCCTCTTTAACACACAAAAAGTGCTAGTTCCAGTTTTTCTCAAAAGAATCACTTGCATCTTTGATTAGGCATTTTCCAAGAGAGGTATATCATTTTTCCAGTGAGGTGGAGATATATTATTTTAAATTTTGGGAACAACAGCACCCTATGGGGTATGAAGAAAAAATGGCAAATTCTTTACAAGAAATTATGCTGCCTTCAATGGAAATTAAATTATGGACCTCACCTGAAAAAATGCCCCATTGCAGAGATATGTTTTTGTTTTTCTTAGAAAAATTTTAACTAACATTTTTATTGCACTTTTTGTGTTTTAAAGTAAAAAAAAATACTCACTCAGGTATACGTTTTAGGCTCTGTTCACATCTTTTTAGTGTTGCAATGATGTTACAATGCAGATAAAACACTGTACATGCTTCAACAAGTTCACGTTCATCTGTGCTGCGTTGTGCAACACATTAAAAAACATTGCAGACACCTTCTTCCGCGCAACATAGAAAAAGCGCAGGTCATTAGAAGTTGTGGATTGGCAACACATCAAAAGCGTATATTTGATAGAATTTATCTTTGGCATATTTACAAGATGCCTGCTCTTAACACAATGGAGAGGTGTGAACAGAGCCTTAGTTCAGGACTAAAAGTGTGTCCAAAGCTGAACTTGCGTCACAAAAATACAATTCTGTGATTACTCACCTGTAGAATTGGTATTATACGTATACAGCACGGCCTGTTCCAGAATAATCCTTACTCATGGGTAATACATCCTCTAGATGGCGCTGGACTGCAGAGACAGAAAAGTGGCTCCTCCCGGTCTCATATACACCAGGGACCTCCCACAAATTCCCCAGTATTGAAAAGCAGTTAAAATGAAGCCGGGAGAACTATAACCATTGTCAATATTGAACATAAGAACAATCACCATAAAGAGGTAACTAAAAATAATGATAACAAGGGCAGGGTGGAACAGGACGTGCTGTATACGTATAATACCAATTCTACAGGTGAGTAATCACAGAATTGTATTATTCTAAGTATACAGCACATCCTGTTCCAAAATAATCCATACTCATGGGACATCCAATAGCAGTGTCTGTAAGGTAGGGTGGGATCCCCAAAAGCAACAGCAGACAGTTTAAACCACTGCCGCCTGCAGAACTTTGCGACCAAAGGCAGCATCAGCTGAGGCCCTGTACCACGGCCTGACGGATCCACTTGCTGACTTAGCTGGAGCCAGACCCTTCTAAGGTCCAGACGGGAGCACAAAAAGAGCATCAGTCTTCCTGAAGGATTCAGTAGCCACTAAATAGAACTTCAGAGTCCTAACCACATCCAAAGAGTTTAAAACCCTCTCCTTAGAGTTACTAGGATTAGGACACAGAGAAGGCAAAACAATGTCCTGATTGAGATGAAAAGCAGAAACAGCCTTAGGCAGAAAGTCTGGCTTAAAACGAAACACCACCTTGTCCTGGTGTCTCTCAAAGTAAGGGGGCTTGATGGAAAGCGCTGACAACTCAGAAACATGCCTAACAGAAGTAATAGCCACCAAAAAGACTACCTTAAGCGTAAGAATGGACAAAAGGGCCCCCTGCAAGGGCTCGAAGGGAGACCCCTGCAGGGCAGATAAGACCAAGTTCAAGTCCCAGACTGGTAACATAGGCTTACGTGGTGGACGCACATGAGTAACCCCCTGGAAGAAGGTCTTGACCAGGGGATGCTGAGCAAAAGATCTTTGGAAGAAAATGGCCAAGACAGAGAGATGACCTTTCAGAGTACTGAGCTGAAGACCCAGATTCAAACCATGTTGCAGGAATTCCAGAATCCTAGGAACAAAAAACACACGACAGGGAAGCGACTTAGACTCGCACCAGGCAATGTAAGTACACCAAACACTATAATAGATGGAAGAAGAGGACCTTTTCCTAGCCCTGACCATGGTATTAACAACCAAGGCAGGCAGCCGCTTTTCCATCAAGATGAAGGTTTCAGCAGCCAGGCCATCAAAGCCAGCGTTTGCAAATTGGGGTGGCGTAGGTGCCACTGAGTGAGCAGATCTGGAACCCTGGGACAGAGCGTACTGATCTACTGCCAACTGCACGATGTCTGCGAACCACACTCTTCTTGGCCAACAGGGGGCCACCAGTATATATATCTTGCGCAGCACCCTGCCCAGCAGGGGAAATGGGGAAAAACATACAGGAGCTGAAAACTCTTCCAAGACATTGTTAAGGCCAGAGGATCCTGGGACAGAGAGACAAAGACTGGAAGCTTGTAATTGTGACGGGACGCAAACAGATCCACATGCGGCTGACCCCAGCGGTGGCACGGGGAGTGAAACACCCTGCTGCTGAGGGACCATTCTCCCAGACGAGAGGTCCCCCTGCTCAGAGAGTCTGCCTCCAGATTCTCCACCCCCGGAATGTACACAGCCGAGATGCAGGGAACATTGTCCTCCGCCCAGGACAGAATCATAGACACTTCCCTGAGGGCCCTCCTGCTCCGGGTCCCTCCCTGATGATTGATGTAGGCAACCGCCGTCTGGTTGTCCGAGCGGACCTGAACAGCCTAACCCCGAAGGTGTGGGGTTAAGTGGGCGAGAACCAACCTGATCACCCTCAACTCCATGTTGATAGGGGTGTGGGCCTCCTGAGGGCCCCACTGACCCTGGAATTTCGGGGATTTCCAAAAGCCCCCCCAACCTGTCAGACTGGCATCCGTGGTGACAGTCTCCCAGCAAGGGGCCAGAAAGGATCTGCCCCCAGCAGGTTTCTTGAGTCCAGCCACCACGATAGAGACCGCCTGGCCAGAGGGGACAGAACAAACACCTGATCCAAGGACACGAGGTCCCGATCCCATACTGACAGGAGGTGAA
This sequence comes from Gastrophryne carolinensis, assembly GCA_027917425.1. NCBI lineage: Eukaryota > Metazoa > Chordata > Amphibia > Anura > Microhylidae > Gastrophryne > Gastrophryne carolinensis. The sequence continues at coordinate 144,018,976 of CM051234.1, forward strand.
GCTGAAGAGATCGCATGTGAAACTGAGCATATGGAACCGCCTCGAAGCAGGACACCATCAGGCCCACCAGCTGCATGCCCTGCCTGATGGACGGATAAGGACAAGACAGAAGGAGCCGTGCCTGCCCTTGAAGACCCTCCACCTTCTGCAGAGGCACAGACCGAAGCAGCGCGGTCCCCACACAGGCAAAGGCATGGCAAGCCAGCTGATCTATGCGCCTGTCCTCCCCATCCCTCAGGGTAGTAGAGTCAGGGGAATGCATGACGGATGTGTTGGACAACCCCAGAACTGGAACATACACCTCGGGAGGACATGACCAACGTTTAACCATCTCAGCGGGAAAGGGATACCTCTTCTCCCAACTCTTTGGTACCCCGGGAAGCCGGCTAGGCCGTTCCCACTCTTTGAGCACCAGATTATTAAAGTGAGTTTGTTCAAGAAACTCCAAGTGTTGCTTAACAGTATCAAACAGCTCCCCCTGCTGCCGCGGAGCCACGGCAGGAGGAGAGATACATAGTACTTCAAAAATGTGAGCCAAAAGCCTGTCAGTATCATCTGAAGCCCATGGGTCAGACCCAGAATTGGCACTATACACCCTAGATTGTTCCTCAGATGATTCTGAATCAGAAAATAATTCCCCCTCTTCCAGGGGGGTATAACCGGTAACATGTCTCTCAATGCTGGCCACCCGTGCAGCCAAATCAGGTTGAGACTCCCCACTGGTATGCACCTCACTAGGAGTCAGATGTAAGTGTGGGGGGGTAGGCAAAGCCAGAGGGGGTGCGGGCCCAGCCACCGGTAACCCGGACTGCAGCACAAGCGTCTGCTGGGTGCAGGGTACACACACCCTGACATCGTCACTTATAGGGGATACCCCACACGCCATACACAGCCGGGCTTGTCCCAAAGTACCCCCAAGCACATTATCCTGAGAAGCCTCCATATAGTGATTATTGTGGCACAATAGGCCAATTGGGATTGTTGCCAATAAGGCTACCCGGTATGCCCCAAGAGCCCGCTAGGGAAGTGGGAGATATACAAATACAATAGCCCTCCAATAAGGAGTTAACGCTAAATAGAGGGGATAGGACCGGGAAAAACCACAAAAAAGTTTGACCCGCCTGTAAGACATAAAGCAAAGAACCCGTAAGCGTAATACAATGAAATACAAAGAAAAGCCATCCCGCAGGGGCACTTACGGACCGCGATAGGGAGACGCCAGACAAGCAGCACAGGAGCTCCAAAATGGCGCCCGCATACACCTGGAGGGGCGGGCCGCGGAGAAGTGATGCGGAAAACGTCATCCGCAAAGAACGCCCCCCCCCCCGAGGAGCGCGAAAACGTTCCCCCATGACAAGGCCTGAGGCGATGTCGCCGCCGTCCGCAGACCGAAGTACAAGCGCGCGGCCGCGATAATAAAAAACCAGTGCAATCAAGGCAAAGCGGCATAGTTAATATTTACACCCCCCCCAAGATCTACCCAGGGAGAGAGAAGGGAAAACAGCGGTCGGCCTAAGAGGAGCCTGAGGGGACAGGGGGCGAAGGGCAAACGGCCGCGGGAGGGACATCCCATAAGGCTCAACACGGGCCTGTACCGCCTACCCTTTGGTGGGGGACTACGGTAGGAGCAGCGCTTCTTAGCACCTGACAGCGGTGCTGCCTACCATCACCCAACCAGCGCAGCCTAAGCTGGGAGGCAGTGAAAAGGAACAGGTGGGAATAGTCCTACAGGGCCGCAGGCTAATAAGCCCCGCTCACCTGCGAGTAGAAAGAGCCATCTTCTAGTCATCGCAGCCCAGACTGCAGAGAAAAACTGGGTAATTTGTGGGAGGTCCCTGGTGTATATGGGGCCGGGAGGAGCCACTTTTCTGTCTCTGCAGTCCAGCGCCATCTAGAGAATGTATTACACATGAGTAAGGATTATTCTGGAACAGGACGTGCTGTATACTTAGAATATAAATAGCATGACCCTCACCCTCTTTAAGGTCCTTGATTTGTGCACAGGGACACGGTCTTCCCCTTTATAGCAGCTCAGTGTAAGCTTTTGCATTTAGATTTCCCTTGACTGGAATTTAGAGACACTGTAAGGTGTGAATGGAGCACAGGGAACACATAGAAAAAGTGTACCTGAACCATTTCTATCGAGGTTTCGTTTCCCCACGTAATTTATTCACTTCCATGCACACTGAAGGTTACCTTTTCGATATTCCATGTAAGCAGCATGCAGTCTAATTGGATGTACATCACAAAAGGTGACTGATAAAATGGATTATAATGAACAATAGGTCACCTTGAAATTCTCAGAACTGTGACAGATGGCATGACCTAAGACTGGAGCACGAAATCAAGGTAACATTTCTAAATGTGTTATCATTTTCTCTACTGTAAAAGAAATAAAACTAAAAAGCGAGTAAAATAGCCTGATACATCACGTGAAGCGCATTGGTTTAAAATGATCAAGGGCTACATGTGCCCCTGGTGATATAAAGAAGAAAGGTCTAAATTATGCCTCATTACCTTAGCATTTCAAGCCAATGCAACTGTTTTATTGATTTACACTGTCCTAGACCCTTACAAAAGGTTCACATGGGCTGTTCTGGGAATAGAAAATGACAGCTTGGACATAGAAAATTACATCTAAAACACATGTATCTTTAATTCCCTGTGTCATCTGCCATCCTGTTTTATATGTAATTAAGTAAAACATATGTTCCAGACACATGACAGATTAGAACATGCACAGTTACCACATAGATTATGGAATACATTTTTTCTATGTTAAGGTTAAAAAGTAGGTTAAAGATGGGAATACTTAATGAATGACTTTATACTGAGCTTCCAGCCATTTAATTGACCTTGAAACATCAGTTGGTTGATTGATTTTTTTCTGTTACACTAATTGGCAAATGAGATTGCGAATTTAAAGAAATTAAGCCATGAATTGGGACTAGATCCTTGGAATAAACAAAAAAATGCATGATTAAAATAGAAAAGGGCTGGATCCCCTTACCAATTCACAAAGAGTTAAATGTAAAAAAAGACACACAGAAAAAGTCCTTTATTCATTTTATTTTCTACTATTACTGTAAGCATGGCAGCCTTGGGCCCAGCCATCACATATTATAGGTTATGGGCAGGCAGACTCTATAAAGGGAGCCTCAATAGTATGTGGACCCCTTTAACAAACCTATAATCCAATGTGATGGATGAGCTCCATGGCAGCAATACCTGGTCTATTACTCGACCCCCTGCAGCCTCTCCAGTATGCAACATAGGGCATGCTGCAAAACTGAAAGTTTAAGGTGTATCCTGGGCCCCATACTGGATTCCTGACAACAGCCCTGGCTTGTAAAAGGGAAACAATTAGCCTTGATCCCACCCATTGGGAAGATTTAGCGTCACATCTTGACATTAGGGTCGATTCTAAATGCAAAAGTTAATTTATTTCGGATCAGGAATCGGAAGTTTGGGTGGGTGTTAGTCATTTTTTCCCTTTTTTTTGGCCATTTCGTATTCGCACGAACGTTCGGGCATAGACGTATATGCTCTTTCGATATTCGGCCGTCAATTGTATTATTTCCGTTAGTTATTGTATATTTCCCGTCCAAATCGTATTTTTTGCGATCAGTCCTAATTTTCCCGTTACTGACATGGGCTTGCGATCAATTCAGAGAGCTGATTGCCAAGTGTTTCTAAGCACATTTAAGGGTTGATTCCGAAATCTTATCCGGCAGCTTTTTGGCCTCGGGAGTAGAATGGAGAGGAGTGAGTTCGAGGAACATCAAGGTCTAATGCTTTTTGGCATCGATTTGATCCGGATGTCTGAGGGCAGATTGCCCCTGCGTCGTCGCATGAACATCGATGGCATGAATGACATTGAGCTGTTCGAGCTGACCAGGCTTAATCGCGCTTCCCTCCATAAATTGTATAGTGAGCTGCGGCCATGGTTAGCCCGCACCACAAGGAAGGGGCAAGCAATTTCAGGTATGACCAAGATGCTTGGCTGCCTGCAATTTTTGGCGAACGGCTCGTTCCAGAGGCTGGGTGCCCTCTCTGTGGGGTTTTCCCAGCCTATGCTGAGCCGCGCACTATCAATATTTTTGGAAGGCATGGCTGCCATAACTCAGAAATATATTTATTTCCCTGATGATATGGTAGCCAGAAACGCCATTAAGCTTGGTTTTTTTAATATTGCCGACATGCCCAATGTAATTGGTGCAATTGATTGTACACATGTGGTCCTCGTTCCTCGTGCAGCCGACGAGTACATATACAGGTAGATATTTTTGGGTATTTTTTAGTTTAACAGTTGTTTAGCATAAACATCCTATTATTGATTCCAATGTGTAATATTCCCTCTGATTATTCATCCATATGTTTCTTATTCCATTAGCTTACATATCCCTCTGTGCAATCTTCCCTTCTCATACTAATCCCTATGTGGATTGATCCCCTTATAGTTTTTATCCTCGGTTCAAGTTTGCCTCCTATTACTGATGACAATAGTGTTTCATTCCTCTTTATTTTTGTTGTTTGTTTGGCGTGTGTTTTTAATTTAGTAATGAGCTTAATGATCCCTGTGTTTACTTTACATGCTGATTACTGATCCCTTAGTTGAATGTATCCTTTTTTTGTGGTTTGTGTGTCTTTTTTGGCTTGTGCCCAACGTGTAATGGAACCGATTTTCATTTCCTGTTTTGTTGTTTTTGGGTGGTTATTATCCAGGGCTTTTTTTTGTTGTGTATTTGACCGTACAATTTTGATCTGTCATTTGTGTGCAGCCCAGTTTTTGCTGTCAAATGTGTTGTGCCCTTATCTGTTGACCCTTTTTTCTATGTTTTCTCTTTAGGAATCGGAAAATGGGACACTCCCTTAATGTCCAGGCAGTGGTTGGGCCTGACATGCGTTTTTTGAGTGTCCTTGCCGGCTACCCTGGCTCTTCTCACGATTCCTATATTCTTAGGCGATCTGGTTTGTATCGGCGATTTGAGGCTGGTGAATTTTCTGGTGCATGGCTGCTTGGTAAGTGTGTTTCATTTTTGGCACTTGCTCTTTTCTTTGACTTTTCCTTGACACAAGCGGGTGACAGCGGCGGACAACACAGCGCGTCCGCCGCCGCCTCCCGCGCTCCCCTCTGACAGTGTGCGCGGCCGCGCCGGTCCTTCACAAACGGCCGGCGCGGGCACGCCTAGAGGTGCGCGCGGGAGGCGGCGGCGGCCGCTGTCGCCACCGATTAGGTGTTTTTTTTTGGTTTTGGTGGGGGTCCCTCATCGCGGGACATCCCGATCTCGGATGTCCCGCGGTGAGGGAGGTGATCGGTCAGGGAATATTCTAGATTCCCGGGCCCATCACCACTGGGTGACGGTCCACTTTAATAATATATGGTTTTACTCTTGAACGTTTTCTTTATATCTGACCCCACATTTTGCAACTGTTGCAACATCTTTAATTATTCTTGCCCAAACAAACAAGCGGTTTCCTGACTTTGTCGTTGGATCTTTTTTGGCGATGTGTGTAACTCCCATGTTTCAAAATCTCTGCTCTACCAGATTGTGCCAAAGTTTAACCCAGTTTCTGGTCCATTTGTAATATTATTCTGTAAGTGACATACTCGTGTTTTGATGCATACAGTGCATTTTCATTGTTATTTGTGTGTGTCCCCTCAGCAGCATCATAATTGACACATTTCTGAGCCCTTAAATATACCCATATTTAATAGCACCCTTGACCTAGCAGATGTGTTACCAGTCTATGTTGACTTAAAGCATATTATGTTTCTTTTCACCACATCTCTTCCCCTAATTATTTGGATAATGTGCCCTGTTAATTTTTATTTTAATGTATTTTGGGTTTAAAGTAAATTAGCTTTGTTTTCTGACTTTCATTGCTTAATTGTATTTTCTCTTTCTCTTCTTAAGGGGACTCAGGTTACCCTCTTCTACCTTGGCTCATGATGCCTGTGTTGCGGCCCCAGGATGCCGCTCAAGAAGCCTACAACCATGCGCACCGCAAAACCAGGGCTGTGGTCGAGAGGGCCTTTGGCCTTTTGAAGACCCGTTTTAGGTGTTTGGACCATACCGGGGGCGCCCTTCAATATGACCCTAAGAAGGTTATTGACATTATAATGGCGTGTGCAGTTCTGCATAATTTTGCCCTCCAAGAACGTGTCCCCCGATATGTGGATGTTCTGCCCTCTACACCCATTGAAGAGGAAGCAGAGAATTATGTTGCCACAACCAGTGAATCTGGACAATCTGTGCGTGCCAATTTGATTGTGCAGCATTTTTCATAAATCACATTATTTGTTTTTTCCCTTTTTTTTTTTTTTGGTTGCCTTTGTTGTCAATTGTGTGCCATTAAATGTTCATTTGTATGCCTTGAAATAGTTCTACTGTGGTTCCTAATGTTCCCTTTGCTTTTAATTCACCTTGTAAACCATGTTAACGTATACTGTGTTTTTTTTAGTCAAAGGTGAGGTACAATGTTATTTGTAATCAAACCAAACAAGTTTTTGGAATGTTTGTAAAAATTTCTTTTAGTCTGACCACAAAAAGCATAACAAAATGTTTAACAACAAATTAGACAGTCAGCATTCAATTGTGCTTATAAACAATTCAAGACAGGGTTTGTATACATAAAATAAAAAAAAACATCTACACCTGGAACTCTGTGACACACCCAAACAAGGACAGCCAGTCCCATGCCCATCCCAGTCCAGTAATTAATAGTGCCTGTGGCCATGGCTAATTTGGCCTGCCCATAATGTCACCCAAACATGTCTGCAAACCGGAGGAGTCCAAAAACCCCCAAAAAATCTAAAGCCATAAGTGGCCCATGTTAAAGGCCACCTACACTCACCATTCCAATATGGCATTGGCTACTGGCCTAACTCCCAAATCTAATGAGCTATATGTGAGCAAATCCTTAACACAACCTGCAGCTCAAACCCAAATAGGATGTTGGAAAAACTCAAACGACAAGTAAATACAGTGGGGGGCAATAGAAAAGATGTGTCACACAATCAAGGAGAGGTTGCCTTAATAAGGTGGATACCCATAAAACCCAGGTGGAGGGCCATGTGGCTGGGAGCTACCCTGGGCGAGGGTTGCATTGGTAATCTGCAACTGCTCCAAAATGTTTATCTGCATATTGAGCAATTCACCCATGGATGCCTGGCTTGCATTAGTTGCATTGACCATGTTACTGTTGTGGGTCCTAAGCTCACTCGGCATGGCCTGTAAGGTAGCATTGAGGGTGTCCATCTGGGCATGCCTTTCCTCATGCAGATGTTGATGGCGTGCCTCAATTGCTCTCCTCTCCTGGTGCCATAAATCAACCAGGGCATTCTGCCTCCCCAGGGTAATTCTGCGGCGCAAGGGAGTGCGCCGCACAATTACCCTGGCTCTTGGGTGTGCCCTGCCTCGTGGTCTGGGGCCCTCAACAGCAACAGGCATACTTTGCAATTCCTCAACAGCAGAGGGAAGCCTGGGGACTGTAGCCTCAGTCTCAGCATGCTGTGCCCCATCTGCATGCTCAATGGATGCGGGTTCACTCTGCTGCTGCGGAATTGACAGAGATACATTTTGGGACATTTGCAGATTCTGACCCAGGGGGAGGTCTTCGGATGGGCCCAGCATGGTTCCATCTTCCTCCGTGTCCTGGATCTCTTCCATGAGTGTGTGGGTCTATAGGGACAGAAAAATCACAACAAATAAGTTTGGGTTCTTCATTTAATCCAAAACATTTTAAAACATGCTTCTTCACTTGGTTTCAGTTAATAAACACAATAAACTTACAAGAAAACTCGGATCTGGACTCCAATGCTGTACAGAAGTCAAAGGCATATTCAAACTGGGGGGGGAGTCCACACTTGCTGTGGTCTGATGCTGGGCTAACATTCTTTAGTTCAGATCTGTTTTGGCCTCTTATTTCTATCTTTGGCGTCAATCACAACTCACACACCCAATGTCCCACACATCCTATTGATGTGTGTTTTGTGTTTGAGTCTACATTTATGACTTGGCTTAATTTAAATCGTGCTTCCAAGCATAATTTTTGGTCATGAAGAATTAAACTAATGTATCTGGCCAAAATGTACACAAATATGACACAACCATGCACATTAGCGCTAGCAAAAACAAGCCACAGCAGAGGGGCATAGCGTCAACTTTTACCTTTATAAAGTTAATTAAGCAACCCACAAGGGAAACATGCATATGAAGGTTACTCACCTTCTGTACGGGTCGGTGAGTCTGTGTCCCTTAGGGCTGCATGGCCACCGACCGCGAATGGATGGAGAAGGCCCAGCACCATTTCCTCAGCAGGTGTGAACTCCAATTTTGTGGGATACCCCCCTCCAGTTTTCATGCTGTAAATGAAAAGTTGGATATTACAATGTGAAAATTAGCATACATCCTAACAATGACATTTTAATAGATCATTTATTTACCTATAATTATGCCTTTTGATTTCTTTTTGGCGTACAGCATATTTCAGATCCGAGATTTTCCGTTGGATTTGGGCCACATCTTTCTTCTCTTCCCCTGCTGCATTTACTTGGCGTTTGAGTTCTTCCAACATTTCCATTTTTCGCTGCTTGGTTGTGAATTTGGATTTGCTCCCATATAGCTCATCATAGACTAATGTTAGGCCACTAGCCAATGCCATATTTTGGCTATGGGAGAAACGCCCACACAACTGTCCGCGACGCAATGTGTGGCCAGCTGTTTGGGTTTGGGGCTCCTCCATGTGTACAGACACATGTGGGGACATTATGGACTCGTGGTGGGTTGGGGAATGCATAGATTGGTGGCTTACCAATGACTGGGCTGGACTGGGCAAGGGGCTGGGTGTTCTTGCGTGGCTGACCACAGAACTTCCAGGTGCAGATGTTGCAACCAAATGCGGTTGCAAGATGACCTTTCTTGGCCCTCTTGGGGGGCTAGGTGCCCTGCTTGGCCCTGGTCGTGGACTTCTGTCCCAGGAAGGGCTTCGGTCCCTGGTGCTGGCCCGTGCTGGGGTTGTGCGCCTGGATGGGCTTCGGTCCCTGGTGCTGGCCCGTGCTGGGGTTGTGCGCCTGGATGGGCTGCGGGCCCTGGTGCTGGCCCGTGCTGGCGGTCTGCGGCTGGCTGGGCTGCGGGCCCTGGTGCTTGCCCGTGCTGGGGTTCGGCGCCTGTATGGGCTGGGGCTTCTTGGGCTTGCCCGTGCTGGCGTTCTGCGGCTGGCTGGGCTGCGGGCCCTGGTGCTTGCCCATGCAGGGGTTCGGCGCCTGTATGGGCTGGGGCTTCTTGGGCTTGCCCGTGCTGGCGTTCTGCGGCTGGCTGGGCTGCGGGCCCTGGTGCTGGCCCGTGCTGGGGTTGTGCGCCTGGATGGGCTGCGGGCCCTGGTGCTGGCCCGTGCTGGCGTTCTGCGCCTGGATGGGCTGCGGGTCCTTTTAGTTGTTTTGGGGGCCGCAGGGGCACGTGCCTTTGTGGCCCTTTTTTTGGAGCTTGCGGGTACAGTGTCCCTTGGTGGTGCAGAGCTGCTAATAGCCTTGCTTGGCCGACCCTTCTTTGCTCCTTGTTTGGACCTGGTTTTGGGTCCCTCAGCGGCCTGGCTTGCCTTGGTGCGTTTAGCAGGGATCTTTTTGGGAGCCATTTTCGTGCAAAAGACAAAGAGAAATGAGGTTTGGGTGCAGGGACCTTTAATTAAGGCGCCCAGCGTCTGACGCCTATGCGCTCGCCTACGCGATCGTATGGACGTACGTTCGTGTGGAACCAGGAAACCGCTGGGGTTTGACTTATCTGCTGCCTTGAAGAAGCATAAAGATGGCGCCCACTATCTTCACCCGTCAACAAGAAGAGATCATCATGCTGGTGCCTTTCTCTGCCTTTTAAGCAAATACTAAATGATGGACTACATGTTAAGGATGCGCTTGGAACAAGTTTGGATGATCTTAATGTTTCACAAATACATTCTAAAGCAAAGGCACGCCACACATGTGCCAAACAACTCTTAAGGCCAAAGCAAATATTGACTTTGACTCTAAATGTGTGTGTTAATGCCATTAACTTTTCAAATTCTGCTTTAACACATATGCCTAGGTGTGGAAAACTAAATGCTGTGTTTAAATTATGTTTTGCAGACCATGCTTGCGCGCAGGTATGACTTCGTGCCCAATTATTTTGAAAAACGAGCCATCGCCCTGGAGATCATCACTGAAATCCAGCGTGTCACCAGCACCACCTTCACCCACACACAGATCATGCAGCATTGGTCAGACCTCAAACGGCTGCACATGGCCCGGGTGCGGAGGTTTTTTAGTCCATTTCCCAAGTAAGTACATAGCGATTGCATGGTATATGTTAAAAAGTCATAAGTAAGGCCTTTATTTATAATGACATTTCTGCCTTAGTGTTGGAAATGGATTCCCGCATTCGCCACACCCGGAGGCGCAGAGGCCGACCAGTGCTGCATGAATCTGCAGCTGGTAGTGAAGGTGGTGGGTCTCCAGGGCGACGGACCTACCCCTCCTCTGTTGGTTCATCAGACCCTGGACCTTACAACAGAGGAGGGGCGGAACCGCGTGGGCACGGAGTCATACCCTGCCATGCATGCGGAAGCCTCTGGTATGTCACTCTTCATGTATATGCACAAATATATACATGCAAGATCAGACAATAATTAGTCCTTTATTCTGTATTTCTAGATGCTTCGGGAGCGGGTGAGGTAGTGGGAGAGGAGGCAGCAGAGATGCTTGAAGATGACCCTGGCGAAGGTGAGTGATGTCAGCCAGAGTGGGACCCAGATCTCCAGGGTCTTCTTCACACCAGAGCCAGGACCAAGGACATTCTGTTGGCTCCAACCAGCCATCTGTCGGCCACCAACCAAGTAAGTAGGCATGCCATTATTGTGACTTCTGTGTGTGCCCAATAACACACAGATAAATAAAGGCGTAGCCAATGGGTAGTTAACACTTTCCTGTGGGCACTTCCTTAGCTTAAAGCGGACCTTCACTCTGAATAAGAGCCTAGCTTATATGTTTCCCACACCCTGTACATATTGATTTCTCACATACACAATAATCCGACCTGCATCTACTGCATGTTATGAGCCATTAAAAATCAAAGATGGCGGCTTAGGGAAGGCGGCATCTTTACAGGCATCATGCAAACAGGAAGTGCCTTATGAATGTGCTGCCCTGCATTCTGGGACTGCTGACCTTTCCCTGACCCCAGCTCTGGTCGGTATTAGCAAAGCACAACTCCCCTGGACCTTATCCCACTCTCCTCTCCTCAGTAAGTGTTAGGCTTCTGAGTCCAAATGGCGGCGCACGTATCCCAAATTCAGGAACAGAGTTGCAGCACAGTGGTGGAAAGAATAATAATTTATGTTCTAAAAATTTAACAATTAAAAATATGATATGGGGGCAAATCATTTGGAAATAGTTGTTGCTTTAAAGTAAATCATGTCGAAGGTCTGGGTTAAGCACTTAGAATAGTTACCTGTGCTAAATTCCTTACCTTAATTACTATGAAGAATGACATATGTGATGGATTCCGCTGGATTTGACTAACAAACAATCAATCCGCAGCCTACAAACCGGTCTGGTACTACTATTTATGTTTAATTCTCTATTGGTTACAGGGATCCCACCGCAAACAGTGGAAGAAAAGAAAAAAAGGATCCTTGAGTTGGTGGCCGAGCTGCAGGCCATACAGGCGACGTTGGGGCCAAGTGAAGATGATTAGTGCCCTTGGTCCTGGCTCCATATTGTAAATAGTTTTTAAAAATTTTAATACATTTTAAAAATTTTAATGACCAAACAAATTTTTAAAATATATATATATTGTTCAAAAAATAAATATTTTTACATTCTAAAATGACTCATTTCTATTTATAACATACATTACATTTAGCAAAACACGAAAAGGCATGTTTTAATAAATAAATACAGATGTACATTAAGTGGTTTGGGTAATATTTATGAACCACACAAATAAGAAGAATGGAACCGCCAAGGGGTTTGGGTAAGTTTTAGGGTCATCAAAAACAAGAAAAATCCAACCGCCAAGGGGTTTGTGTAAGTTTTAGGGTCATCAAAAACAAGAAAAATCCAACCGCCAAGGGGTTTGGGTAAGTTTTAGGGTCATCAAAAACAAGAAAAATCCAACCGCCAAGGGGTTTGGGTCAGTTTTAGGGTCCGGGAAATGAAGAAAAATCCAACCGCCAAGGGGTTTGGGTTAGTTTGAGGGTCAGGGAAATGAAGAAAAAACAAACCGCCAAGGGGTTTGGGTCAGTTTTAGGGTTAATAAAGGTACGTGTAAGAATGTCGCAAAGTAGTTGGGTTGAGCTAGGTAGTGTACGATATGGGCCACATTAGTTGAGTGTAGCTTGTATTGCACATGCGCAAGATCTTCCACATTTACGAGCGCACGAGTGTTAGAGGTTAAAAAGCAGGAAAAAACATCGGGAAACGCAAGAAATACGAAGAGGTGGACGATGGAAGAAGGGAAAAATAACATGCTGCCGTCTCAACAACAGATCACTCAACCTAAAATTTACGTTTGGAAATGACTGGGCCAAGGTCGGGAGATAGCATACGAACGGACGGGCATTTTACAATAGGAAACTCATTAGGTTATAGAATCACTCGCAAGTTCATACGAGTGCTCGAGCGTTCGGAAATAATACCATGATCGGCAACAAAATCAAAGCTTTGACATGTTTCTTTGAATCGACCCTTATGTGTTTCACTAGGACTTATAGGTGAAGGAATCAGTTTACCAATGTTAAATGTTGTGTATGTGAGTCACTGTCAAGGCACTGTACAGGCACTCACCCTCATTCAATGCAGCGCCTGAGCATTACAATAGCTGCTCTAACACCACCATTGTTTAGAATGTGATTTTTTTATATGTTATATTGTAAAACTGTTTTTCTTTTTTTAGTACTTATTTTTTCTTTTTGTAGTACTTCTTTTTTTTTTTTTCTTTTTTAGTACTTTATTTTTCAATTTTTAGTACTTTTTTTTGTTAAACAATATTTCACATGTGTTGTAAAGAAAAAACAAACACAAATGTATGTTCAAAAAATAAAATTTTATTAAAACAGTGGCCAACAGCCAAAATCAGCTGCATGGCGGCAAAATTAATTCCCCCCACGCTCTCTTTGATTCTGCATCTCCAGCAGCATTCTCCTCAACTCCATGACATATAGCCACAGTCTGTGATGCTCTTCTCTGCAAGCTGTGGGAAAGAAAATACACAATTAAGTACCACAGTTTCAAAAATAAATTATATACCTATAATATTAGGAAAATATGTTAGTTTACCCATAATTAATGACCAATATTTGTAAACATACACAACAGCCCAAACTTTCTGAATACTAGATGGCAAAATTCAATAACCTGTTTAGCCAATCTACATAACCACCCTAGTCTAACATCACAAAGGTCATAACCTAACCAAATAAGGCCTACTTGACTACAGAAAGAATGTACTTAATGTAGTGGTCAGTTATACCTGAGGCAATATGATCTACACACACAGACATATTTTTTATCATTTTTTTGGTATCTAATAATTAGTGAATGGAGTGTTACAATAGTGTCAGGAATTGAAACCCAGCACATAAAGCATATATCCAACTGCTGCATTTATCATGTAGGGTTAAGTTACATTAGCGGAGAAGCAACCTGCCATGCTTTGGTATAGGGGTCTCATCGACCCCTTACCAGTTTACAATACGTTAAATGTAAAAAAAAAAAAAAAAAACACATACACAGAGAAAAAATATTTTATACGTTTTTTTTTTTTTTTTTAATACTTACCTCCCATCCACCATGGAGCACTGTGTCCCTTGCTAATCACTGGCTTCTGCTCACCTGCTGGAAGCCTTTTATAGCTGCTGGGTGACAGAACGTAAGGGATTAATTAAAAAAAAAAAACGAAAAAGGGCCCCCCTCCTGGGGGGGGGGGGGGGGGGATGGGGCATTTTTTTAGGCAATCAAAAAATGACGTGGGGTCCCCCTTACCCAGAATAACCAGCCCAGGACCAGCTATGCAGGGCTTGTAGGAACAGGGTGCAGGGGCCAGCTTTTGTGGCCCCTGGCCCTGCAGGCTACAAGCCCGCATATCCTATGGCCAGGGCTCTTCTGCCCCCCCGGGCTTTGGGGAGGCAGGTAATTGGGGGTGCCGGGGGTTAATGGCAAGTCACCTGCTAGCTGCAGGTGACTTGCCAGCCCCCAGCCTTGTGAACTGGTATAGGAGTCTCATGGACCCCTTACCAGTTCACAAGGGGTTAAATGTAAAAATGAAGACACGGACACAAATAGAAACAAATGACCTTTATTAGTTTTTTTTTTACTCTACTCACCTCTGATCCTGTGTCCCGCGCCGATGGCAGCTGTCACTGACAGATGGCCATAGTGATCGGAGCAGGGCGGGTGAGAGGCGAGAAGGCTCCGATCTGAGCCTCCTCTCCTCTCACCCGCTCTGCACCACAACTACCGGCATCTGTCAGACGTCGGAGTTGGGGTGAGGGATTAAGAGGTGCGGGATGACGTCATCCTGCTCCTCCCACAAAAGGCGGGGCTAGGGGCGGCGGCCAGCAGCGTCATTAGAGAATGTGAGGACCCAGAAGAGGGTCCTCACCTGAAGCCTGCAAAGCTCAGGGGGGGATTGGAACCCCCCCCCCTGATGAAGAGAAGAGCTGGAAGGAGGGATCGGGCGAGGAGGTGAGTGAATGACAATTTGTTTTTTTTCTTTTGCAGCTGGCGGCGAAAACAGGGGGGGGCGCTCAGTTTCGGGTCCCCTCCTGAAGACGGGAGACCCCAAGGGGGGGATCGGATTCCCCCCCCAGGAAGAGGAGACCCCTAGCTTTCCTCGCATACCAGAGGTAAGTTTTTTTTATTTCTATTTTTTAACTAGCAGGGAGAAATGCCAGGCATGTAGTTTCACTTACGTGCTTCTGGTGACACTCATCTTTTTACTGTGAGATGATTATTGGTGACCAAAGGAAGTAGGGCTAAGAGCCATGTCCCCATACATGCTATTATTTTTTATTAGCTAGCAGCTGTCACTGTTTGACAATTTATCACTTTGTTGCTTGCTCATTGAAAAAACCTTATGTATGTATGTAAGGCTGAATTAAGACATTAGTCCATCTGTGACTAAAATGGTAAGCCCCCTTTTGTTGACTTGCCCAACAGACCTGAAGATTGTGCATGAAACTACCTTCTTACTTTCCACCCTGTCACCCTGGGCCCAACCCCAGTGCTGATATGAGAAGCTGGGACGGAAGGCGAGTAAGGCCTCAGTCTGGAGTGCCCCCATTGACATCAATCGGCACCTCCGCACACCAGAAACTTCCATGTAAAGAGGCAACCGTTGATGTCAAGTGTGAACTGTGACCACAGCCACCCATTGCACTGGCTTTTCATACCAGCACTGTGAATGGGTAAACAACGACACGAGTGAGTGATCTGCAGGTCTGAAAGGGAAAGTCCATTAAAGTTGACTGATTCTTAATTGAAGGCAAGAAAGACAAAGTTACTAGGACTAAGATAATAACCAGGGACCAAGACCCCAAGGTGTTTGTATGTATTAACATACATTGGCACTGGGCAACAGACTAGGTAGAGCCTCAGCACCTCTGGAATATGGGAAGCCAAAAATGGACTAGATGAAGCTACAGTAGCGCTAAACAGGATGTGATTAGGTAGAGTCTCACCACCTTTGAATGAATGAAATCCAACTCACAGATAGAATAAGACAGAATTTTGCTACTCCTAGATGAGGGCGTGGTAAGTTAATATCACCTGTGAAAAAGCATGTCTCGTCTAAACCTCCAAGCTCTGCCCTGGATTGAACTAGCCTACAGACACAGGGAAGACCTACTGCCCTAGCAACAAAAAACACTGATCACAAGGATAGACCAAATGACCCCTTTATTTCAAAATCCAATATTTCCACAGGGAGTGAGTGTCTCAACGTTACTGATCTAGGACACATCTCACACAATCAGACTCAAACACACCCTGGTTGAGGGGGGGGGGGGTTCCCTTGATATCAACTTTCCAGACTATGAGTAGCAGGAGTATGGTGTCCTGACTGGTAGCTAACCAACTCAGAATGCTCAGAACATTCTGAAGATAGGGGACTTGACAGACCTGGTCAGGGAACCTACTAGCGAAAAGTGCACCAACCCACATTTTGTCATTGCTGTATGACATTATGCTTGATCAGATATGCCCAGGTAAGATAGATTTTGGCAAAGATCAGGAGCAGAAGACTCCCAATGCTCCCCAAGTAAAGCTACTCTCTAGGTTTCTGACAAAATACGTAGCTGAAAGAAAGGTGCACTGCAACACTTTGTATCGGCAGCCAGGGTGATAATCCCTCATCACTAAAAAACACTCCAAAATACCTTTTGTAAACCTTTTGGTATATTGAACATAGCAAGAATGTGCGTATGGAGGAGTTGGTGGCTGAGGTAAAAGAGACCAACAAGAAATTTGCATTTACATGATCAGTTTGGATAGCCTTTTGTGAATCAGCAGAGAGTTGGAACCTATTTAAAGGCTGAATACATATCTAGAGATAGAGAGTAGGTCTAGCTTCAGATCACTGAACGAGCATTTTGTGAATGTGATGAGTGCATGAGGTTTTATCGTTTTTTTATTCATTTTTCTTTCCTGTCTTTTGTTGGGTTTTTTGGGTTGTCGTGGAAATACACCAGAAAGATGGTCATCCTAGAAATAGGCATAGAAGTGCAATACTACTATAGAAGTAGAAGTGCAATACTATATTTGACTCAGTACAAACAACTATGTAACCTGAATAATGACAAAGCACTGTGAAACAACTAGAAACACAGGATAGTTATGCTATTATACCCTTGGTTGTTTTTCTGGCATATATATGTGTGTGTGTGTGTGTGTGTGTGTGTGTGTGTGTGTGTATATACACAGTCATAGCCGTAAATGTTGGCACCCCTGAATTTTTTCAAGAAAATGAAGTATTTCTCACAGAAAGGATTGGAGTAACACATGTTTTGCTCTACACGCGTTTGTTCCCTTTGTGTGTATTGGCACTAAACCAAAAAAGGAGGAAAAAAAGCTAATTGAACATACGGTCACACCAAACTCCAAAAATGGGCTGGGCAAAATATTTATTAATATTTGGTTGCAAACCCTTCGGAAAAAATAACTGAAATCAGTCACTTCCTATAACCATCAATGAGCTTCTTACACCTCTCAGCCAGAATATTGGACCACTTTTGCATTGCAAACTGCTTCAGGTCTCTCTTATTGGAAGGTCGCCATTTCCCAACAGCAATTTTAAGATCTCTCCACAGGTGTTCAATGGGATTTAGATCTGGACTCATTGTTGGACACTTCAGAACTCTCCATCCATTTCTGGGTGCTTTTTGACGTATCTTTGGGGTCATTGTTTTGCTGGAAAACCCAAGATCTCGGACTGAAGCCCAGCTTTCTGACACTGGGCTGTACATGTGACCCAAAATCCATTGGTAATCCTCAGATTTCATGATGTCTTGCACACATTCAAGGCACCCAGTGCCAGAGGCAGCAAAACAACCCCAAGACATCATTGAACCTCCACCATATGTCACTAAGTACTATGTTCTTTTCTTTGTAGGCCTCATTCCATTTTCGGTAAACAGTAGAATGATGTGCTTTACATAAAAGCTCTATCTTGGTCTCATCTGTCCACAAGACGTTTTCCCAGAAGGATTTTGGATTACTCAAGTGCATTTTGGCAAAATGTAGTCTTGCTTTTTAATGCCTCTGTGTCAGCAGTGGGGTCCTCCTGGTTCTCCTGCCATAGCGTTTCATTTAATTTAAATATCAACGGTTTGCGCTGACACTGATGCTTCCTGAGCCTGCAGGACATCTTGAATATCTTCGGAACTTGTTTGGGACTGCTTATCCACCATCCACACTATCCAGCCTTGACGCCTTTCATTAATTTTTTTCTTCTGTCCACGCACATGGAGATCAGCTACAGTACCATGGGTTGCAAACTTTTTGATAATGTTGCGCACTGTGGACAAAGGAAAATCTAGATCTCTGGAAATGGGCTTGTAACCTTGAGATTGTTGATATTATTCTATTTCGGTTCTCAAGTCCTCAGTCAGACAGTTCTCTTCTCCTCTTTCAAAGGAGCATCACATGCTTGAAACAATCTTTTGAAAAGGTGCCAATTTTTTGTGTATTGAGACTAAACCAAAAAAGGGAGGAAAAAAATCAAATTGGACATAATGTCTAACCAAAAAGAATAAACGTGTATAGCAAAACATATAAGAAATAATTCATTTTCTTAAAAAATTTCAGGGATGCCAACATTTACGGCCATGACTGTGTGTGTGTGTGTGTGTGTGTGTGTGTGTGTGTGTGTGTGTGTGTGTGTGTATATATATAAATATATATATATATATATATATATATATATATATATATATATATACACACACACCACCTGTTGGCAGCATGTTCTGCCTTACAATTTGTAGTCTTGTATTTGTCTGGCCCATCACATGGTTCTTGGATTAAAAAAAGAACTATTGCTAGGAAACAGAAATCATATATTGATAAATAGATCATGTTTAGATTTCTTCAGCGCCTTCCAAGAGTTAAAACACCTGTGATATGATAAAGTTCTCTTCTTGTTACCAACCATTGATCAAAGATGTGAGTAGGAAAGAGATTAATAAAAAATCTTGCTCTGTGATATTAGTCTGTAATATGGACTTTCCATATCCATGACCATTTCTAAACTTGACCTGTGAATGCTACAGAAGTGGTTGAACACCCCAAATCCACCTACCTGGGCTTCGGCGGCGGCCGGCCGCCGCCGCCTCCCTCGCGCCCCTCTAGGCGTGCGCGTGCCCGCGCCGGCCGTCTCTGAATGGCCGGCGCGGGCGCGCACACGTCAAGAGTGACGTGCGGGAGGCGCCGACGGGCAAGCTGCTTCTACGTTGCTGTCAATCAGCTTGTCCGTCGGCGCCGATTGGACGGCGTGGCCACGTGGGAGCGGGGAGAGGTGAGTTTTGGGGGCTTTCTGGGGGGTTTCACACAGCGGGGCACCCCCGATCGGGGTGCCCCGGGGAAGTGGACCAATACCCAGGATAGTCAAAATCCTGGGTGTTGGTCCACTTTAAGAAAAAGAAGTTCAGCTATGCCGTTCACAAAGACTTCAGTTGATTCATTTACATTGTTAGTGAAAGATGTTTTCAGGTAAACAAAACAGCAGAAAAAGAGAACAAATTTTTCTTATATTGTCTTAAACTGGTGCAATGCCCATTTTACACCTAAATGGGTGTAGCTCTGCCCGGTGTACAGTGCCAGTGCTCCCCCCATCAATTTATATAGAGCACAGCAAAATGCAGCAGCCAGCTCAGTATGGACCATGTGACTGCCACTAGCCACTCATGGGGCTGCCCTTTGTCAGGGGAGCAAAGACTCGAACCAGGAACAAAAAAGCATGTAGGGAGGCACTCTCAACTCATAAATTGATCAAAAAATACATTTGTATTATTTACCTATTTCTAATCACTACATACAATACAATAAACATATTAAAATCCCTTAAAAAACACATAAATGGGACAATAACACACAGGACAAACCAACATGAAGGTGTGTACGCGATGGGGAGAGTCTCACCCCACTAATTGATATCAAATGCCTAAATATATATGTGCTAAATCATTCAACAAAGTGTTCCAACAGTGCAGCTAAACATGTGCAAATTCTGCCTATGATCCAGATCACTACAAAATCTATAAATTTATAAAGTGACTACTAGTCAAACAATCAATTAAGGATTAATATTCCTAACCGTAACAGCTCATAAACATATCAATCTACTCTATACCCCAATGAAAATATAATCACCTGTATATATTATTTAGGCATCCCAAAGGGGAACCACTGATATATGTCACAATACCAATCAAAAAATAATATCACAAATCTATCACATGCCTAAATAATATATGCCTAAATAATATATATAGGTGATTATAATTTCATTGGTGAATAGAGTAGATTGATATGTTTATGAGTTGTTACGGTTAGGAATATTAATCCTTAATTGATTGTTTGACTAGTAGCCCTTGAACTTTATAAATGTATAGAATTTGTAGTGATCCGGATCATAGGCAGGATTTGCACATTTAGTTGCACTGTTGGAACACTTTGTTGAATGATTTAGCACATATATATTTAGGCATTTGATATCAATTAGTGTGGTGAGACTCTCCCCATCGCCTACACACCTTCATGTTGGTTTGTCCTGTGTGTTATTGTCCCATTTATGTGTTTTTTAAGGGATTTTAATATGTTGAGTGCATTGTATGTAGTGATTATAAATAGGTGATTCATAAAAAATGTATTTTTTGATCAATTTATGAGTTGAGAGTGCCTCCCTACATGCTTTTTTTGTTCCTGGTTTGAGCTCTTTTGCAGCTCTGGGAGTGGCACCTCCTACAGATTGAATAGGGTGTAGTGCAAGTCCCCATTTTTTCCTTCCCAATGACTTGAACCAGACCAACATCCTAGCACAGTTGGAAAAGAAAGGTAGCGGCCATTTTGGAGCTCTCTCTCCCAACTCACATAACTGATAATGCACATTAACAGGAAGCCCAGCAGCACTTCCTGATTGCAGGTGGCCTGCAAATGCATGAAGCGCCATCTTGTTTTTAAAATGGACTCCAGCAGGAGTTAGAAAAAGGTAAATTAATATTTATGTGCAGCAATCTAAATTGCCCCGGGAGGTATGCATATGAGCACTGTTTTTTGTTTGCTTTGGTTTAAGTCATTTTTGACTGTTGGTCCGTTTAAAATGTGGTTAATTAGTGGGGGCACTGGAAATCCAGAACCCCTCTGCAGTGCCTACTATACTAGAAATAAAGAGCTGTTAATAATACCATTTTGTGAATACTCACCTGTAAAATGGGTATTATAAGTATGTCACACACCCCGCTTCAAGACATTGATTACATATGGGTATACTGACCTGTAGATGGCGATCTTGCAGAGATGTCAATAAAAAAAGGTAAGACCCTCCCGGCCCATAATATACCTCCCACTCATTCCCCAGTATAAAGATAGCAGTAAGATCAAGGGACCAGGAAAGCCAATTAAAACTAACAAAGGTTCACCATATAAAGGATCCAGAATACAAAAGGGCAGGGTGAAGCGGGGTGTGTGACATACTTATAATACCCATTTTACAGGTGAGTATTCACAAAATGGTATTATTCTAAGTATGTCACACACCCCGCTTCAAGACAATCATTACATGTGGGACATCCAATAGCAGTGTCCAAAAAGGGCGGGGATCCAAAAAACAAGGCAACAAGGCACAAACTTAAACCACTGCAGCTTGCAGAACTTTGCGGCCAAAAACAGCATCCGCTGAGGCCCGAACATCAACCTTGTAAAACCTGAAAAAAGTGTGAACCGAAGACCAAGTAGCAGCCTTACAAACCTGCTCAACAGAAGCCTGGTGCTGGAAGGCCCAGGACGCCCCAACAGCACGAGTAGAATGAGCAGTAACACGAAAAGGGGGAATCTTCCCCTTAGCCGAATAGGCCCCAACAATGGCCTGGCGAATCCATTTACTAATGGAAGACTTGGCAGGAGCCAAACCCTTCCTAGGCCCAGAGGGCACCACAAAAAGGGCCTCAGTCCTACGAAAAGGAAAAGTAGCCACCAAATAGTACTTCACACAGCGAACCACATCCAAAGAATGCAAAACCCTCTCCTTGTCATTGCTAGGCTTAGGACACAAGGAGGGAAGAACAATATCCTTATTAAGATGAAAAGCAGAGACCACCTTAGGAAGGAAATCTGGCGTGAAGCGGAAAACAAACTTGTCCTGATGCCTCTCAAAGTAAGGGGCCTTAATGGACAAGGCTGCCAACCCTGAAACACGCAGAAGTGATGGCAACTAGAAAAACAACCTTCTGAGTAAGCGTAGAAAGTGCAATATCCTGCAAAGGTTCAAAAGGAGGACCCTGCAAGGCAGACAAAACCAAATTCAAATCCCAAACTGGGAGCAAAGGCTTCCTAGGAGGCCGCACATGCGTAACCCCCTGGAAAAAGGTCTTAACCAGAGGATGAAGAGCAAAAGACTTTTGAAAGAAAACCGTCAGGGCAGAAACATGCCCTTTCAGCGTACTAAGCTTCAAACCTAGGTCCAGACCATGTTGCAAAAATTCCAAGATCCTAGGGATAGAAAACGCCCTGCAAGGCAAGGCCCTGACCTCACACCAATCAATATAAGACCTCCAAATCCTATAGTAGATGGCAGAGGAAGACTTCTTTCTAGCCCTAACCAGAGTCTGAATGACAGCATCAGAAAGACCTTCCTCCTTCAAGATGGAGGTTTCAGCAACCACGCCGTCAAAGCCAGCGTTGGTAAATTGGGGTAGAGCAGTGGACCCTGAGTGAGTAGATCTGGCAGAAGAGGCAGAACTAACCGATCCTCTGCCAACCTTACCACGTCTGCGAACCACACCTCTCTTGGCCACCTTGGAGCCACCAGAATTGCTGATGCACCCTCCAGGGCCAGCTTGCGCACCACTTTGCCCACCATGGGAAACGGAGGGAACAGGTATAGAAACCCCAGATCCCCCCAGTTCAGAGACATGGCATCCGCCGCCAGAGCCAGCGGATCCCGCGAGAGAGACACAAATGCCGGAAGCTTGTGATTGTGACGAGAGGCAAAGAGGTCCACCTCCGGAGTCCCCCACCGGTGGCAAAGCGACCGAAACACCTTGGGGCAGAGCGACCATTCCCCCCGGCGAGAAGACCCCCTGCTCAGTGAGTCCGCCTCCGTGTTCTCCACTCCCGGAATGTACACTGCCGAGATGCATGGGACATTGCCCTCTGCCCAATCCAGGATCAAAGACACTTTCCTGAGGGCACGCCTGCTGCGAGTCCCTCCCTGGTGATTGATGTAGGCGACCGCCGTCCGATTGTCCGACCGAACTTGAACCGGTAGTCCCCGTAACTGATTAGTCAAGTGAGCCAGAACCAACCTGATGGCTCTCAGCTCCAGAACATTGATGGGATCGTGACCCTCCTGAGGCCCCCACAGCCCCTGAAACTGAAGATCCTTCCAAAATCCCCCCCAACCTGACAGGCTGGCATCCGTGGTGACCGTCTCCCAACGAGGGGTCAGAAAGGACCTGCCCCTCGTCAGATTGCTCGGCTTCAGCCACCACCGAAGGGAACGCCGCACCCGGGGGGACATCCGAAAAGACAGATCCAATGACAGCGGGGACCCGTCCCAGGCCGCCAAAAGATGGAGCTGGAGCGTCCTTGTGTGAAACTGGGCAAAGGGAACCGCCTCGAAACGACGCCACCATCAATCCCACCAGTCGCATCCCTAGCCGGATGGACGGGCGGGGGATGGATAGGAGACGCTGAGTCAATTCCTGAATCAGAAGAACCTTGGCTCGGAGAAGAAACACCCTGTCCTGAGAAGTATCCAGAGACATTCCCAGGAACTCCACCACCCTGGAGGGAGTAAGGCAGGACTTGGGATAGTTGATCACCCAACCGAAGCTCTCCAGAGTGGACACCACGTTCCCGGCATCCAGCTGCGCCTGACTGCGGGAAGACGCCATGATGAGAAGATCGTCCAGATAGGGCACGATGCGGATACCCCTGGATGGCCATCACTCCTGCCAACACCTTGGTAAAGACCCTTGGAGCTGAGGTAAGGCCAAACGGAAGAGCCACAAACTGAAAATGTCGATTGTCCACGACAAACCTGAGGAATCTCTGGTGTGCCGGAAATATTGGAATATGCAGGTAAGCATCCTTGATGTCTATGGACGTCATGAAGTCCCCCTGACGAAGTGAATGGATGGCTGATCGCAGAGTTTTCATACGGAACCTCCGGGGACAAACGAACCTGTTGAGCAACTTCAGATCCAGAATGGGCCGAACAGACCCGTCTTTCTTGGGCACCGTGAACAAATTAGAATAGAAGCCCAGGCCCCGCTCTAAGCGAGGCACCTGACTGATGACAGCCATGTCCAAGAGACTTGCTACTGCCGCCCGAAGCCCCTGGGCGGCCAGAGGATCTGACGGCACCCGAGAACTGAAGAATCTGGGAGGGGGCCGGAACTCGAACTCCAGCTTGTAACTGGAAGACACCACTTCCTGAATCCACCTGTCCAAAACCTCTTGGACCCAGACCTGGGAGAAGAGTTGCAGCCGTCCCCCCACCCGCAAGGGTGAGGGCGCCCCCTCATTGCTGAGCCAGCCTGGCAGCGGGACCGCCGGCGCCAGCCTAACAGTAAAAAATACAATTCTGTGAAATACTCACCTGTAGAATTGATATTATTTGTATACAGTACGTCCTGCTCCAGATATATTACTTACACTTGGGCTATCCTCCGCCAGATGGTGCTGCACTGCAGAAACATGCAAAACAGGCTCCTCCAGGACCCTCAAATACCCGGGGATCTTCACAAATCCCCAGCATTGAAAAGCAGTGAACAAGAAGCCTGGAGAATTAACCACCGAAACTGGTAACTATAACAATGGTAACAATCACCATACAGGGGATCCAGAATAATGCAAAAACCAGGGTGGGGTGGAGCAGGACGTACTGTATACAAATAATATCAATTCTACAGGTGAGTGTTTCACAGAATTGTATTATTCTTAGTATACAGTACGTCCTGCTCCAGATATAGTACTTACACTTGGGACATCCAATAGCAGTGTCCATAAAGTAGGGTGGGATCCCCAACAAAAAGGCAACAGCAGACAGTTAAAACGCACTGCCACCTGCATAACCATGCGGCCAAGACAGCATGAGCTGAGGCCCTAACATCAACCTTGTAAAACTTTGAAAAGGTATGAACAGAAGACCAAATAGCGGCCTAGCAACCAGTTCAACAGAAGCCTGATGCTGAAAAGCCCAAGAGGCACCAAGGCACGAGTAGAATAAGAAGCAAAGCGAAAAGGAAGATTCTTCCCCTTGTTGGAATAGGCCTGAGTAACAGCCTGACGAATCCAATAGCTAACAGTAGACTTGGCAGAAGCCAAAGACCCTTTCCTAGGACCAGAAGGAACCATCCCCTTCAAGTAATGACCAGGGCCAAGGCCACCCAACACCCCGAGAACAGACGAGATCGGGCACATTCAGGATGGAGTGACCATAGGTCCAAAGGAACATCATTTCTCCTAAAGGACACAGTGACTACCAAGGAAAACTTCCAACACCTGTTCAAGGAATGCAGAACCCTTTCCTCAGCGCTGCTAGGAATAAGGCACAGAAGGAATAACAATATCTTGAATCAATGAACATAAGACACCACCTTAGGCAGAGGGTCCAGCTTCAGGCGGAACACCACCTTATCCTGGTGAATCTCAAAGAATGGGGGTAGGTAGACAGAGCCGCCCGCCAAACACACGTCTGACCGAAGTAACACCCACCAGAAGGACAACCTTGAGGGTAAGAACAGCCAGACAGCATCCTGAATAGGACCAGAGCGAAAAAACCCCGCAAGGCAGACAGAATCAAATTCAAATCCCAACAGGGACCATAGGATTACATGGGGGCCGCACATGAGTACCCCCTGAAAGAAGTCTTAACCAAGGAAGACTGAACGAAAGACTTCAAAGGCAAGGCGGACAGGGCAGAACCTGACCCATCAGAGTACTGAGTTGGAGACCAACTCCAACTCATGCTGTAATAACTCTAGAACCCTGGGAACCGAGAACGCCCGACAGGGAAGAGACCTAGACTCACGCCAATCGATATGGGTAAACCATACCCTATAACAGATGGAAGAAGAAGAGGAAGAAGCTAGCTCCTATTCTTCCCATAGTCTCAATTACCGAGACAAATAAGCCTGTCTCCATCAAGATGGATGTTTCAGCAGTCAGGCCGTCTAGGCCAGAGTCTGTAGATTGGGGTGATGTAAAGGGGCCCTGAGTAAACAGAGCTGGCACTCCTGGCAGAGCGTACAGAACTACTGCCCCCAGTACCACGTCTACGAACCACACTCTACTAGGCCACCCGGGGACCACCAGAGTCACTGGTCCCCCTTCCAGAGCAATCTTGCGCAGAACCCTGCCTAGCAGAGGGAATGGAGAAAAGACATACAGAACAGAATGTCCAGCCATAACGTTACCAAGGCATCCTGACAACGGCCAGAAGATCCTGGGCCAGGGAAAACAAGGCCCGAGAGCTTGTGATAGCGACGGAACACAGACAGGTCCATAACTGGTTGGACCCCATAATGACACAGGGATTCGCACATCCTGTCACAGAGAGACCCTACCGGGGCGAAAAACACAGATATGCAAGGAACATAGTCCTCCACCCAGATTAGGATCACAGACATTTCCTGGAGGACCCTCCTGCTCCCGGTCCCTCCCAGATGATTAATGCAGGCCACTGTCATCAGACCGACCGAGCGCCCCCGAACAGGTAGGCTCTGAAGAGAAGTAGCCAAGCGAAATAGAACCAACCTGAACGCTCACTGTTTCAAACATTGATAGGCGTATGGACCCTCTAAAGGCCCCACCTCCCCCAGAACCGCAGGGAGTTTCAGAAGAAAATCCCCCCTGTAACCTGATAGATTGGCATCCATGGTGACCATCTCCAGGAAGGGGCAAGAAGGGAACTGCCCCCAGACAGTTTCCTTGAGTTCATCCTCTCCAAGAGGGACCTCCTCACCAGTGGGGAAGGCACACAGGCCCTGCTCCAGGGATGCTGAATCCCTGTCCTGTACTAACAATAGAAGTTGTAGAAGGGCCCAAGGGGAACTGAGCATAAGGGATCTCTTCTGAGCAAGCCACCAACGGGCACACCAGCAGCATCCCTGCCTGGTGAAGGGACGGGGACAGCAATGAGGGACTAAGCCCATGCAACCAGATTGTCCACTTTATTGCTGAGGAAGGAAGGTTCTCGCCTGAACCGAATCCAGATTCATTCCAAATAATGGAGTTACCAATCAAGGGGACAATGAGGACTTGGGGTGATTGACCACCCATCCAAATAACTCCCAGTGGACACCACCAGCCAAGAACTAACTTAGCCTGACGTAGAGACTGGGAAGTGAAAAAGGACGTCCAGGTAGGTCATAGCGCGGACGCCCCTTG
Organism: Gastrophryne carolinensis; assembly: GCA_027917425.1. Taxonomy (NCBI): domain Eukaryota; kingdom Metazoa; phylum Chordata; class Amphibia; order Anura; family Microhylidae; genus Gastrophryne; species Gastrophryne carolinensis. The sequence continues at coordinate 144,046,118 of CM051234.1, forward strand.
GTCTCATTAGAGATATCACCCCCATCAGCACCTTGGTGAGCACTCTGGGAGCTAAAGAGAGGCCAGGTAACAAGGCACAGATTAGCAGTGTTGGAGCTTCCAACACGAACCTGAAGAGCCTCGGTGTCCAGAAGACAAAGGGAAGTGAACAGAAGCATCTTTGAGCTCCACAGACGGCAAGAAGCCCCCTGAGTGCAAGGCACTGATGGCCCAACCCAGAGTTTCCATGCAGAAAATGCCTGTAATTGGTGAATTGCCGCAAACTTGTGAATCCAGAATGGGCCAGACTGACCCATCCTTTCGGGGGACTGTGGAAGGTTGGTGTAGCGGCCCCTGCCTCTGCCTATTAAGGGCAATCTGCAAGTGACTCCCAGACCCCGCCGGCCCTGCATGGCCTGCACCAACGCCTGAACAGAGGCAGGGACCAGGGGTACCCTGATAATCATGGGGGGGGGGGGCGCGCAGCAAACTCTAACCTGTATCCGGAGGACACTACCTCCTGAATCCACCAGAATGAGGCGTGATGCCTCCTGACAAGAGCAAGGTGCTGCAGCCATCCCCTCACTCGGGTGGGCGAGGGTGCCCCATCATGCTTGAGGGGGTTTGGTGGAAGATTTAGGCTTAGCCCCGCCGGAGGGGCCAGGGCGTTGTCTGCTGCTCCCAGGGCAGGAGTCTGCGCGAGCCCCCAGGAAGGACACCCTAGGTTCTTGTTTAACACTATGGTAGGGAGGGGTGCCCCTGCCCCAAGGGGGCCGAGACGGCCGCCTGCGTTGGGGTGATTTGCCCTTTTTACCAAACAGATCCAGACGGGCCCCAAACAGGTGTTGCCCTCTAAAGGGAAGCCCAGTAAGAGTCTTTTTAGTAGCATCGTCAGCACCCCACTGTCGCAGCCAAACCAAGAGACGTATAGTCACCACAAGGGCAGAAGTTCTTGCACACATTCTAATGGTGTCATCCAGTGCTAATAGGATACATTTTACAAACACATCACAACTGGAGAGTGCATTAAACACATCCCAGGGGAGATCCTCAGGGTGATGATCGAGCATCTTTCTGATGAAGGTTCTAGCGGCCACTGCAGTAATAGCCGCGGCACAGACCGGGCGCAGCGCTGTCCCTGCACAAGAAAAGGCGTGGGAGGCCAGCAGATCAATGCGCCGGTCCTCAGCATCCCGAAGGGTACTATAAGCAGGGGCTGCAATAAAGGGGGGGTTAGGAACCCCTATGATCGGGGCATCCACTATGGGAGGTGATGACCAACAATTAACCACCTCAGGGGGGAAAGGGTATTTCCTATCCCAGTCCCCTGGGACCCCTGGAAGTTTACTGGGGCATTCCCATTCCTTGAGCACAAGAGCATGGAAATGAGCCTGCTCTAGAAATTCCAAGCGTGCTGTCGCTGTATGGAAACACTCCCCTCTCGGCTTGGGGGCCTCACCAGGGAGAGAGATAGACAGAACCTTAAAGACCTTAATCAACAGATCCTCAGTGTCACACTGGCCCCAGTATTCAGGGCCAGAATTGTCATGACACCTCGGCCTCTCATCAGATGAGCCTGAGTCAGGGAACAGCTCTCCTTCATCAGAAGGGGTATAGTCACACGGAGTAGTAAACTCCTCAGTTCCCATAGGAAAAACAGTAACATGAGGCGTCAAGTGCCGCTTCTTACCAGGGCCCTTGCGCTCTGATAACCTCGCAATAATCTGTTCAGCCGTAGGCAGTCTGGAAGACCCAACAGGCTGCAAATCCCCACTTGTATGCGACTCAGCAGGAGTGAGATTTAAGCATGGGGAAATAGGTGAATTGAAACGAGGTGCAGCCACTGGCAAGCCTGATTGCAGGGCCAGTGCTTGCTCGGCACAGAGTCTGCAGACCCGTGCCCTGTCAGCATCAGCATGGGGTTGTCCACACGCTATACACAGCCGGTCTTGACCCAGAGGGACCCCGGTCACATAATTCTGAGATGCCTCCATATGGTGATTATTTAGGCACAATATGCCAGCAGGGATTTACGCTATAGGCAACCCTGGATGCCCCAAGACTAGGAAGTGGGAGAAATTTACAAGGCCCGCTATAAATTACACAGGGCCGGGAGAAGCCACTGGATTCAACCGTCTGAAAGACATAATGGGAATAAAGGGTGTCAGAACCATGCGCAGTAATCAAGGATCATGAAAATCGCCCGCGAGGGCACTTACAGACCAAGGGAGGAGAAAGACCGCTACCACGCGCACGCGCGACTAGTATCATAATGGCGCCAAAAAATGGATGCAGTTGACCAGCTCAATCCATACGAATTAGACCACCGAGGCTCTGGACATGTTTGTCACACATAAGCTGCTCAAATTTCCCAAAAAAGTCTGGCTCTCAAGTGTGTCTAAAAATCTCCTTTTATTGAATCCATTAAAAGATCATGCTCATTGGTACAGAAATATAATAAAAAGTCCTTACAGTATGTACATGCTGCAGTGTCTTACACGTTTCGGGCCATTAGAATTCCATGCCCTTAGTCATACACCTTTGCTTCTACACATCAGGCTTTATATATAGCAAACAACTATCAAAATCAACTCACCTGTCCGGACGGGACAGCCTCCATTGGCTGCATGCTCTGGGACAAAGGCTGTGATGGAAGTCGCCTCTCCACCAATGACAGGCGAGGAGGGGCGGGAGGAACACTCTCCCCCAAACTGCCAAACCAATTACAAGAAGGGACAGGCACACAGCGTGGCCACGTTCCGCCTCTCACTCGCGGCCAGCCGCCGCCCCATTTTCACCCACCCCCAGCGCCGAAAGGCAAAAACAGCCTCGGGTGCAGGACTGGGAAAAGGAGGCGGCAAAGCACCAGACGGGCACATAGTTCACCATGGCCCCAATCCACCCCGCCGTGCAGACAGAAAAAACCATCATGCACAGGCCGGGTAGGGTGGGGCCAGGCACAAGTCAAAAACGAGGGGACAATATGCCACCCCATAAGCACACAGCAAAGCATAGTCCCAAAACCATGGAATGGAGTTAGGCACAAATTGGAAAATTGTTCAGGGAAATTTTAATACATTTGGTGGCTTGTTTCCCTTAAAGAGGCATATGGTAGAATTTTGCACACCTACACTGTATTTTAAATTATGCACATTGAATTTAAGTGTCACATATATATGTATTATATTTTGTTTTCCAGTTCAACTCACATATAAAGTGGACCAAAACCCAGGATTTTAATTATTGCCCCCCCCCCCCCCCAGGCACCTCGATTGGGAGTGCTGAATTTGCAGTGTGAAACCCGACGACGCATGTACAGCCCTCTCGTCCAATCAGCACGCTTGGATCCACTCAAGTCCCTTTATCCAGGATCTAGTCTAATGCAAGCAGATCCGAGCACGCTGGTGGCCACTTCCACCACTACCCTTTAACAGGGAGCGTGCCTGTGCCGGCCAATCTCAAATGCCTGGTGCAGGCACATTCCCTGCTAAAGGGATAGCGGGGACGCGGCCGCTGCTTGCACATGTGCCATTGGACCGGGAATGAAGTGGAGTTTTCGTGTGACCTGGGGGGTTTACCACAGCGGGGCACATAGTTCACCATGGCCCCAATCCACCCCGCCGTGCAGACAGAAAAAACCATCATGCACAGCCCGGGTAGGGTGGGGCCAGGCACAAGTCAAAAACGAGGGGACAATATGCCACCCCATAAGCACACAGCAAAGCATAGTCCCAAAACCATGGAATGGAGTTAGGCACAAATTGGAAAATTGTTCAGGGAAATTTTAATACATTTGGTGGCTTGTTTCCCTTAAAGAGGCATATGGTAGAATTTTGCACACCTACACTGTATTTTAAATTATGCACATTGAATTTAAGTGTCACATATATATGTATTATATTTTGTTTTCCAGTTCAACTCACATATAAAGTGGACCAAAACCCAAGATTTTAATTATTGCCCCCCCCCCCCCAGGCACCTCGATTGGGAGTGCTGAATTTGCAGTGTGAAACCCGACGACGCATGTACAGCCCTCTCGTCCAATCAGCACGCTTGGATCCACTCAAGTCCCTTTATCCAGGATCTAGTCTAATGCAAGCAGATCCGAGCACGCTGGTGGCCACTTCCACCACTACCCTTTAACAGGGAGCGTGCCTGTGCCGGCCAATCTCAAATGCCTGGTGCAGGCACGTTCCCTGCTAAAGGGATAGCGGGGACGCGGCCGCTGCTTGCACATGTGCCATTGGACCGGGAATGAAGTGGAGTTTTCGTGTGACCTGGGGGGTTTACCACAGCGGGGCATACTGAATCTGGATGCCCCGGGGGAGTGGGTATGCCTGCCCTGGAGTCTCAGACTGCAGGGTGGGTTTTGGTACACTTTAATAGCGTTGCTCATACATGTCCCTGTTCTGTGAGTGCAATTTAGAGAACAAACTGAATGAATCCAAATTTTATGACTCTTGGTAATTTTGCATAATCCATTAGCATTTATGAGTGACCAGAGAAACAAGAATACAAGCTGTAATAAATATCAGTGTAGCAGACAAAATACAATTATGTGATTACTCACCTGTAGAATTGGTATTTTACGTATACAGCACGTCCTGTTCCAGAATATTCCTTACACTTGGGTAATACATCCACAAGATGGCGCTGGACTGCAGAAAACAGCTTGTGGCTTCTCCCGGCCCTATATAAGTCAGGGACCTCCCATAAATTCTCCAGTATTGACAAGCAGTTAACAAGAAGCCGGGAGAACAATAACCAGAATTCAACAATGAACATAAGAACAATCACCATACAGAGGTAACTAAGAATAATGATAACAAGGGTGGGGTGGAACAGGACATGCTGTATACGTATAATACCAATTCTACAGGTGAGTAATTACAGAATTGTATTAATCTAAGTATACAGCATGTCCTGTTCCAGAATATTCCTTACACTTGGGACATCCAATAGCAGTGTCCATAAGGTAGGGTGGGATCCCAAAAGGCAACAGCGGGCAGTTTAAACCACTACGGCTTGCAGAACTTTGCGACCAAAAGCAGCATCAGCTGAGCCCCTAACATCAACCTTGTAAAACTTAGAAAAGGTATGAACAGAAGACCAAGTAGCGGCCTTGCAAACTTGTTCAACAGAAGCTTGGTGCTGAAGAGTGCCCAAGAGGCACCAATAGCACGAGTAGAATGAGCAGTAAGGCGGAAGGGAGGCTCATTCCCCTTAGCAGAATAGGCCTGTACCACAGCCTGGCGGATCCACTTGCTGATAGTGGACTTAGCTGGAACCAGACCCTTCCTAGGTCCAGACAGAAGCACAAATAGAGCATCAATCTTCCTGAAAGATTTAGTAGCCACCAAATAGAACTTCAGAGCCCTGACCACATCTAGATAGTGTAAAACCCGCTCCTTAGGGTTACTAGGATTAGGGCATAGAGAAGGCAAAACAATGTCCTGATTGAGATGAAAGGCAGACACAACCTTAGGCAGAAAATCTAGCTTAAAGCGAAACACCACCTTGTCCTGGTGTCTCTCAAAGTAAGGGGGTTTGATGGAAAGCGCCGCCAACTCAGAAACACACCTAACAGAAGTGATAGCCACCAAAAAGACTACTTTAAGAGTCAAAATGCACAAAGGGGTCTCACGTAAAGGCTCAAAGGGGACCCCTGCAAGGCAGATAAGACCAAGTACAAGTCCCATACTGGTAACATAGGCTTACGTGGAGGACGCATGTGAGCAACCCCTTGGAAGAAAGTCTTGACCATACGATGGTGAGCAAAGGATCTTTGGAAGAAAATGGCCAAAGCAGAAACATGACCTTTGAGGCTACTAAGCTGAAGACCCAAATCCAAACCATGTTGCAGGAATTCCAGAATCCTAGGGATAGAAAACACCCTACAGGGAAGCGACTTAGACTCACACAAGTTAACGTAAGCATGCCAGACCCTATAGTAGATGGATGACGAGGACTTCTTCCTAGCCTGAATCATGGTATTAACAACAGAGGCAGGCAGCCCCTTCTTCATCAAGATGGAGGTTTCAGAAGCCAGGTCATTAAAGCCAGCATTTGTAAATTGGGATGGCGTGGCTGCCCCTGAGTGAGCAGGTCTGGATCCTTGGGCAGAACATACTGATCTACTGCCAACTGCATGACGTCTGCGAACCACACCCTTCTTGGCCAACGGGGGGCCACCAGAATGGATGGCACCCCTTCCTGAGCAATCTTGCGTAGCCCCTTGCCCAACAGAGGAAAAGGAGGGAACACATAGAGAAGCTGAAAGCTCTTCCAAGACATTGCTAGTGCATCCATGGCCAAGGCCAGAGGGTCCGGGGACAGAGAGACAAAGACTGGAATCTTGTAATTGTGGCAGGACGCAAACAGATCCACATCTGGCTGACCCCAGCGGTGGCACAGGGAGTGAAACACCCTGCTGCTAAGACAAGAGGTCTCCCTGCTGAGGGAGTCTGCCTCCAGATTCTCCACCCCCGGGATGTACACAGCTGAGATGCAGGGAACATTCTCCTCCGCCCAAGACAGTATCAGGGACACTTTCTTGAGGGCCCTCTTGCTCCGGGTCTCTCCCTGATGATTGATGTAGGCAATCGCCACCTGGTTGTCCGAGCGGACCTGAACCGCCCATCCCCGAAGGTGTGGAGTCAATTGCGTGAGAACCAACCGTATCGCCCTCAATTCCAAAATGTTGATAGGAGTGTGGGCCTCCTGAGGGCCCCACTGACCCTGGAATTTCAGGTATTTCCAGAAGCCCCCCAACCTGTCATACTGGCATCTGTGGTGACTGTCTCCCAGCATGGGGCCAGAAAGGATCTGCGCACCAACAGGTTTCTTGAGTCCAGCTACCACGAGAGAGAGCGTCTGGCCAGAGGGGACAGAACCAATACCTGATCCAGGGACCGAGGGTCCCGATCCCAAACTGATAAGAGGTGAAGTTGAAGAGGTCTCATGTGAAACAGAGCTTATGGAACCGCCTTGAAGCAAGTCACCATCAGGCCCACCAGCTGCATACCCTGCCGGATGGAGGGATGAGGGCAAGACATAAGGAACCTGGCATGGGCCTGAAGACTCTCCACCTTCTGCTGAGGGAGAAAAATCTTGACCTGAGATGTATCCAGAGTCATGCCCAGAAAGGACCTCACCATTGACGGGGACAGGAAAGACTTGGGGTGGTTGATCACCAAGCCGAAGGACTCCAGTGTGGACACCAACAGCTGAGTATCCAGCTCGGCCTGCTGGAGAGATTGAGACATGATGAGAATGTCGTCTAAGTAAGGAAGGATGCGAATGCCCTGAGATCTCAGCAGAGCCAGTACGCCCGCCAGTACCTTGGTGAATACCCTGGGAGCCAAGGTGATACCGAAAGGCAGAGCCACAAATTGATAGTGCTGATCCTCCAGAGCGAACCTGAGGAATCTCTGATGACCTGAAAAGACTGGTACATGAAGGTAAGCATCCTTGATGTCTACGGAGGTCAAGAAGTCCCCTGGGCGTAGTGAATTGACAGCTGAACGCAGAGTCTTCATGTGAAAGTGTTTGAATCTGACAAATTTGTTGAGGCACTTTAAATCCAGAATAGGTCTGATGGACCCGTCTTTTTTGGGAACAGTGAAAAGATTGGAATAGTAGCCTCTGCCCCTTTCCCTCCAGGGCACCTGGCAGATAACCCCGAACTCCAAAAGGTTTTGGACAGCAAGGCCTAGACCCTGAGCTGACAGGGGGTTTTGAGCCATCCGGATTTGATGAATCTTGGGGGCGGCCAGGCTGCAAACTCTATCTTGTAACCAGAGGACACTACCTCCTGAATCCACCGGTCTGAGACCTGAAGCCTCCAGACGTGAGCAAAGAGCCGAAGCCGGATGGGTGAGGGCGCCCCTTCATGCCTGAGGGTGCTTGGGTGAGGATTTTGGCTTGGGACCCCAGGAGAGGCCTCTAACAGGGAGCGCGCCTCCGCCGGCCATTCACAAACGGCCGGCACGGGTGCGCGCCCTGCTAGAGAGAAGCGCGAGCTGCGGCCGCGGCCTGCGCATGCGCCGTTGGAACGTGAGTAAGGTAAGGTGAATGGGGTGTCCTGGGGGGTTTCACACAGTGGGGCATCCCGATTTCGGATTCCCCACGGGGAGGGATCCGTTTGGCCCGGGAATCTTATAGATTCCCGGGCTGATCAGCCTGGGTGTTGGTCCACTTTAAGCAAACCCTTAATAGCAATAGCTGTAATGGCAGAGGCACAAATCGGGCATAGCACGGTCCCCACACAGGCAAAGGCATGGCAAGCCAGTTGGTCCATACGCCGGTCCTCACCATCCCTCAGGGTATTAGTGTCAGGAGAATGCATGACAGATGTATTGGACAGCCTCAGAACAGGCGCGTCCACCTCAGGAGGACATGACCAACGCTTAATCACATCAGCAGGAAAGGGATACCTTTTGTCCCAACTCTTGGGCTTGCTAGGCCGCTCCCATTCTTTGAGCACCAGATTATGAAAGTGCGACTGCTCGGGGAATTCCAAACGTGGTTTAACCATATGAAAGAGCTCAGCCTTCTGCTGTGGAGCCATGGCAGGAGGGGAGATACAGCACTTCAAAAATATGAGCCAAAAGCCTGTCAGTGTCATCTGAGGACCATAGATCTTCCCCAAAGGGAGACCCTGTACCACCATAAACCCTGGGTTGCTCCTCAGATGATTCTGAATCAGAGAACAATTCTCCCTCCTCCAGGGGGGAATAACCAGTAGTGTCAAAAACGTCCTCAGTTTCCACAGGAAAAAGGGAGAGAGTAGGAGACAAATGCCACTTCTTAGCAGAAGCCTTACGCGAGGCAGATCCACCCGTGCAGTCAAATCAGGCAGAGATTCCCCGCTGGTATGCTCCTCATAGGGGGTCAGATGCAGGCGTGGGGGGGTAGGCAAAGTCCGAGGGGGCGCAGGCCCAGCAACAGGTAACCTAGACTGCAGTGCAAGTACCTGCCTGGCGCAGGATACACATACCCTGACATCATCACCGATTGGGGATACCCCACACGCAACACATAGCCGGGCTTGTCCCGAAGGAACCCCAGGCTCATTATCCCCAGAAGCCTCCATATGGTGATTTGAAAGGCACAGTAGGCCAGTAAGGGTTAATGCTAAAGAGCTACCCGGGATGCCCCAATAGACCGCTAGGGAAGTGGGAGATAATGAGGGGAGATGGCCGGGAGAGGACCGAAGCTTTATCCCGCCTGAAAGACACAATAATATATTCCCATAAGAATAACGCAGAAGAACAAATAGAGAAAAATTCACCCCAACGGGGTTACTCACAGACCGCAAGGAGCCAGCAGCGACAGGAAGAAGACAAAGTGGCGTACGCAACCTCGAGGGGCGGGCCGTGGAGATATGAGGTAAATTTCATCATACACAGAGCCCGCCCCCTCCCCCCCAAAGAGAGTGAAGCGCGCCCACGTGATCTGGCAGGCCATGAGCGGCCCGGCAGCTCTGAGGTGAATGGGGCTGCCAGGCGCGGAGCGCACTACAAACGCGCTGCGGCACGTTATAATAAAGTGACAGTGCAAATATGTCTAAAGTCATAAAACACTAGACAACCCACCCCCCTCCCACCCCCCCGAGAGTGAGGGAGGATAACGACAGAATACCCTGGGGGAATTGGTGCCCGGGGCTAATATGAGGAGTGAAGGTGGAATGGGAATAGGGTTTAACTGCACAGGATAACCTGGCAAGACCCATAAGGCAGTGGAGGCATCCCAAAAGGCTCACCATTAGCCTAAACTGCCTACCCTGTTAGAGCAGGGACTGCGGTAGGAGCCTAGCTCCTCAGCACCAAGGTGCTTCTATCGCCTACCTTCACCCGAACCTTATCAGCCGAGCCTGGGAGGCAGTAAATGGGACGGAACGGGTGGGAATAGTCCTGCAGGGCAGCAGGCAATAAGCCCCGCTCACCTGCGCCACAAGAGAGCTATCTTCTCAGCGCAGACTGCAGAAATAACCTGGGGAATTTGTGGGAGGTCCCTGACTTATATAGGGCCGGGGGAGGCCACAAGCTGTTTTCTGCAGTCCAGCGCCATCTTGTGGATGTATTACCCAAGTGTAAGGAATATTCTGGAACAGGACGTGCTGTATACTTAGAATATTAAACCGGACCTTCATCATGATTTAATGAAAATCCCTAACCCCTAAAAACTATTCCCCAGCTTCTAAAATGTATATATTTTAAGTTTTTAGTCACTTATTCTTCTTTCCTTCGCTGGGCTTTAACTCTGTTCAGGAATCTAGGATACGGGTGCCGCCATCTTTCCTCAGAAGCATCACATACTGAGGAGAGGGAGGTTAAAGTGCAAGAAGGCAGGTTATAGCTGTGCTTTGTACAGAGCAGAGCTGGGGTCAAGAAAAGGACAGCAATCCCAAAATGCAGAGCACAAATGCCTGGTGCGGGCATGCGTCCTGCTAGAGCAGACCTGGGCAATGTACGGCCCGCGGGCCGTATACGGCCCTTTGCTAGGCTCTTACCGGCCCGGGCTGAGCTGGCCAGTAAGAGACGCAGAGGAAGGGAAAACATGCCAGACTCGACGAGCCGAGTGGCCGATCGGCTGCTGCTTAACTTAGGTGATCGCCTGTGTACAGTGTGAGAGGCTTAGGTTAAGCAGCAGCTGATCGGCCGCTCGGCTCGTCGGGTCTGGCACATTCTCCCTTCCTCTGAGGAAGCCAGACCCGATGAGCAGGTGATAGAGACCTGGGGACTTTGGAAGGACAGAGTAGGGGCTCCAGAGCATCAGTAAGTCTGCTCAGAAAGATTATGTAGTTTGCTTGTGTTTTCCCTTCCTGCCTGCTGTCTCTTTTTCACCATGTACCTGCCCACCATGCTCTCACCATGTCCCCTTCCTGCTGTCCACCATGCTCTCACCATGCCCCCTTCCTGCTGTCCACCATGCTCTCACCATGTCCCCTTCCTGCTGTCCACCATGCTCTCACCATGCCCCCTTCCTGCTGTCCACCATGCTCTCACCATGACCCCTTCCTGCTGTCCACATGCTCTCACCATGCCCCCTTCCTGCTGTCCACCATGCCCCCTTCTTGCTGTCCACATGCTCTCACCATGCCCCCTTCCTGCTGTCCACCATGCTCTCACCATGTCCCCTTCCTGCTGTCCACCATGCTCTCACCATGTCCCCTTCCTGCTGTCCACCATGCTCTCACCATGCCCCCTTCCTGCTGTCCACATGCTCTCACCATGCCCCCTTCCTGCTGTCCACCATGCTCTCACCATGCCCCCTTCCTGCTGTCCACATGCTCTCACCATGTCCCCTTCCTGCTGTCCACCATGCTCTCACCATGCCCCCTTCCTGCTGTCCACATGCTCTCACCATGTCCCCTTCCTGCTGTCCACCATGCTCTCACCATGCCCCCTTCCTGCTGTCCACATGCTCTCACCATGCCCCCTTCCTGCTGTCCACCATGCTCTCACCATGCCCCCTTCCTGCTGTCCACCATGCTCTCACCATGCCCCCTTCCTGCTGTCCACATGCTCTCACCATGCCCCCTTCCTGCTGTCCACCATGCTCTCACCATGCCCCCTTCCTGCTATCCACCATGCTCTCACCATGTCCCCTTCCTGCTGTCCACCATGCTCTCACCATGCCCCCTTCCTGCTGTCCACATGCTCTCACCATGTCCCCTTCCTGCTGTCCACCATGCTCTCACCATGCCCCCTTCCTGCTGTCCACCATGCTCTCACCATGCCCCCTTCCTGCTGTCCACATGCTCTCACCATGTCCCCTTCCTGCTGTCCACCATGCTCTCACCATGCCCCCTTCCTGCTGTCCACCATGCTCTCACCATGTCCCCTTCCTGCTGTCCACCATGCTCTCACCATGCCCCCTTCCTGCTGTCCACCATGCTCTCACCATGTCCCCTTCCTGCTGTCCACCATGCTCTCACCATGCCCCCTTCCTGCTGTCCACATGCTCTCACCATGCCCCCTTCCTGCTGCCCACATGCTCTCACCATGCCCCCTTCCTGCTGCCCACATGCTCTCCCCATGCCCCCTTCCTGCTGTCCACATGCTCTCACCATGCCCCCTTCCTGCTGTCCACATGCTCTCACCATGCCCCCTTCCATGCTCTCACCATGTCCCCTTCCTGCTGTCCACCATGCTCTCACCATGCCCCCTTCCTGCTGTCCACATGCTCTCACCATGTCCCCTTCCTGCTGCCCACCGTGCTCTCACCATGCCCCCTTCTTGCTGTCCACCATGCTCTCACCATGTCCCCTTCCTGCTGCCCACCGTGCTCTCACCATGCCCCCTTCTTGCTGTCCACCATGCTCTCACCATGCCCCCTTCCTGCTGTCCACATGCTCTCACCATGCCCCCTTCTTGCTGTCCACCATGCCCCCTTCCTGCTGTCCACATGCTCTCACCATGCCCCCTTCCTGCTGTCCACATGCTCTCACCATGCCCCCTTCCATGCTCTCACCATGCCCCCTTCCTGCTGTCCACATGCTCTCACCATGCCCCCTTCCATGCTCTCACCATGTCCCCTTCCTGCTGTCCACCATGCTCTCACCATGCCCCCTTCCTGCTGTCCACCATGCTCTCACCATGCCCCCTTCCTGCTGTCCACCATGCTCTCACCATGCCCCCTTCCTGCTATCCACCATGCTCTCACCATGTCCCCTTCCTGCTGTCCACCATGCTCTCAGCATGCCCCCTTTCTGCTGTCCACCATGCTTTCACCATGCCCTCTTCCTGCTGCCCACCATGCTCTCACCATGCCCTCTTCCTGCTGCCCCCGGACTCCAGTGTGGACACCAGCAGCTGAGTATCCAGCTCGGCCTGCTGGAGAGATTGAGACATGATGAGAATGTCGTCTAAGTAAGGAAGGATGCGAATGCCCTGAGATCTCAGCAGAGCCAGTACGCCCGCCAGTACCTTGGTGAATACCCTGGGAGCCAAGGTGATACCGAAAGGCAGAGCCACAAATTGATAGTGCTGATCCTCCAGAGCGAACCTGAGGAATCTCTGATGACCTGAAAAGACTGGTACATGAAGGTAAGCATCCTTGATGTCTACGGAGGTCAAGAAGTCCCCTGGGCGTAGTGAATTGACAGCTGAACGCAGAGTCTTCATGTGAAAGTGTTTGAATCTGACAAATTTGTTGAGGCACTTTAAATCCAGAATAGGTCTGATGGACCCGTCTTTTTTGGGAACAGTGAAAAGATTGGAATAGTAGCCTCTGCCCCTTTCCCTCCAGGGCACCTGGCAGATAACCCCGAACTCCAAAAGGTTTTGGACAGCAAGGCCTAGACCCTGAGCTGACAGGGGGTTTTGAGCCATCCGGATTTGATGAATCTTGGGGGCGGCCAGGCTGCAAACTCTATCTTGTAACCAGAGGACACTACCTCCTGAATCCACCGGTCTGAGACCTGAAGCCTCCAGACGTGAGCAAAGAGCCGAAGCCGGATGGGTGAGGGCGCCCCTTCATGCCTGAGGGTGCTTGGGTGAGGATTTTGGCTTGGGACCCCAGGAGAGGCCTCTAACAGGGAGCGCGCCTCCGCCGGCCATTCACAAACGGCCGGCACGGGTGCGCGCCCTGCTAGAGAGAAGCGCGAGCTGCGGCCGCGGCCTGCGCATGCGCCGTTGGAACGTGAGTAAGGTAAGGTGAATGGGGTGTCCTGGGGGGTTTCACACAGTGGGGCATCCCGATTTCGGATTCCCCACGGGGAGGGATCCGTTTGGCCCGGGAATCTTATAGATTCCCGGGCTGATCAGCCTGGGTGTTGGTCCACTTTAAGCAAACCCTTAATAGCAATAGCTGTAATGGCAGAGGCACAAATCGGGCATAGCACGGTCCCCACACAGGCAAAGGCATGGCAAGCCAGTTGGTCCATACGCCGGTCCTCACCATCCCTCAGGGTATTAGTGTCAGGAGAATGCATGACAGATGTATTGGACAGCCTCAGAACAGGCGCGTCCACCTCAGGAGGACATGACCAACGCTTAATCACATCAGCAGGAAAGGGATACCTTTTGTCCCAACTCTTGGGCTTGCTAGGCCGCTCCCATTCTTTGAGCACCAGATTATGAAAGTGCGACTGCTCGGGGAATTCCAAACGTGGTTTAACCATATGAAAGAGCTCAGCCTTCTGCTGTGGAGCCATGGCAGGAGGGGAGATACAGCACTTCAAAAATATGAGCCAAAAGCCTGTCAGTGTCATCTGAGGACCATAGATCTTCCCCAAAGGGAGACCCTGTACCACCATAAACCCTGGGTTGCTCCTCAGATGATTCTGAATCAGAGAACAATTCTCCCTCCTCCAGGGGGGAATAACCAGTAGTGTCAAAAACGTCCTCAGTTTCCACAGGAAAAAGGGAGAGAGTAGGAGACAAATGCCACTTCTTAGCAGAAGCCTTACGCGAGGCAGATCCACCCGTGCAGTCAAATCAGGCAGAGATTCCCCGCTGGTATGCTCCTCATAGGGGGTCAGATGCAGGCGTGGGGGGGTAGGCAAAGTCCGAGGGGGCGCAGGCCCAGCAACAGGTAACCTAGACTGCAGTGCAAGTACCTGCCTGGCGCAGGATACACATACCCTGACATCATCACCGATTGGGGATACCCCACACGCAACACATAGCCGGGCTTGTCCCGAAGGAACCCCAGGCTCATTATCCCCAGAAGCCTCCATATGGTGATTTGAAAGGCACAGTAGGCCAGTAAGGGTTAATGCTAAAGAGCTACCCGGGATGCCCCAATAGACCGCTAGGGAAGTGGGAGATAATGAGGGGAGATGGCCGGGAGAGGACCGAAGCTTTATCCCGCCTGAAAGACACAATAATATATTCCCATAAGAATAACGCAGAAGAACAAATAGAGAAAAATTCACCCCAACGGGGTTACTCACAGACCGCAAGGAGCCAGCAGCGACAGGAAGAAGACAAAGTGGCGTACGCAACCTCGAGGGGCGGGCCGTGGAGATATGAGGTAAATTTCATCATACACAGAGCCCGCCCCCTCCCCCCCAAAGAGAGTGAAGCGCGCCCACGTGATCTGGCAGGCCATGAGCGGCCCGGCAGCTCTGAGGTGAATGGGGCTGCCAGGCGCGGAGCGCACTACAAACGCGCTGCGGCACGTTATAATAAAGTGACAGTGCAAATATGTCTAAAGTCATAAAACACTAGACAACCCACCCCCCTCCCACCCCCCCGAGAGTGAGGGAGGATAACGACAGAATACCCTGGGGGAATTGGTGCCCGGGGCTAATATGAGGAGTGAAGGTGGAATGGGAATAGGGTTTAACTGCACAGGATAACCTGGCAAGACCCATAAGGCAGTGGAGGCATCCCAAAAGGCTCACCATTAGCCTAAACTGCCTACCCTGTTAGAGCAGGGACTGCGGTAGGAGCCTAGCTCCTCAGCACCAAGGTGCTTCTATCGCCTACCTTCACCCGAACCTTATCAGCCGAGCCTGGGAGGCAGTAAATGGGACGGAACGGGTGGGAATAGTCCTGCAGGGCAGCAGGCAATAAGCCCCGCTCACCTGCGCCACAAGAGAGCTATCTTCTCAGCGCAGACTGCAGAAATAACCTGGGGAATTTGTGGGAGGTCCCTGACTTATATAGGGCCGGGGGAGGCCACAAGCTGTTTTCTGCAGTCCAGCGCCATCTTGTGGATGTATTACCCAAGTGTAAGGAATATTCTGGAACAGGACGTGCTGTATACTTAGAATATTAAACCGGACCTTCATCATGATTTAATGAAAATCCCTAACCCCTAAAAACTATTCCCCAGCTTCTAAAATGTATATATTTTAAGTTTTTAGTCACTTATTCTTCTTTCCTTCGCTGGGCTTTAACTCTGTTCAGGAATCTAGGATACGGGTGCCGCCATCTTTCCTCAGAAGCATCACATACTGAGGAGAGGGAGGTTAAAGTGCAAGAAGGCAGGTTATAGCTGTGCTTTGTACAGAGCAGAGCTGGGGTCAAGAAAAGGACAGCAATCCCAAAATGCAGAGCACAAATGCCTGGTGCGGGCATGCGTCCTGCTAGAGCAGACCTGGGCAATGTACAGCCCGCGGGCCGTATACGGCCCTTTGCTAGGCTCTTACCGGCCCGGGCTGAGCTGGCCAGTAAGAGACGCAGAGGAAGGGAAAACATGCCAGACTCGACGAGCCGAGTGGCCGATCGGCTGCTGCTTAACTTAGGTGATCGCCTGTGTACAGTGTGAGAGGCTTAGGTTAAGCAGCAGCTGATCGGCCGCTCGGCTCGTCGGGTCTGGCACATTCTCCCTTCCTCTGAGGAAGCCAGACCCGATGAGCAGGTGATAGAGACCTGGGGACTTTGGAAGGACAGAGTAGGGGCTCCAGAGCATCAGTAAGTCTGCTCAGAAAGATTATGTAGTTTGCTTGTGTTTTCCCTTCCTGCCTGCTGTCTCTTTTTCACCATGTACCTGCCCACCATGCTCTCACCATGTCCCCTTCCTGCTGTCCACCATGCTCTCACCATGCCCCCTTCCTGCTGTCCACCATGCTCTCACCATGTCCCCTTCCTGCTGTCCACCATGCTCTCACCATGCCCCCTTCCTGCTGTCCACCATGCTCTCACCATGACCCCTTCCTGCTGTCCACATGCTCTCACCATGCCCCCTTCCTGCTGTCCACCATGCCCCCTTCCTGCTGTCCACATGCTCTCACCATGCCCCCTTCCTGCTGTCCACCATGCTCTCACCATGTCCCCTTCCTGCTGTCCACCATGCTCTCACCATGTCCCCTTCCTGCTGTCCACCATGCTCTCACCATGCCCCCTTCCTGCTGTCCACATGCTCTCACCATGCCCCCTTCCTGCTGTCCACCATGCTCTCACCATGCCCCCTTCCTGCTGTCCACATGCTCTCACCATGTCCCCTTCCTGCTGTCCACCATGCTCTCACCATGCCCCCTTCCTGCTGTCCACATGCTCTCACCATGTCCCCTTCCTGCTGTCCACCATGCTCTCACCATGCCCCCTTCCTGCTGTCCACATGCTCTCACCATGCCCCCTTCCTGCTGTCCACCATGCTCTCACCATGCCCCCTTCCTGCTGTCCACCATGCTCTCACCATGCCCCCTTCCTGCTGTCCACATGCTCTCACCATGCCCCCTTCCTGCTGTCCACCATGCTCTCACCATGCCCCCTTCCTGCTATCCACCATGCTCTCACCATGTCCCCTTCCTGCTGTCCACCATGCTCTCACCATGCCCCCTTCCTGCTGTCCACATGCTCTCACCATGTCCCCTTCCTGCTGTCCACCATGCTCTCACCATGCCCCCTTCCTGCTGTCCACCATGCTCTCACCATGCCCCCTTCCTGCTGTCCACATGCTCTCACCATGTCCCCTTCCTGCTGTCCACCATGCTCTCACCATGCCCCCTTCCTGCTGTCCACCATGCTCTCACCATGTCCCCTTCCTGCTGTCCACCATGCTCTCACCATGCCCCCTTCCTGCTGTCCACCATGCTCTCAACATGTCCCCTTCCTGCTGTCCACCATGCTCTCACCATGCCCCCTTCCTGCTGTCCACATGCTCTCACCATGCCCCCTTCCTGCTGCCCACATGCTCTCACCATGCCCCCTTCCTGCTGCCCACATGCTCTCCCCATGCCCCCTTCCTGCTGTCCACATGCTCTCACCATGCCCCCTTCCTGCTGTCCACATGCTCTCACCATGCCCCCTTCCATGCTCTCACCATGTCCCCTTCCTGCTGTCCACCATGCTCTCACCATGCCCCCTTCCTGCTGTCCACATGCTCTCACCATGTCCCCTTCCTGCTGCCCACCGTGCTCTCACCATGCTCTCACCATGTCCCCTTCCTGCTGCCCACCGTGCTCTCACCATGCCCCCTTCTTGCTGTCCACCATGCTCTCACCATGCCCCCTTCCTGCTGTCCACATGCTCTCACCATGCCCCCTTCTTGCTGTCCACCATGCCCCCTTCCTGCTGTCCACATGCTCTCACCATGCCCCCTTCCTGCTGTCCACATGCTCTCACCATGCCCCCTTCCATGCTCTCACCATGCCCCCTTCCTGCTGTCCACATGCTCTCACCATGCCCCCTTCCATGCTCTCACCATGTCCCCTTCCTGCTGTCCACCATGCTCTCACCATGCCCCCTTCCTGCTGTCCACCATGCTCTCACCATGCCCCCTTCCTGCTGTCCACCATGCTCTCACCATGCCCCCTTCCTGCTATCCACCATGCTCTCACCATGTCCCCTTCCTGCTGTCCACCATGCTCTCAGCATGCCCCCTTCCTGCTGTCCACCATGCTCTCACCATGCCCTCTTCCTGCTGCCCACCATGCTCTCACCATGCCCTCTTCCTGCTGCCCCCGGACTCCAGTGTGGACACCAGCAGCTGAGTATCCAGCTCGGCCTGCTGGAGAGATTGAGACATGATGAGAATGTCGTCTAAGTAAGGAAGGATGCGAATGCCCTGAGATCTCAGCAGAGCCAGTACGCCCGCCAGTACCTTGGTGAATACCCTGGGAGCCAAGGTGATACCGAAAGGCAGAGCCACAAATTGATAGTGCTGATCCTCCAGAGCGAACCTGAGGAATCTCTGATGACCTGAAAAGACTGGTACATGAAGGTAAGCATCCTTGATGTCTACGGAGGTCAAGAAGTCCCCTGGGCGTAGTGAATTGACAGCTGAACGCAGAGTCTTCATGTGAAAGTGTTTGAATCTGACAAATTTGTTGAGGCACTTTAAATCCAGAATAGGTCTGATGGACCCGTCTTTTTTGGGAACAGTGAAAAGATTGGAATAGTAGCCTCTGCCCCTTTCCCTCCAGGGCACCTGGCAGATAACCCCGAACTCCAAAAGGTTTTGGACAGCAAGGCCTAGACCCTGAGCTGACAGGGGGTTTTGAGCCATCCGGATTTGATGAATCTTGGGGGCGGCCAGGCTGCAAACTCTATCTTGTAACCAGAGGACACTACCTCCTGAATCCACCGGTCTGAGACCTGAAGCCTCCAGACGTGAGCAAAGAGCCGAAGCCGCCCCCCCGCCCGGATGGGTGAGGGCGCCCCTTCATGCCTGAGGGTGCTTGGGTGAGGATTTTGGCTTGGGACCCCAGGAGAGGCCTCTAACAGGGAGCGCGCCTCCGCCGGCCATTCACAAACGGCCGGCACGGGTGCGCGCCCTGCTAGAGAGAAGCGCGAGCTGCGGCCGCGGCCTGCGCATGCGCCGTTGGAACGTGAGTAAGGTAAGGTGAATGGGGTGTCCTGGGGGGTTTCACACAGTGGGGCATCCCGATTTCGGATTCCCCACGGGGAGGGATCCGTTTGGCCCGGGAATCTTATAGATTCCCGGGCTGATCAGCCTGGGTGTTGGTCCACTTTAAGCAAACCCTTAATAGCAATAGCTGTAATGGCAGAGGCACAAATCGGGCATAGCACGGTCCCCACACAGGCAAAGGCATGGCAAGCCAGTTGGTCCATACGCCGGTCCTCACCATCCCTCAGGGTATTAGTGTCAGGAGAATGCATGACAGATGTATTGGACAGCCTCAGAACAGGCGCGTCCACCTCAGGAGGACATGACCAACGCTTAATCACATCAGCAGGAAAGGGATACCTTTTGTCCCAACTCTTGGGCTTGCTAGGCCGCTCCCATTCTTTGAGCACCAGATTATGAAAGTGCGACTGCTCGGGGAATTCCAAACGTGGTTTAACCATATGAAAGAGCTCAGCCTTCTGCTGTGGAGCCATGGCAGGAGGGGAGATACAGCACTTCAAAAATATGAGCCAAAAGCCTGTCAGTGTCATCTGAGGACCATAGATCTTCCCCAAAGGGAGACCCTGTACCACCATAAACCCTGGGTTGCTCCTCAGATGATTCTGAATCAGAGAACAATTCTCCCTCCTCCAGGGGGGAATAACCAGTAGTGTCAAAAACGTCCTCAGTTTCCACAGGAAAAAGGGAGAGAGTAGGAGACAAATGCCACTTCTTAGCAGAAGCCTTACGCGAGGCAGATCCACCCGTGCAGTCAAATCAGGCAGAGATTCCCCGCTGGTATGCTCCTCATAGGGGGTCAGATGCAGGCGTGGGGGGGTAGGCAAAGTCCGAGGGGGCGCAGGCCCAGCAACAGGTAACCTAGACTGCAGTGCAAGTACCTGCCTGGCGCAGGATACACATACCCTGACATCATCACTGATTGGGGATACCCCACACGCAACACATAGCCGGGCTTGTCCCGAAGGAACCCCAGGCTCATTATCCCCAGAAGCCTCCATATGGTGATTTGAAAGGCACAGTAGGCCAGTAAGGGTTAATGCTAAAGAGCTACCCGGGATGCCCCAATAGACCGCTAGGGAAGTGGGAGATAATGAGGGGAGATGGCCGGGAGAGGACCGAAGCTTTATCCCGCCTGAAAGACACAATAATATATTCCCATAAGAATAACGCAGAAGAACAAATAGAGAAAAATTCACCCCAACGGGGTTACTCACAGACCGCAAGGAGCCAGCAGCGACAGGAAGAAGACAAAGTGGCGTACGCAACCTCGAGGGGCGGGCCGTGGAGATATGAGGTAAATTTCATCATACACAGAGCCCGCCCCCTCCCCCCCAAAGAGAGTGAAGCGCGCCCACGTGATCTGGCAGGCCATGAGCGGCCCGGCAGCTCTGAGGTGAATGGGGCTGCCAGGCGCGGAGCGCACTACAAACGCACTGCGGCACGTTATAATAAAGTGACAGTGCAAATATGTCTAAAGTCATAAAACACTAGACAACCCACCCCCCTCCCACCCCCCCGAGAGTGAGGGAGGATAACGACAGAATACCCTGGGGGAATTGGTGCCCGGGGCTAATATGAGGAGTGAAGGTGGAATGGGAATAGGGTTTAACTGCACAGGATAACCTGGCAAGACCCATAAGGCAGTGGAGGCATCCCAAAAGGCTCACCATTAGCCTAAACTGCCTACCCTGTTAGAGCAGGGACTGCGGTAGGAGCCTAGCTCCTCAGCACCAAGGTGCTTCTATCGCCTACCTTCACCCGAACCTTATCAGCCGAGCCTGGGAGGCAGTAAATGGGACGGAACGGGTGGGAATAGTCCTGCAGGGCAGCAGGCAATAAGCCCCGCTCACCTGCGCCACAAGAGAGCTATCTTCTCAGCGCAGACTGCAGAAATAACCTGGGGAATTTGTGGGAGGTCCCTGACTTATATAGGGCCGGGGGAGGCCACAAGCTGTTTTCTGCAGTCCAGCGCCATCTTGTGGATGTATTACCCAAGTGTAAGGAATATTCTGGAACAGGACGTGCTGTATACTTAGAATATTAAACCGGACCTTCATCATGATTTAATGAAAATCCCTAACCCCTAAAAACTATTCCCCAGCTTCTAAAATGTATATATTTTAAGTTTTTAGTCACTTATTCTTCTTTCCTTCGCTGGGCTTTAACTCTGTTCAGGAATCTAGGATACGGGTGCCGCCATCTTTCCTCAGAAGCATCACATACTGAGGAGAGGGAGGTTAAAGTGCAAGAAGGCAGGTTATAGCTGTGCTTTGTACAGAGCAGAGCTGGGGTCAAGAAAAGGACAGCAATCCCAAAATGCAGAGCACAAATGCCTGGTGCGGGCATGCGTCCTGCTAGAGCAGACCTGGGCAATGTACGGCCCGCGGGCCATATACGGCCCTTTGCTAGGCTCTTACCGGCCCGGGCTGAGCTGGCCAGTAAGAGACGCAGAGGAAGGGAAAACATGCCAGACTCGACGAGCCGAGTGGCCGATCGGCTGCTGCTTAACTTAGGTGATCGCCTGTGTACAGTGTGAGAGGCTTAGGTTAAGCAGCAGCTGATCGGCCGCTCGGCTCGTCGGGTCTGGCACATTCTCCCTTCCTCTGAGGAAGCCAGACCCGATGAGCAGGTGATAGAGACCTGGGGACTTTGGAAGGACAGAGTAGGGGCTCCAGAGCATCAGTAAGTCTGCTCAGAAAGATTATGTAGTTTGCTTGTGTTTTCCCTTCCTGCCTGCTGTCTCTTTTTCACCATGTACCTGCCCACCATGCTCTCACCATGTCCCCTTCCTGCTGTCCACCATGCTCTCACCATGCCCCCTTCCTGCTGTCCACCATGCTCTCACCATGTCCCCTTCCTGCTGTCCACCATGCTCTCACCATGCCCCCTTCCTGCTGTCCACCATGCTCTCACCATGACCCCTTCCTGCTGTCCACATGCTCTCACCATGCCCCCTTCCTGCTGTCCACCATGCCCCCTTCCTGCTGTCCACATGCTCTCACCATGCCCCCTTCCTGCTGTCCACCATGCTCTCACCATGTCCCCTTCCTGCTGTCCACCATGCTCTCACCATGTCCCCTTCCTGCTGTCCACCATGCTCTCACCATGCCCCCTTCCTGCTGTCCACATGCTCTCACCATGCCCCCTTCCTGCTGTCCACCATGCTCTCACCATGCCCCCTTCCTGCTGTCCACATGCTCTCACCATGTCCCCTTCCTGCTGTCCACCATGCTCTCACCATGCCCCCTTCCTGCTGTCCACATGCTCTCACCATGTCCCCTTCCTGCTGTCCACCATGCTCTCACCATGCCCCCTTCCTGCTGTCCACATGCTCTCACCATGCCCCCTTCCTGCTGTCCACCATGCTCTCACCATGCCCCCTTCCTGCTGTCCACCATGCTCTCACCATGCCCCCTTCCTGCTGTCCACATGCTCTCACCATGCCCCCTTCCTGCTGTCCACCATGCTCTCACCATGCCCCCTTCCTGCTATCCACCATGCTCTCACCATGTCCCCTTCCTGCTGTCCACCATGCTCTCACCATGTCCCCTTCCTGCTGTCCACCATGCTCTCACCATGCCCCCTTCCTGCTGTCCACCATGCTCTCACCATGCCCCCTTCCTGCTGTCCACATGCTCTCACCATGTCCCCTTCCTGCTGTCCACCATGCTCTCACCATGCCCCCTTCCTGCTGTCCACCATGCTCTCACCATGTCCCCTTCCTGCTGTCCACCATGCTCTCACCATGCCCCCTTCCTGCTGTCCACCATGCTCTCACCATGTCCCCTTCCTGCTGTCCACCATGCTCTCACCATGCCCCCTTCCTGCTGTCCACATGCTCTCACCATGCCCCCTTCCTGCTGCCCACATGCTCTCACCATGCCCCCTTCCTGCTGCCCACATGCTCTCCCCATGCCCCCTTCCTGCTGTCCACATGCTCTCACCATGCCCCCTTCCTGCTGTCCACATGCTCTCAGCATGCCCCCTTCCATGCTCTCACCATGTCCCCTTCCTGCTGTCCACCATGCTCTCACCATGCCCCCTTCCTGCTGTCCACATGCTCTCACCATGTCCCCTTCCTGCTGCCCACCGTGCTCTCACCATGCCCCCTTCTTGCTGTCCACCATGCTCTCACCATGTCCCCTTCCTGCTGCCCACCGTGCTCTCACCATGCCCCCTTCTTGCTGTCCACCATGCCCCCTTCCTGCTGTCCACATGCTCTCACCATGCCCCCTTCTTGCTGTCCACCATGCCCCCTTCCTGCTGTCCACATGCTCTCACCATGCCCCCTTCCTGCTGTCCACATGCTCTCACCATGCCCCCTTCCATGCTCTCACCATGTCCCCTTCCTGCTGTCCACATGCTCTCACCATGCCCCCTTCCATGCTCTCACCATGTCCCCTTCCTGCTGTCCACCATGCTCTCACCATGCCCCCTTCCTGCTGTCCACCATGCTCTCACCATGCCCCCTTCCTGCTGTCCACCATGCTCTCACCATGCCCCCTTCCTGCTATCCACCATGCTCTCACCATGTCCCCTTCCTGCTGTCCACCATGCTCTCAGCATGCCCCCTTCCTGCTGTCCACCATGCTCTCACCATGCCCTCTTCCTGCTGCCCACCATGCTCTCACCATGCCCTCTTCCTGCTGCCCCCCATGCTCTCACCATGCCCCCTTCCTGCTGTCCACCATGCTCTCACCATGTCCCCTTCCTGCTGTCCACCATGCTTTCACCATGCCCCCTTCCTGCTGTCCACCATGCTCTCACCATGCCCCCTTCCTGCTGCCCACCATACTCTCACCATGTCCCCTTCCTGCTGTCCACCATGCTCTCACCATGCCCCCTTCCTGCTGCCCACCATTCTTACACTTTGCCCCAGCTGATATGAGCTCTCCTTCCAGACTGCCAGAAGCCAAGGGCTTCTCTGATTGGCTGGGAAATTATCACATCAGAACATTTGAAGTGGACCAAAACCCTGCTTTATCAGCCTTGGAATCTTATAGATCCCCTCCCCGCGGGGCATCCAAAATCGGGATGCCCCGCTGTGTGAAACCCTCAGGTCGCCCATAAACTCACCTTCTTTCCCAGTTCAACGGCGCATGCACGAGCTGCGGCCGCATGCCCGCTATCCCTCTAGCAGGGCGCGTGCCTGTGTCAGCCATTTGAGAATGGCCAGCGCGGGCGCGCTCCCTGTTAGAGGGAAGCTCGAGATGCAGCCGCCAGCGCACTCAGAGCCGCTGAGCTTAGACGTCGCTTAGACGCCCATAGCTCAGCGGCCCTCCACAATATTTTTAGTTTCTCATGTGGCCCCATGGAAAAAATAATTGCCCACCCCTGTGCTAGAGGGATAGCGGCGATGCGGCCTCCGCTAGCCCATGCGCCGTTAGGCAGGGAGTGAAGGGTGAGTTTATGGGTGACCTGGGGGGGGTTTCACAGAGCGGGGCATCCCAATTTTGGATGCCCCGGGCGAAGGGAAACAATCAGCCGGGGATTCTTACAGATTCCTGGGACAATCTCCATGGGTTTTGGTCCACTTTACCTGCATCAAGAAAGTTTACAGTAGAACTGACAAGTGAGACAGAGCAAATAGAACGAATAACAAATGATCACCTTGAAAGCAATACTTATATTCTTATTTGACATTAACCTCTTTGTTTCATAACACTGCAAGCTTTAATTTCTGTTGTGTCTGGGGGATTATTGTCAGCACTTTTTAAGAACACAAGATAAAAGCTACGGCTGGGATCTAATGCTTTCAGAATTTATCTGCCGCAAAACACTGACACGGGTCACCTCTAATCAGGCAACGCAAGCTGTAACCACAATATAATGGCTCACCGCTGCTAACAATGCCATCATTACAATTTACTATAATAGATAGCTTGCTTACTGGAATTTAATAGGGGCAACACGTAGGTCATGTACTTTCACATCCTAAAGCTAAGCGCATTCACTGTAATAGAGGGGGCATGCCTCAGCACGCTCCCGTCGTTTGGGCACACACTGTTCTTTTAGGTGAGAAGGTTTTTGAAAAGCAGCTGCTGTGGTGAAAACATTTTTGCTTTTTTATTATTTAAAGCAGACCAAAACCGACTGAACTTGGGAAACACATTTGGCCAAAGCCCCTGCCAATATTTCCTTCTTAGGGTGTAGAACTAGAAATGGCTATTTCCGCTTTTTGAATAGTCCTGAAAATACCATTTTGTGAATAATCACCTGTAAAATGGGTATTATAAGTATGTCACACACCCCGCTTCAAGACATTCATTACATGTGGGTATACTGACCTGTAGATGGCGATCTTGCAGAGATGTCAATAAAAAAAGGTAAGACCCTCCCGGCCCATAAATACCTGGGACCTCCCACTCATTCCCCAGTATAAAGATAGCAGTAAGATCAAGGGACCAGGAAAGCCAATTAAAACTAACAAAGGTTCACCATATAAAGGATCCAGAATACAAAAGGGCAGGGTGAAGCGGGGTGTGTGACATACTTATAATACCCATTTTACAGGTGAGTATTCACAAAATGGTATTATTCTAAGTATGTCACACACCCCGCTTCAAGACATTCATTACATGTGGGACATCCAATAGCAGTGGGATCCAAAAACAAGGTAACAAGGCACAACTTAAACCACTGCAGCTTGCAGAATTTTGCGGCCAAAAACAGCATCCGTTGAGGCCTGAACATCAGCCTTGTAAAACTTGGAAAAAGTGTGAACCGAAGACCAAGTAGCAGCCTTACAAACCTGCTCAACAGAAGCCTGGTGCTGGAAGGCCCAGGACGCCCCAACAGCACGAGTAGAATGAGCAATAACCTTCCCCTTGGCAGAATAGGCCCCAACAATGGCCTGGCGAATCCATTTACTAATAGAAGACTTGGCAGGAGCCAAACCCTTCCTAGGCCCAGAGGGCACCACAAAAAGGGCGTCAGTCCTACGAAAAGGAGAAGTAGCCACCAAATAGTACTTCACACAGCGAACCACATCCAAAGAATGCAAAACCTTCTCCTTGTCATTGCTGGGCTTAGGACACAAGGAGGGAAGAACAATATCCTGATTCAGATGAAAAGCAGAGACCACCTTAGGAAGGAAATCTGGCTTGAAGCGGAAAACAACCTTGTCCTGATGCCTCTCAAAGCAAGGAGCCTTAATAGACAAGGCTGCCAACTCCGAAACACGCTGAACAGAAGTGATGGCAACCAGAAAAACAACCTTCTGAGTAAGCGTAGAAAGTGCAATATCCTGCAAAGGTTCAAAAGGAGGACCCTGCAAGGCAGACAAAACCAAATTCAAATCCCAAACTGGGAGCAAAGGCTTCATAGGAGGCTGCACATGCGTAACCCCCTGGAAAAAGGTCCTAACCAGAGGATGAAGAGCAAAAGACTTTTGAAAGAACACGGCCAGGGCAGAAACCTGCCCTTTCAGCGTACTAAGCTGCAAACCTTGGTCCAGACCATGTTGCAGAAATTCCAAGACCCTAGGTACAGAAAACGCCCTGCAAGGCAAGGCCCTGACCTCACACCAATCAATATAAGACCTCCAAGTCCTATAATAGATGGCAGAGGAAGACTGCTTTCTAGCCCTAACCAGAGTCTGAATGACAGGATTGAGGTTTCAGCAACCACGCCGTCAAAGCCAGCGTTGGTAAATTGGGGTAGAACAGTGGACCCTGAGTGAGCAGATCTGGCAGAAGGGGCAGGTCTAACTGATCCTCTGCCAACCTTACCACGTCTGCGAACCAAACCTGTCTTGGCCACCTTGGAGCGACCAGGATTGCCGACGTGCCCTCTAGGGCCAGCTTGCGCACCACTCTGCCCACCATGGGAAACGGAGGGAACAGGTACAGAAACCCCAGATCCCTCCAGTTCAGAGACAGAGCCAGAGCCAGCGGATCCCGCGAGAGAGACACAAATGCCGGAAGCTTGTAATTGTGACGAGAGGCAAAGAGGTCCACCTCCGGAGTCACCCACTGGTGGCAAAGCGACCGAAACACCTTGGGACTGATCGACCATTCCCCCCGGCGAGACGACCCCCTGCTCAGGGAGTCCGCCTCCGTGTTCTCCACTCCCGGAATGTACACTGCCGAGATGCATGGGACATTGCTCTCTGCAAAAAGCAAGGATCAAGGACACTTCCCTGAGGGCCCGCCTGCTGCGAGTCCCTCCCTGGTGATAGATGTAGGCGACCGCCGTCCGATTGTCCGACCGAACTTGAACCGGTAGGCCCCGCAACTGATGAGTCAAGTGAGCCAGAACCAACCTGATGGCTCTCAACTCCAGAACATTGATGGGATCGTGAGCCTGCAGAGGCCCCCACAGGCCCTGAAACTGAAGATCCTTTCAAAACCCCCCCAACCTGACAGGCTGGCATCCGTGATGACCGACTCCCAACGAGGGGTCAGAAAGGATCTGCCCCTCGTCAGATTGCTTGGTTTCAGCCACCACCGAAGGGAACGCCGCAACCCGGGGGGACATCAGAAAAGACTGATCCAATGACAGCGGGGACCCGTCCCAGGCTGCCAAGAGATGGAGCTGGAGCGTCCTTGTGTGAAACTGGGCAAAGGGAACCGCCTCGAACGACGCCACCATCAATCCCACCAGTCGCATCCCTAGCTGAATGGACAGGCGGGGAATGGATAGGAGACGCTGAGTCAATTCCTGAATCAGAAGAACCTTGGCTCGGGGGAGAAACACCCTGGCCTGAGAAGTATCCAGCGACATTCCCAGGAACTCCACCACCCTGGAGGGAGTGAGGCAGGACTTGGGATAGTTGATCACCCAACCGAAACTCTCCAGAGTGGACACCACAGTCCTGGTATCCAGCTGCGCCTGACTTAGGGAAGACGCCATGATGAGAAGATCGTCCAGATAGGGCACGATGCGGATACCCCTGGCTCTGAGGATGGCCATCACTCCTGCCAACACCTTGGTAAAAACCCTTGGAGCCGAGGTAAGGTCAAACGGAAAAGCCACAAACTGAAAATGCCGATTGTCCACGACAAACCTGAGGAATCTCTGGTGTGCCCCGAGGAATCCCCCTGGCCCTGCTCGGTATCAGCGCCCACAAACTGCTGATCGTCGGAGTCATCAGACTCCTCATACAGCTCCCCCCTTCCTCACGCGGGGAACAATCAGACCAATCCAGGGAGTCAAAATCCTCCCTATCAAAGGCCTGCATAGCCGAATACAAATGTTTTCTCTTTGCCGTGGCCTTTTTTGCGACGACACTGGAAAACAATTTTTCAAGATTGGCCAATCTGGCACACACCTCAGATTGCAACTCCCCGCCAATGACCACATCACACGTACGTGTCAAGCGAGGGGGAGACGGAGAGGAGACTGGCGGAGCAGAACCGGACGCCTGAGATCCGGTCTGCCGTGTAATAGACCGCTGCGCACAGGGTACACATAGAAATACATCATCCCCCAAAAGGGATACACCACACCCCAAACACAGCCTGGATTGCCCCGAGGGGGGCACAAGCCCAGTGTCTGGGGAAGCCTCCATATGGTGATTTTTCAGTAATATATATAAATATATTGTAAGGGGTTAGGTAGCGGGTTAGTCATCTCCTGGGTAGACGGGCACACTTTCAGCAGGCACAAAGTCCACAGAACAAGGAAGAATCATTTAACTGACCTCAGCCAGTTTTATTGCCAGATTGTGGTATCAAGTAAAACAAAACTAAACAAAAGAAATCCTATGCCTGTCCGGCTCTAACTAAACATTAGGTGCTCCTGACTAACCCAGTGCCGGCCTAGTACCGGGCACCAAAACATAACAGATCATAACATACCACCGGCAATGCTCCCACAGGCTCCTAGCAGATGTCCTGTTCCCAGGATGAGAGAGACAGAGTGTGTGTGAACTCCCTCCTTCTATCAGGCAAGCACACCTACTGCACCAAACTGTGTATGTATGTCCACTACAGCCATGGGGTAATGTCGAGTATCCCCGTCAATACAAGTAACCCCAATAGTTTTCACCCGACGGGTTATTGGAGGCACCAAATCTGCGTTTACCAGGGTCACTAGACTACCTGAGTCTAACAGTGCATTTACAACTTTACCTTCGACCGTAATAGGACACGTGTTTCTCATCCCCAGCATTTGGTAACGCTACACACGCAAGCTGAGTATACAGTGATAAGCGGCGGTTTATGTAGGAGACATCACATTGCATGGCATCATCATACATTGGGCAATTGGCAATAATATGACCGGGCATTTGACATCTAAAACACTTTATAATGTCCTTACTGAGTCTCTTATAGGCCCCCAACTTCCCTGGCATGGCTTGCCAGCTTCTAGAGCCTGGGCCTTCAGTCTCTCCACTTGCATGCACCAACCCATCAGATCTACCAGCCCCCTTCTCCCTTAGAACAGTCTTACCAGGAAGTCCTGGAGATCTCCGCTGTGGGACTAGGGGGCGCTGTGGCAGACTCATCAGTTCCTCAGCGGCTTTGTACCTCTCCACCATCTCCACCATTTGGTCAGCATCTTTAGGGTCTCCATGGCTCACCCACTTGTGCAAGGTAACGGGGAGGGATCTTAAGTACTGGTCCATCACAACCCGTTCCACCATCTGGGGGCCTGTCAGGATCTCTGGCTGCAACCACTTCTTGGTTAGGTGAATGAGGTCATGCATTTGAGAGCGTGGAGGTTTGTCCATGCTGTAGAGCCAGGTGTGCATGCGCTGTGCACGGACAGAAACTGTGACTCCAAGGCGTGTTAAAATTTCCTTTTTTAGATTGCCATAGTCCATAGCATCCCTGGTTTCCAGGTCAAAATAGGCCTTTTGAGGTTCTCCTGAAAGGAAGGGTGCCAAAAGACCCGCCCATTGTTCCTTTGGCCAACACTCTCGCTCGGCAGTCCTTTCAAAGGTTGTCAAATAGGCTTCCACATCATCAGCTGCGGTCATTTTTTGTAGGAAATGACTAGCTCTTATGGAGGCTTGAGTAGCGTCTGCAACACCTGGGGCCCGCTCAGTGACACTGGCTAGCTGCTGTAGAACAACTTTTAAGGTCTCCCGGTCTTTTCTTTGCTCTTCCTGTGTCGCCTCCAGTTGAGCTGTCAGTCTGCGGCTTGATTCCTCAAGTGCTCTTTGCTGCACCATGGTAGCCTCCTGCTGCACTCGGGTAGCCTCCTGTTGAGATGCCACAGCTTGCAACATAGCTTTAATTACATCCTCCATTTTCCAGATGCAAAGAAACAGTCTGCAAAAAAAAGGACTCCGGCCCTTTAAATTTCCAGTTTTGTTTTCTTTTGCCAAGAATTAGTGCCTAAATCATCCTCCACCACTTGTAAGGGGTTAGGTAGCGGGTTAGTCGTCTCCTGGGTAGACGGGCACACTTTCAGCAGGCACAAAGTCCACAGAACAAGGAAATACCATGAAAATCACCTGAAAAATGGATATTGTCAGGGTGCCACACACTCCACTTCCCCTTTAATTCTTACGATAGGGTTACTCCACCAGCAGGTGGCGACGTTGCAGGGAGAAGTCTTGAAAACGAGCCCCTTCCGGCCTATATATACCTGGGACCTCCCACTTAACACCAGTGATTTAAAAAGCAGAAAGACAAGGTACCAGGAAATCCAACGGTAACCTCAAAATAAAGAAAAACTTCACCATATAAAGGATCCAGGATACCAAAAAGGGCGGGTGAAGCGGGGTATGTGGCATACTGACAATATCCATTTTTCAGGTGAGTACTCACAAAATGGTATTATTCTCAGTGTGCCACACACCCCGCTTCCCCTTTAATTCTTACGATCGGGACATCCAAAAGCAGTGTCCACAAGGGATGGGTATCCGAAGGCAAAATGAAGCATAACTTAAACGACTACAGTCTGCAGAACTTTGCGGCCAAACACAGCATCCGCTGAGGCCCGCACATCAACCTTGTAAAACTTAGAAAAAGTATGAACAGAAGACCAAGTAGCGGCCTTACAAACTTGTTCAAAAGAAGCTTGGTGCTGAAAAGCCCAAGACGCTCCAACGGCGCGAGTAGAATGAGCAGTGATACGAAAAGGGGGAACCTTCCCCTTAGCAGAATAGGCCGCAATAATGGCCTGACGTATCCATTTGCTAATGGAAGATTTGGCCGGCGCCAAACCCTTCCTAGGCCCACAGGGCACAACAAAAAAGGCATCAGTTTTACGAAAAGGAGAAGTGATAATCAAATAGTACTTAACACAGCGTACTACATCCAAACAATGCAAAACCCTCTCCTTGTCATTCTTAGGCTTAGGACACAAGGAGGGAAGCACAATATCCTGATTCAAATGAAAAGCAGAAACAACCTTAGGAAGAAAGTCCGGTTTGAACCGAAAGACCACTTTGTCCTGATGCCTCTCAAAGTAGGGCGCCTGAATCGACAAGGTCGCCAACTCCGAGACACGCCGAACCGAAGTGATAGCCACCAAGAAGGCAATCTTCTGAGTCAGGGTAGACAAAGCAATATCTTGCAAAGGCTCAAAGGGAGGAGCCTGAAGAGCAGAAAGAACCAAGTTCAAGTCCCAAACAGGGAGTAATGGTTTCCTGGGAGGCCGCACATGCGTAACCCCCTGGAAAAAAGTTTTAACTAAAGGATGAAGCGCAGAACGCTTCTGAAAAAAAGATAGATAAGGCAGAAACCTGCCCTTTCAGAGTACTCAGCTGAAGACCAGAGTCCAGCCCTGATTGTAAAAACTCCAGAATCCTGGAGACCGAAAAAACCCTACAAGGCAAAGATCTAACCTCACACCAAGCGATATAGGCTTTTCAAGTCCTATAGTAGGTGATAAAAGAAGACCTCTTTCGGGCACCGATCAGAGTTTTAATAACTCAGTCAGACAGACCCTCCTCCTTCAAGATGGAGGTCTCAGCAGCCAAGCCGTCAAACCCAGCGTTGGTAAATTGGGGTAAGACAGCCGACCCTGAGTGAGCAGATCGGGCCGAAGAGGCAGAATGAGCTGATTCACTGTCAGCCAAACGATGTCTGCGCACCATACTCGTCTTGGCCATCTTGGGGCCACGAGAATGGCGGACACCCTTTCCAGAACCAGCTTCCGTACCACCCAGCCTAGCATGGGTATCGGAGGAAACAGGTACAGAAACCCCGGGTCCCCCCAGCTCAGGGATATGGCTTCCGCCGCCAGAGCCAGAGGATCCTGGGAGAGCGACACAAAGATCGGGAGCCTGCATTTGTGACGAAAGGGAAACAGGACCACCTCCGGTGTCCCCCACTGGAGCGGACTGCAGACTGCCGAGAGACAAGGAACATGTGCCTTCGCCCAGGTCAGAATCAGGGACACCACTCTGAGGGCACCCAGACTGCAAGTCCCTCCCTGATGACTGATGTAAGCAACCGCTGTTTGATTGTCCGAGCGAAGCTGAACCAGAAGGCCCAGACCCTGATGAGACAAAAGAGCAAGAACCAGACGGAAGGCTCTCAGCTCCAGAACAGACGGCCGAGGGTTGGAAAGAAGGACCCAAGCCAACTCCTGAATCAGACAAATTTTGGACTGAGTGAGAAACACCCTGTGTTGA
Source organism: Gastrophryne carolinensis (assembly GCA_027917425.1). Classification (NCBI taxonomy): domain Eukaryota; kingdom Metazoa; phylum Chordata; class Amphibia; order Anura; family Microhylidae; genus Gastrophryne; species Gastrophryne carolinensis. The sequence goes on from CM051234.1 coordinate 144,078,900, forward strand.
CCAGAATCCGACCGCATTCCCAGAAAGGACACCACCCTGGCCTGAGCAAGGGAGGACCTGGGAAGGTTGAAAAACTTCAGATGCAGGACGGGGCAAGCCGACCCGTCCTTCTTGGGGGCTGTGAAGAGAATGGAGCAAAAACCGAGGCCCACCTCTAAGCGCGGCACCGGCCGGATGCCCGCCATTTCCAGGAAAAACCGTGAAGGAGGGCGAGACTCGAACTCCGGTTTGTAACCGGGCGACACCCCCTCCCAGATCCATGTGTCCGGAATCTCGCGGCCTTAAACCAGGGAGAAGTGTCGCAATCGTCCCCCCACCCGCACGGGTGAGGGCAGCCCCTCATTGCTGAGCGAGCTTAGCAGTAGGTTTGGGCTTGGCGCCCCAGGACTGACCGGGACGGCCACAGCCTCTTCCCCGGGACCAACCTACACCCCCGGTAACGGGAAGGGAAGCCCCTCTGCCTCCTCGAAAGGAGGGACTAAAGGAACTCGCACCCCGAAAGGAGCGACGAGGCTTCTTGAATTGAGGCAACTTACCATCCTTGGTAACAGCATCCAATTTCTCGCCAAAAAGGCGTAAACCTAAGAAAGGTAGCGCTGTAAGCGCCCTTTTAGAGTTAAGGTCCGCCGTCCACTGGCGCAGCCATATAGACCGACGAATAGCCACCAGCAATGCCGCTGTCCTGCTACTCGTCGCAAGAGCATCGTCCTGAGCGGTCAGGACAAAAGAAACAAACGACTCACACTGCTTGAGAGAACTAAACATATCACAAGCGGGATCAAGATCTGCGTGCAGACCCCTAATAATGGATCTAACTGCCAGCAGAAGAAGCGCCGAAGCACAAATTGACCGTAGTGTCGACCCGACACTGATAAAACCATGGCGAGCCAATTGATCAACCCGACGATCCTCACCATCCTTAATGGTAGTGGTGCCAGAAAAGTGCAACGCAGCCGAGCCAATCAGCCCTAACACCGGGGTATCGACGTCGGGGGGCACTGACCAAAGCTTCACCAAGTCCTCTGGAAAGGGATAACGCTTATCCCAATTAGGAGGAGTTCCAACCAGGTGCGCGGGTTGTTCCCATTCCTTAAGGACAACCTTCTCAAAGTGCTGTTGCCTGGGAAACACCAAACGCGGCTGGGGTACGTCAAACAACTCACCCTTTGGCAGAGGGACCACCGCAGGCGGATCCAAGGCCAAAACTTTAAACATTTGAGCCAAAATGGAAGGAGTGTCAATGGACACCCCCACAGCCTGATCACCAGCAGTGTCAAACAATAGCTGGTCTGCAGGCTCATCCGACTCCTCAAGGAGTTCCCCCTCCTCATCAGGGGGACAATCGGACCAATCCAAAATTTCAGGTACCTCACCCTCCGAAGCAGGCACTGCCGGAGAAAGGTGCTTCCGCTTTGCCGTAGCCTTCTGAGCCACTGAAGCGGAAATTATTTTCTCGAGGTTGGCTAACCGCGCATGCACCCCGGAATGCGAATCCCCATTTTTGACAATGTCACACGGGGTCCGGAATAGGTTGGGGGGGATAGGAGATGACGGAAGTTGCAAGGAGCCAGAAGCCGGAGCAACGGACTGGCGCGCAATGTTCTGCCTTGCACATGGAACATATAATATGACATCATCGCCTGGGAGCGGAGCCCCACAACCCCCACACAGCCTGGATAGCCCCGAAGAGCCATTTCCGGTAACGTTGGAAGCCTCCATATGGTGAATTTGTGGTATTTGCAACAACCCAGGGTTTTATGCATTAAGCAACCCGGGATGCCCCTTTGTAATTAAAGTCCCGGAAGTGGGAGGATTTTTTTTTTTTTAAGCCTAGGAAAATCCCAATTTAGAGACTAAGACTAGCCAGGTATAACAGACCGGGAGAGCCACTGCAGTGAGGGGATCCCAGAATCTGTGGGGGAAAAGAGACCACAGTCAGTCCCCCAACCAGTATGCACCACATTCATACATAACCAACAAGGCAAACATATATGAATAGTTTAAACATCATGAATAAAATATGCATGACACATGCTATTTCAAGGCAAAGCCAGAGAGTGCATCAATAAAAAATAAGAGTATATACCTGCATAAATATATTATATATATATATATATATATATATATACACACATATAACCACACATACACACACACACACATACCAATACAGGCATTTGACCCATACATAAGCAGAAGTGCCCCAGGAAAAAACGCTATACATGGCAGGCAATAACAAAGTACACCTCTACAGCTCAAGCCGCACTGGACCTCTTCCCCCACCGGCTTCAGCACACCTGTCTCTAATGAGACAGAGGAAGTGAAGGGCAGGCCCGGACACAGCAAAAAAGGGGGGAAATTTGAAAGTCCAACACAAACAAAGGCCCCGGCAGCCCAAGCCACGCGCCGCCACCGCAGCGCTGCCCTGCCAAAGCACTTCCACACATAAAATCAAGTAAAGCACCTCATGCAACACGCCCCCCCCCCCCTTTAGCGAAGGGAGAAGGGACAGAGCGGGAAAAGGTGACCTAAAGGGAACATCGGGACAGGGGCATCCCAAATCCGGATCACCATGCCGGATAGCCGCATTGCCCCACAAGTGGGGTCAAGCGGAGGAGATAAGCTCCTAGGCATCTAAAGTGCCATCTACCTTTGTCCAGCCAGCAGGCTGGGAGGCTTCCGTTTAACTAGGCATAAACAACACAATAGAACTGGGCAGAAATAGACCAAAAGGGGATGCCGGGTTTGACCCCGGCTACCTGCAAGCAGGAGACTTCTTTCTTCTGTCTTGTCGCTTCATGCAGAGAGAAAAAACTGGTGTTAAGTGGGAGGTCCCAGGTATATATAGGCCGGAAGGGGCTCGTCTTCAAGACTTCTCCCTGCAACGTCACCACCTGCTGGTGGAGTAACCCGATCGTAAGAATTAAAGGGGAAGCGGGGTGTGTGGCACACTGAGAATAGAATCATTTAACTGACCTCAGCCAGTTTTATTGCCAGATTTTGGTATCAAGTAAAACAAAAATAAACAAAAGAAATCCTATGCCTGTCCGGCTCTAACTAAACATTAGGTGCTCCTGACTAACCCAGTGCCGGCCTAGTACCGGGCACCAAAACATAACAGATCATAACATACCACCGGCAATGCTCCCACAGGCTCCTAGCAGATGTCCTGTTCCCAGGATGAGAGAGACAGAGTGTGTGTGAACTCCCTCCTTCTATCAGGCAAGCACACCTTGGACTAATCAGACAGCCCAAGAAATATATATATATATATATATATATATATATATATATATATATATACAATGCTCTTTTTATTTTTGGGAATTAAGCAATAATGCAACGCGGGATGGCCCTTTAAGACCCGAGTGGGAGGATTTTAAGCCAGCTAAAAATTAACCAGGGACCCTGGACCGGGAGAACCCCCCTTTAATATGATCAATGGTCCACCGGGAACACAAGCACACACTCAGACCATGCTAAAATGTACAAGGAGTTAAAGAACAGATGACAGTGATGGCCATCAGGCCCCTCACCCGACCTTCGGTACCGCAGGCCAGGCACCGTGACGACGCGCAGTGTGCAGTAGGAGGAGGAGGGCGGGCCGGTGCGGTTCACGTGTCGCGCCCGGCCAGAAGCCGGGACATGAAAGACGCGCTTGCAGCACGCGAGCGCCCGGCCCCGCCCAGAGGAGAAGAAGCCCTCATGGGCTCACCGCCGCCATTGCAGACAGCTCCCTTAGCGCGGGTACCCGGGAGTACCCGGGAGAGGGGGAATCCATGCCAGGGCAGGGCCAAGGGACGGGGCATCCCAAACCGGGATCACCAACCCGGATAGCCGCCTACCCCTTGTTATGGGGTCTCACGGCTCCTAAGCACCAGGGGTGCCAACTACCTTTGCCCGGACCAGCAGCCTAGGCTGGGAGGCAGGGAATATTAAACAAAGGGGATCCGGGCAGGAATAGAAGAAAGAAGGCCGGGAGTCATCCCGGCTACCTGCAAGGAGGAGACATCATCTTCTGACTTGCTCGCCACTGCAGAGATGAAAGACTGGGGAATGAGTGGGAGGTCCCAGGTATTTATGGGCCGGGAGGGTCTTACTTTTTCTATTGACTTCTCTGCAAGATCGCCATCTACAGGTCAGTATACCCACATGTAATGAATGTCTTGAAGCAGGGTGTGTGACATACTTAGAATATAGTTTTTTCTGCTGTCCCTCTCTGTAAGATGGCAAACGATCAGTCATTACATGAGTGTGGCTATGACATCATTGCCACACACAATGGCAATAAGTTGAGGAGGCGGAGCTTTACAGCTAAAACAGGTGCCATTATCTGGGATTAGACTGAAGCAGTCTGCTAGCGGGCAAAAAAAAAAAAGCCACTCACCTGACCCCTCTATTGAACCGTCCCGGTCTCCTCTTCATCAGGGGGGGCTTCGATCCCTCCCCCACCGAAGCCCCCCCGGCTGCAGGGGAGCGCCCGGCATAGGCGCCCCCCCCCCCTTCCGAGCTGCCAGTAATACATATATATAAAAAAAAAAAAAAAAAACACATTTACTAACCTTGGTTCCCGATCGCTCCCGCCGGCGCTCCTCTTCTTAGGTGGGGGGCTCCGATCACCCCCACCTGGCTCTTCAGTCTTGAGGAGGGCGGCCAACAGGCCCCATTCCCCTGCCCTCCCGACAGGGGCCTGTGACGTCATCATGCTGGTGTCGTCCCAGCTCTCGGCATCTCAGCTGTCAGATGCCCGGAGACCGGTGGGCAGAGGAGAGGGGCAGGAGATCCTATGATCTCCTGCCTCCCCCTCCTCTGGCTGCCGATCGCCGGCATCTGTCATCTCTGCAAGGGACACAGGAGCTGACAATCGGAGGTGAGTAAAGTAATTTTTTTTTATAATATGTTTTTACTGTGGTTTTTTTTTTACTGTTAACCCTTTGTGAACTGGTAAGGGGTCCATGGGACCCCTTTACCAATTCACAAATCTCTGGGTCTGGCAAGTCACCTGCGGCTAGCGGGTGATTTGCCATTATCCCCGAGACCGCCACATTACCTGCCTCTCCAAAGCCCGGGGGGGCAGAAGAGCCCGGGCCCGCACAGGGTATGTGGGCTTGTAGGGTGGGGGGCCACAAAAGCTGGCCCCTCCACTCTGTTCCTACAAGCCCCTATAGCTGGTCCGGGGCTGGATATGACGGGTAGGGGGGACCCTACGTCATTTTTTTTTTTAATTTTAAGGGTTAGCCTAACCCTAACCCTTAAAATTCCCACAAAAAATGCCTCCCCCCCCCCGGGAGGAGGGACCCTACGTAATTTTTTATTTTAAGGGTTAACCCTTAAAATGCAGAGAATATATAGTTTGTCGGGGGTATTTCAAATGTAAAGGGTTGTTTTTCTTGAAAAACTGCAAGGTGCGCAAAGCGCATTGCATAGTTGTATTTTATCTGAAAATCTCCTAAAGCGTTTCAATTTGGGGGAGTCGCCGGGGCAGGAAAGGGTGTCTACCAATACATATGTAGTACCGCTGTAACTGGGAGAAATTGGGGGTTAACATGCAATAAGATTTTATTGACAAACTTACATTTTTTATTACAAAAAGACACTACAAATTGTAAAAAAACTTTTTTTTTTGCACATATTTCATCCAAAAATATTGAGAATACACCTAAAAAATTACAAACAAGACATTTCATGTTAAATCCCAGACTCTGCTGAAAAAAACAATATATAATTTTCCTTGGAAATCCCTTTAAAAATCACAGTTGAACATGGGGAGTGCAAAATAGTGCAAAATGGTCTGGCAACAAAGGGTGACAAAATCTCAAGGTAGGCTGGCAGCAAAAGTGTTAAACTAGAAACTTGAAAGATCTAAATAGACGCAGGGCCAAATAGGTAGGTTCTCTCTGCTGCAGAATCCCCACACTCTCCGCACTGTGCTCCCCCCACAAGCAGAGCAGAGATGACACAGCAAAGCCAAGTCACTCCATACAGGTGAATGTACCCATCAGGGTCGGGGGAGAAATTATGCTATGCTAAGTGGACCAAGTCTATTAAAAGGGAAATTCCACTTTCGATGGCATTTATTTTTCTCCAAAAATGATGTGCTGTTACTTTTTATTTTCTATTTGTTTGCAACTCTGTGTTATAAAAAAAAACAGTTTTCCCTAGCAACAATGTGTTTACCTTAGCAATGTACATCAACTGGTGCATTACATTTACAGATCAGAGACTTCCTCACTCTAGCTTGCTAATCATCTCATTGGCTCATGGTCATGTCATCATCATCTCAAGACACAGGCAACAGGTTTAACCCATTCTGCTGTAATTCAACTTATTCAGAAAGGGAGGATCCCAAAAGTGTATTTCAGTAGCTAAAGGGTTGCTGGCAGCCTTTTCCCCACTTGGTGATTGGAAGGGGTGGGCCCTCGCGCGCCCATTGGAGCACTTCCCACCATATAAATACTGCTATCCATGTAAAACTGGTACTGCTTCCCTCTTGAAAAAGGTTTATTTGCAACAGAAATGTCGAGGAGTATTACTTCCACCGTGGTGCTGCCTGTAAACCATATTTTGCATTATACTTGGTTTTGTATGTTTGTATTTGGTGTTGAATTGCCTTGATAAATGGTATTGTGACATTAGGGCTATTCAGACTCCACATTCTCAATGTGATCAATCATAGGTTTTCAGCCAATGTTTCTCTGAATACCACTAGCCTTTTTCTGATTAATCTGTATACTAATAGACTGGTTACTGCCTTGCTACATAGCGACACCTAGCGGTCTTTCTGTTGTATGCTACCTTCTAATTATTGTATATTGTCACACACAATGTATATATCAGCACTTTCTATTGTATACCGTTCACTATTAAAATCCCTTTACTATTTTTGCATTCAAACCTGGGTTGTTCGCCTTTCTGTTTGTCCTTTACTGGCAGCCTTCCAAGGTGGGAGGGTCATTACTGCTGCTTGACTTAGTCAAAGCTGCTAACATGCTCACCTGTTACAGTGGAAGGATTCTGGGATATGTAGTCAGTACCCTTTACTCAAGGCCAGAAAAAACACTCCCATCTTAGGATCACAGACACAGGAAACTTGGAAATAGCATGCTGATAAATAAAAACCAGATATGAGGGCACAGTCCTAACACAAATGCTTATTTTACATCCCAGAAGAGAACACCAAATCCTGACAAAAGGGAGCTTCCCTTCAAGCCTTTTGTTCTGCTTTAAAACTACAATTCTGTGAAACTCACCTGTAGAATTGTTTTTGAGTATATCCAGTCCAGGTCGTCCCAAAGTGATGACATGTGGGCATTCTGCCCCCAGGGGGCGCTCGACTGCAAGATCAAAAGCTGTCGCTCCTCCCAGCCCCCTATAAAAGCAGGTGTCTCACTATGATTTCCCAGTGGTTAAAAAGCAGTAAGAACAAGAGACAGGCCAGGAGGCCAAGAAACCATGTTACTTCACATAGCTTCAGTAAGTACTCTCTCAAACAAAAAACCTTAAGGACAACAGTCCAAGATAAAAACACCATAACAGGCAAACAAGAGATAATGAACAAAGGGAGGGGTGGGACGACCTAGACTGGATATACTCAAAAACAATTCTACAGGTAAGTTTCACAGAATTGTATTTTTCCCTATATCCAGTCCAGGTCGTCCCAAAGTGATGCCATGTGGGACATCCAAAAGCAGTGTCCATTAGGGCGGGATCCCCAGTGCAGAACAGCATGTAGTTCATTTCACTACTGCCTGAAGCACCTTTCGGCCAAAGACAGCATCAGCTGAGGCCCTAACATCAACCTTGTAAAACTTGGCAAAGGTATGAACTGAAGACCAAGTGGCAGCCTTCCAAACCTGTTCAACAGATGTCTGGTGCTGAAAAGCCCAAGAGGCACCAATAGCTCTAGTAGAATGAGCTGTAATACGAAAAGGGGGTTCCTTCCCCTTGGCAGAATATGCTTGCACCACCGCCTGTCTGATCCACTTACTGAGAGTGGACTTGGCTGGTGGCAAACCCTTCCTAAAGCCCTCTGTTAGGAAAAAGAGCAAATCCGATTTCCTGAAGGACTCAGTCGCAACCAGGTAATACTTAACGGCTCTGACCACATCCAAGGCATGAAGGGTCCTTTCCTTAGAATTAGTCGGTGCTGGACACAAGGAAGGTAAGACAACTTCCTCATTAAGGTGTGAGAAATGACCTTAGGCAAAAAATCAGGTTTAAAGCGAAAAACCACCTTATCCTTATGCCGCTCAAAGTAAGGAGGCTTCATACAAAGCGCGGCAAGCTTTGACATGCGACGCCCTGAGGTGATCGCTACCAAAAAGACCACTTTGAGTGTCAAAATAGACAATGCAGCATCGCACAATGGCTCGAAAGGAGGACAGTCACCGGTATTAGTGACTTACGCGGTGAACGGACATGGGTGACTCCCTGGAAAAAAGTCTTGATCAACCTATGATTGGCAAAGGATCTCTGGAAAAAGATGGCTAAGGCCGAGACCTGGCCCTTGAAGGTGCTCAGCTGGAGACCCAAATCTAAGCCGTGTTGTAAAAACTCCAGAATCCTAGAAATAGAAAATGTGCGGCAAAGGAAATACCATTTTGTGAGTACTCAACTGAAAAATGGATATTGTTGGTGTGCCACACACCCCGCTTCACTTCTTAAATATTCATCACTTCATGGGTTAATCCACCGCAGGTGACGTAGTGCAGAGAGGAAGTCTTGTAACGAGCCCCCTTCCGGCCTATATATACCTGGTACCTCCCTTCAATCACCAGTATATTCAAAAAGCAGTAAAACAAGGTACCAGTATTCCACCAGTAACCTCCAAAATTAATCTTGATATAAATAAAAAAAGGGGCTTCACCATATAATTGCTTCGGTAATACCGAAAAGGGCGGGTGTGAAGCGGGGTGTGTGGCACCCCAACAATATCCATTTTTCAGGTGAGTACTCACAAAATGGTATTATTCTTGGTGTGCCACACACCCCGCCTCAAGGCCAGGTGAAGCATAACTTAAATGACTGCAGTCTGCAGAACTTTGCGGCCAAAAACAGCATCCGCTGAGGCCCGCACATCAACTTTGTAAAACTTAGAAAAAGTGTGAACAGAAGACCAGGTGGCGGCCTTACAAACCTGTTCAACAGAAGCTTGGTGCTGAAAAGCCCAAGACGCCCCAACAGCGCGAGTGGAATGAGCAGTAATAAGAAAAGGGGGAACTCTTCCCTTAGCAGAATAGGCCGCAGTAACGGCCTGACGTATCCACTTGCTAATGGCAGATTTGGCTGGTGCCAAACCCTTCTTAGGCCCATGGGGCACAACAAAAAAGGAATCCGTCCTACGGAAAGGAGACGTGATAATCAAGTAGTACTTAACACAGCGTACTACATCCAAACAATGCAAAACCCTCTCTTTGTCATTCTTAGGATTAGGACACAAGGAGGGAAGAACAATATCTTGGTTCAAATGAAAAGCAGAAACAACCTTAGGAAGAAAGTCTGGCTTGAACCGAAAGACCACTTTATCCCGATGCCTCTCAAAGTAGGGCGCCTGGATAGTTAAGGCCGCCAATTCTGAGACACGCCGGACAGAAGTGATCGCTACCAAGAAGACAATCTTCTGAGTCAGGGTAGACAAAGCAATATCTTGCAAAGGCTCAAAAGGAGGAGCCTGAAGAGCCGAAAGAACCAAATTCAAATCCCAAACAGGGAGTAATGGTTTCCTGGGAGGCCGCACATGCGTAACCCCCTGGAAAAAAGTTTTAACTAAAGGTTTAAGCGCAACACGCTTCTGAAAAAAGACAGATAAGGCAGAGACCTGCCCTTTCAATGTACTTAGCTGGAGACCAGAGTCCAGCCCTGATTGTAAAAACTCCAGAATCCTGGGGACCGAAAGGACCCTACAAGGAAAAGATCTTATCTCACACCAAGTGATATAGGCTTTCCAAGTCCTATAGTAGGTGACGGAAGAAGACTTCTTCCGGGCACTGATCAGAGTCTTAATGACTGAATCAGAAAGACCCTCCTCCTTCAGGATGGAGGTTTCAGCCGCCAGGCCATCAAACCCAGCGCTGGTAAATTGAGGTAACACAATTGACCCTGAGTGAGCAGATCGGGCCGAAGAGGCAGAATGAACTGGTCCACTGCCAGCCAAACGATGTCTGCGAACCTTATTCGTTTTGGCCACTTTGGGGCCATGAGAACGGCGTACACCCTTTCCAGAGCCAACTTCTGAAGAACTCTGCCAAGCAAGGGCCACGGAGGAAACAGGTATAGAAATCCCAGAGCTCCTCAGTTCAGGGACCTGACGTCCACTGTCAGAGCCAGAGGATCCCGGGAGAGAGACACGAAGCTCGGGAGCCTGAGATAGAGATGAGGGGCCCACAGGTCCACCTCTGGAGTCTCCCATTGGAGACACAATAAGAGAACCACCCGAGGATGGAGAGCTTATTCTTCCAGACGGGGAGAGCACTTGCTCAACCGGTCCGCTACCTGTTCCATCACCTATGGAATGTAAACCGCCGAGAGACAGGGAACATGGAACACTGCCCATGTCTGGATCAGGGACATTTCTCTGATGGGTAAGTGGGGCCTCCACTGCCCCTGAAGCCGCAGCTCCTTCCAGAATCTGTCCCATCCCGACAGACCGGTGTCCGTGGTGACACCTCTCCAAGGGAGGGTCAGGAAAGACCTGCTCTATACAAGATTGGTCGAGACCAATCACCACAGGAGTAACTGCCGTACACGGGAGGACAATTGGAAGGACTGATCCAACAACAGAGGTTGCTGGACCCAACACGCTAGCAGAAATAGCTGAAGTGTTCTTGTGCGAATTTGGGCAAAAGAAAGACACACAGCGTCTTGATGAGAGTTCAGGCCGGGATGAACCGACCCCTGAATGGACCGCGAGGGAGGGTGAGATTCGAATTCCAGGTTGTGACCTGTCGACACTACCTCCTGGATCCATCTGCCTAGAACCACATGGTTCCAATGGTAGAAGTGTCGCAATAGAACCCCCCACCCGCACGGGTGAGGGCAGCCCCTCATTGCTGAGTGGGCTTATCAGCAGGCTTGGGGCCCCAGGACTGAGTGGGCCGGCCACGGCCCCTCCCCCGAGTACAACCTGCGCCACTGGTAGCGGGAAAAGACGTACCTTTTCCCGCTCCGAACCTTTGAAAGGAAGGCCTACCGGAACTTGTCCCCCTGAAGGGACCACGAGGCCTTTTGCGTTGTGGCATCTTACCATCTTTTGCGACTGAATCAATTTTCTCCCCAAACAGACGCAACCCCAAAAACGGGAGGGCTGTGAGTACCTTTTTGGAAGCCGTGTCTGCTGACCACTGACGCAGCCATACTGACCTGCGAATAGCCACCAGCATAGCTGCCGCCTTGCTACTCATAGTCAGCGCATCGTTCTGAGCGGCCAGGACATAAGCCACAAAAGATTCACACTGCTTAAGTGCAGTGAACTGTTTGCAAGCGGGATCAAGATCCTCATATAGCCCCTGAATTAGGGACTTAATTGCCAATAGAAGAAGGGCTGAAGCACATACCGGGCGCAATGCTGACCCGGAATAGATAAAACCATGTCGAGCGCATTGGTCAATCCTGCGATCTTCCCCATCTTTGGGGACAGTGGTCTCAGCAGATTGTACCATAGCCGAGCTGGAGAGTCCTAGTACAGGGGTATCGACGTCCGGAGGGACAGACCACAGCCTCACCAATTCTGGTGGAAAAGGATAACGCTTTTCCCAACTGGAAGGAATTCCAGATAACCGTGTGGGATGTTCCCATTCCTTAAGAACCACCCTCTCAAGTGGTGCTGTCTGGGAAAAACCAAACTCGGCTGAGGCTCTTTAAATAACTGACCCTTTGGCGGGGCGGCCGCCCAAGGCGTATCTAAACTCAAAATATTAAACATTTGAGCCAGAATGGAGGGGGTGTCAAAAACAACCCCCTCTGACCAATCGCCGATCTCATCAGCCACATGCTGACCTGTCGGCTCATCTGACTCCGACGGGAGTTCATCCTCGTCAGGGGATCCATCGGACCATTCCACAGGTTCACAAAACTGGTCCTGTGGAGCCGAAGGTACCGGAGTCAGGTGCCTTCGTTTTGTAGCGGTTTTAAACGCTGCTTTAACGGGCATCATTTTCCGGGGGCAGGGCTGTGCTGCTGCCTCGGAATGTGAATCCCCACTTTTGACAGTGTCATGCGGGGTCCGGAATAGGGATGGAGAGGTAGGAGATGATGAAGGATGCGATGGCACCGCAGCCGAAGCAACGGACTGGCGCGCAATAGTCTGTTTTGCACAAGGGATGCAAATAAAGATATCATCAGCTGGGAGTGGAACCCCACAACCTACGCACCCCCCAAACGGAACAGCAGAACCGTTTCCGGAATCTGCGGAAGCCTCCATATGGTGATTTATGGTATTCGCAATAATGGGACTTTTAAGGCATAAGCCGACCCGGGATGCCCCCTTTATTTTAGTAATGTCCCGGAAGGGAGGATTTATATAATTTTTTTTTTTTTTTTTTTTTAAGTTTAGGTCCCCTTTAATAGAAACTATATATATATACTTATATATAGTCTATGTATATAAACATTCAAATCAATCCCAATAATTAGCCAGGCACATAGAGCCGGAGGGCTAGCATAAGCAGGGATCCCAGGATCTGCAAGGCTAGAAAACAACCATCAGATCCTTCACATGTGTATAACATATAAGTATGGCACCAAGTGCCCTTAAATGACGCCCCCTTGATAATAGTGATTTCTCACTGTATTATTAAACAATATCTCCCATTTAACGGCCCCAACGGGAGGGGCCGCTTACTTGTACCGCAATCAGCCGGTAAGCCTGCAGCCAGCAGCCATGAGCCGGCAGAAGACAAAGTGCGGCCGTGCGCCCACGTGCCTTCCTGTTTTGAAGGAAGCTGGGACGCTGGGCCCGCCGCAGACGCCGCATGACGTCGGCGCCCGCCCCCCCCCCCCACGCTGATCAGCTGGAACACTTTACAGCTGATCACAGCACGCGCGTCCAGGCAGCGGAGGGGGGAGGGTAAAAACCGCATGTGCTGACAAAGCTCAATGAATGCCAGGCGAGGAGAGGGGAGAGGGGAGAGGGGGGAGGGGGCCACAAGCAACCAACTGCCAGAGAGGTGGCCAGCCCATACCCAGCGCAAGCTGCCCTAAAGCAGACCCAAAATATACACATGCTACAGTGAATGTATAAACATGACATATATGTTAACATGCAGTGAAACACACATACTAAAGCACGCCCTCACCACCCCCCCAACGGGAGAGAAAGGGGCTACGGGGACCCTCGGGACAGGGGAATCCCATTTCCGGATCACCATGCCGGTTCGCCGCATTGCCCCACGCATGAGGTCGAGCGGTAGGAGATAAGCTCCTAGGCACTTAAAGTGCCATCTACCATTTGCCCGGTGAGCAGCCAAGGCTGGGAGGCTTCCTATTTCACCATAAAGGTATACAAACTCAAACCGGGCAGAAATAGACCAAAAGGGGGGTGGCGGGGTAAGAATACCCCGGCCTACCTGTAAGCAGGAGACTTCCAACTTCTGACTTGTCAGCAAGCAGAGAGAAAAAATACTGGTGATTGAAGGGAGGTACCAGGTATATATAGGCCGGAAGGGGGCTCGTTACAAGACTTCCTCTCTGCACTACGTCACCTGCGGTGGATTAACCCATGAAGTGATGAATATTTAAGAAGTGAAGCGGGGTGTGTGGCACACCAAGAATAACTCTTGGATTCGCACCAAGCAATGTAGGCGTGCCAAACTCTGTAGTATATCATGGAAGAAGACTTCTTCCGTGCCTGTATCATGGTATGCACAACCGTGGCCGACAGCCCCTTTTCCGTCAGGAGCGAGGTTTCAATAGCCAGGCCGTCAAAGCCAGCATCTGTAAATTGGGGTGCCGCAGCGACCCCTGACTGAGAAGCCCTGGGTCGTCGGGCATGATGTAGCGATCACTGACATATGTCAGCAAACCAACTCCTTCTCGGCCAGCGAGGAGCCACCAGGATGGTTGGTACCCCTTCCTGGGCTATCTTGCGTAGCACTCGGCCCAGGAGTGGAAACGGAGGGAATGCAGAAAGGAGCCTGAACTCCGTCCAGGGAATTGCCAGAGCGTCTGTGGCAAAGGCCAGAGGGTCTCTGGAAAGGGAGACGAACCTTGGGAGCTTGTGATTGTGTCTGGACACAAACAGGTCCACATCCGGCTGACCCCAGCGGAGACACAGAGCATGAAAGGTCTTGTTGCTGAGAGACCATTCCCCCAGGCGTGAGGCGTTCCTGCTCAGGGAATCTGCCTCCTGGTTTTCTACCCAGGGGATGTAAACCGCCGAGATGCAGGGAACATACTCCTCTGCCCAAGTCAGAATCTGGGTCACCTGCTTGAGGGCTCGCTTGCTCCGAGTCCCGCCCTGGTGATTGATGTAGGCGACAGCCTCACGACCCCTTAAATGTGGAGTCAAGCGAAGAAGCACCAACCGGATCGCTCTCAGCTCCAGGAGATTTATGGGTAAGTGGTTCTCCTGTGGACCCCACTGACCCAGGATCTTCTGCGTCTGCCAAACGCCTCCCCAGCAGGTCAGACTGGCATCCGTGGTAACTATCTCCCACCGGGGAGTCAGAAAGGACTTGCCCACCAATAGGTTCCTGGAGTCCAGCCACCACAAGAGGTACTGCCTGGCCAGGGGGGACAGTGAAAATTCCTGTTCCAGTGACTCCTGCATCCGGTCCCAGCAACAGGTTCAACTGAAGAGGTCTCATGTGAAATTGGGTGAAGGGCACGGCCTCGAAGCATGGCACCATTAGGCCCACTAGTCTCATCCCCAGACGGATCGATGGCCGCTGACAGGACAGCAGGACCTGCACTTACGTCTGGAGGCCCAAAACCTTCTGCTGTGGCAGAAAGACCTTGACCTGAGAGGTGTCTATCGTCATGCCCAGGAAGGACCTCACTGTTGAGGGAGTGATAAAAGACTTTGGGTAATCGACTACCCAGCCGAAGTCCTCGAGAGTGGACAACACCGTCCGGGTATCACTTTCGGCCTGCTGAAGAGACTGAGCTGCAATCAGCAATCAGTAAATCGTCCAGATAGGGCAACACACGAATGCCCTGGTTCCTCAGGATAGCCATGATGCCCGCCAGCACCTTGGTGAAGACACGGGGGGCTGAGGATATCCCGAATGGCAGTGCCACAAACTGGTAATGCTGATCCTCCAGAGCAAACCTCAGGAACTTCTGAAGTCCCTGGAAAATCAGGATGTGCAAATAAGCACGATGTCCACCATGGTCTTGAAATCGCCGGGCCGAAGCGAGCTCACTGCTGACCGTAAGGTTTCCATGCGGAATTGTCTGACTCTGAAAAACCTGTTAAGACCCTTCAGGTCCAGGATAGGCCTCAATGTTCCGTCCTTCTTGGGAACCGTGAACAGATTGGAGTAGAAACCTTGACCCTGTTCCTGGCGAGCTACAGGACAAAACACACCTAACTGCAGGAGGTGTTGCAGGCCATTCTCAGGCCCTGTGCCTTCAATGGGTTTAGGGATATCCGAGACGGAGGAAATTTTGTGGGCGGCCTGACTGCCAGCTCTATTTTACAACCGGAGGACATCACCTCCTGAATCCACCGATCCGAGGCGCGCCGTCTCCAGATATGAGCAAATAGCAGAAGCCGTCCCACCACCCGGATGGGTGAGAGCGCCTCCTCATGCCTGAGGGGACTTGGCAGGGGGCTTGGACTTGGCTCCCCAAGCGGGATTGGGTCGGCAGCGGGACCTACCTCTACCCCAGGTATCTCTGCGGCTACCTGAAAATGAAGAGCCTCTTCCTCCTTGAAATAAGCGATAGGCAGATGAGCCCCGAAAGGGCCGAGCAGGCCTCCGTCTCCTCCTTCTGAGGGAGTCTACCATTCTTGACCAGGAGGTCCAGATGCTCCCCGAACAACCTGTGCCCCACGAAGGGGATACTAGTAAGCGACTTTTTGGCCGGGGCATTAGCCAACCATTGCCGCAACCAGAGCGAGCGGCGAAGTGCAACAAGCAGGGCCGAAATCCTGGCACCAAGCCGGACACCATTGTCCATGGAAGAGTCAACAAAGGCAATGAAGTCCACGCAAGCCTTGAGGTCTATAAAATCCTCCGTCCGCTTGCGAGTCTTAGCGCCATCCACAAGGCGTCTCACCTTCTTTCTGATGGCCAGGGAGACAATAGCCGCGGCACACACAGGCCGAAACAAGGCACCAGCAAAGGTGAAGGCATGACAGACTAGCTGATCCATGCGCTTGTCAGCTGGATCACGTAAGGAAGCGGTATCAGGTGAAGGCATAATAGTAGTGTTGGACAACCCCGACACAGGGGCATCCACTTTGGTAGGACAAGACCATAGCCGGACCAGCTCCTCAGGGAAGGTATACCGCCCATCCAGGCCCTTAGGCACCAACGGTAGTTTGTTAGGCCTTTCCCATTCCTTGAAAACCATATTAGAATAATGGGCCTACTCTGGAAAGCCTTGCCTCTGTCTTTCAGGCCTAAACAAATCACCTTGCTTCCTCTTAGCCGCTCTAGGAGGGGCAATGTGTAAAGTCTCAAAAACTGAGGCAGGCAACTTCTCCGTATCATCAGGGAGCCACGCATCCTCATCGGAGGAGAAACCAGACAAACTGTCCTCAGCAGCAGAAACCGCAGTGGACTGTGAATCCTCTGGCAACTCACCTTCCTCCACAGAGCCCAAACCGTCAAAAAGATCATCATCATTATCAGAGTAAACAGGCTCGATGTGCCGTCTTTTACTCGAGGCCTTCCTAGGAGCCGTTCGTGAGATCTGTCTCTTGAGACTGGCCACCCTGTATGCCAAATTTAACATGGGACCCCCTGCTGGCTTCCCCCACACTGGGGGCTGAGTGCAGCAGCGGGGGTTCTGGAGAGGCCGCAGGCAAAGAAGGGCTAGGGGCAGGTATGCCCGCCTGATCATGCTCCAAAATGACGCTCCTGGCGCAAGTGGTACAAACAGTGCTGAATCCGCCCAGAGGGCATGCACTGCACATAGGGCAGAGCTTCACCCGCCCAGATGGGGCCCCCAGCTCAATATCCCCAGATGCCTCTTTTATGGTGATTAGACAAAAATTGGTATGCAGGTTACAAGGCACTGACGGCCCAAACCTAATTATCCCTCTATATAATCCCTCTTATGTGATCCCTCTTGGGGGAGGGGGGGGGGGGACCGGGAGGAACCACAACCCTCAATCAATGGGCCCACCTAAAAGACACAAACAAGAGTGGCCATAAGTATCCCACAGCACATGCGCATACTCAAAAATCAATAATAATCAATAATAGTAAGAGGGACTCACGACACAGACAGTAGCCAGCAACAACCGGAGGGGTCCCAGGCAGGAGGGCAGAGAAACCGCAGCAGGCAAGATGGCGCAGACAGCCGACCACGCAGCAGCTCGGCATGTTCCTCGAGGGACAGGCTGTACGGCGGTGACGCGAAAAGCGTCATCGTGCAGCCCCGCCCCCCCCGCCAGCGTGAAAACGAGCACTCACCCACCAAGAAGAGAGGACCTGCCCTGCAAAATGGAAGGGGACAAAGCCACAATCGCCTCAGGGCGGCCCGCAGCGGGGCCCCCGCACCAGACCGTGTGGCGCGCACAAAGCGCCCGCACCTCCTCCGCCTGTCAGGCAGACCGCGAGAGCGGCGTTCCGCCCCCCCCTTAGTAAGGCAAATATAAGAGTGCGCAAAAGTAAAGTGATAACACACACAGTAAAATAAAGCTTATGGGACAGGGAGGGATATAAAGCCAGTAGGCAATAAGTTGTTCCCCCCCCCCCATAGGCTCACCATCAGCCTATGGCCGGCTACCCATTAAACAGGGTCTGCGGCCCAGAGCCTAGCTCTGCCAATAACGCCTGACCCCGGCGTTCTCCCTACCGTCACAGTCACGATCAGCCGTGGCTGGGAGGCAATAGTGGGTCCACGGGATCAGAGGTAATAGGGTCCGCAGCGGCTGACGGGCTAGGAGGCCCCACTGAGCTGCCAAAATCCAAGAGAGAGTATCCAACGATCTTCAGCAGCCAGACTGCAAGATGAACACTGGGAAATCATAGTGAGACACCTGCTTTTATAGGGGGCCGGGAGGAGCAACAGATTTTGATCTTGTAGTCGAGCGCTCCCTGGGGGCGGAATACCCACGTCATCACTTTGGGACGACCTGGACTGGTTATAGGGAAAAATACAATTCAGTGAAATACTCACTTGTAGAATTGGTATTATAAGTATACAGTACGTCCTGCTCCAGATATAATACTTGGGCTATCCTCCGCCAGATGGCGCTGCACTGCAGAAAACATGCAAAACAGGCTCCTCCCGGCGCTTCAAATACCCAGGGACCTCCCACAAATCCCCAGCATTGAAAAGCAGTGAACAAGAAGCCGGGAGAATTAAAACCACCCAGAACAACTGGTAATGATAACAATGATAACAATCACCATACAGGGGATCCAGAATAATGCAAAAACCAGGGTGGGGTGGAGCAGGACGTACTGTATACTTATAATACCAATTCTACAGGTGAGTATTTCACAGAATTGTATTATTCTTAGTATACAGTACGTCCTGCTCCAGATATAATACTTACACTTGGGACATCCAATAGCAGTGTCCATAAAGTAGGGTGGGATCCCCAACAAAAAACGACAACAGCAGTTTAAAACCACTGTCACCTGCATAACCATACGGCCAAGACAGCATGAGCTGAGGCCCTAACATCAACCTAGTAAAAAACTTGCAAAAGGTATGAGCAGAAGGCCAATGGTAATGGCCTAGCCAACCAGTTCAACAGAAGCCCGGTGCTGAAAAGCCCAAGGGGCAATAAGCACTAGTAGGAAAAAAATCGAGGAGCCCAACTCCCGAGAGCAGAAGGGATCGAGCACATTCAGGATGTAATGACCACAGGCCCCAAGGTACATCAGTTCCCCTAAGGACACAGAGACTACCGAGGAAAACTTCCAACACCTGAAGAAGGAAGGCAGAACCCTTACCTCAGCGCTGCTAGGAAAAGGCACAGCAGGGATAGCAATATCTCGAATCAATGAACAAGAGACACCGCCAGATGCAGATAGTCCCGGCTTCAGGCGGAACTCAGCCTTATCCTAGTGTATCTCAAGGAATGGGGGCTAGGTAAACAGATCCACCCGCTAACACACGCCTGACCAAGGTAATAGTCACCAGAAGGACAACCTTGAGAGTAAGAACAGCCAGACAGCATCCTGAATAGGACCAAGGAACAAACCCTGCAAGCAGACAGAATGAATTTCAATTTCAATCCCAACGGGGACCATAGGATTACATGGGAGATGCACATGAGTACCCCCTGAAGGCAGTCTAACCAAGGAAAAAACGATCCTGAGACTACTAGGGCAAGGTGGACAGGGCAGAACCTGACCCATCAGAGTACAGAATTGGAGAACCAACTCCAAATCATGCTGCAAACACTAGAACCCTGGGAACCGAGAACGCCCAACAGGGAAGAGACCTAGACTCACCACCAATCAATATGGGTATGTCATACCCTACAACAGATGGAAGAAGAAGAGGAAGAACTCGCTCCTAGCCTTCCCATAGTCTCAAAACACAGAGACAGGTAAGCCTGCCTCAATCAAGATGGTTGTTTCAGCAGTCAGGCCGACTAGGCCGGAGTCTGTAGATTGGAGTGACGTAAAGGGAGCCCTGAGTGAGCACAGCTAGCACTCCTGGCAAAAGGTACAGAACTACTGTCCTTGGTACCGTAACCACCCTCTACTAGGGCACCTGGGGGCAACCAAAATAACTGGTCCCCTTACCAAAGCAATCATGCGCAGAACCCTGCATAGCAGGGGGAATGGAAAAAGGACATACCGAACCGAACGTCCATTCATGACGTTACTAAGGCATCCGGACCACTGCCAGAGGATCCTGGGACAGGGAAACAAAGGCCGAGAACCTGTGATAGTGACGGAACACAACAGATCCACAGCTGATTGGACCCCATAGTGACACAGGGATTAGCACATCCTGTCGCAGAGGGGCTGCACCGGGGCGAACATCAATGATATGCAAGGAGCATTGTCTCCACCCAGATTAGGAACCTAAACACTTCCTGAAGGGACCACCAGCTCCAGGCCCCTTCCAATGGTTAATGTAGGACACCGTCGTCAGACAGACTGAGCGCCCCCAAACTGGCAGGCTCAGAAGGGAAGTAGTCAAGCGAGGCAGAGCCATTGAAAAGACGCTCGCTGTTTCAAATACAATAGGCGTAAGGACCGTCTAAGGGCCCACCACCCCAAGAATCGCAGGGAGTTTCAGAAGAAGACCTCCCCCTTCGACCTGAAAGTTTTGGCATCCATGGTGACCGTTTCCAGGAATGGGTAAGAAGGAACTGCCCCCAGACAGGTTCCCTGAGATCATTCACTCCAAGAGAAAACTTCTTACCAAGTGCCGGATCCCTGTCCTGTATTAACAATAGAAGTCACCGAAGGGCCCAGGGGCAACTGAACATAAGGGACCTCTTCCGAGCAAGACACCAGCAGCCCACCAGCTGCATCTCTGCCTGGTGAAGGGACCGGAACAGCAATGAGGGACTGAGCCATGTGACCAGAGTGTCCACTTCATTGCGGAGAAGGGAAGATTCTCATTAGAACCTGATCCAGATTCATTCCTGGTAATGGGATTACCAATTAAGGGGACAATGCCGGATCCCTGTCCTGTATTAACAATAGAAGTCACCGAAGGGCCCAGGGGCAACTGAACATAAGGGACCTCTTCCGAGCAAGACACCAGCAGCCCACCAGCTGCATCTCTGCCTGGTGAAGGGACCGGAACAGCAATGAGGGACTGAGCCATGTGACCAGAGTGTCCACTTCATTGCGGAGAAGGGAAGATTCTCATTAGAACCTGATCCAGATTCATTCCTGGTAATGGGATTACCAATTAAGGGGACAATGAGGACTTGTTGAAAAGTCCCCCATCCAAATGACTCCCAATGAACGCCATCAGCCGGGCATCCATCCAGACGCAGACTGGGAAGTGAGAAAGGGCGTCCAGGTAGTCACTGCGCGGACGCCCCTTGGTCTCATCAGAGAGCTCACCATCGTCCGCACCCGAGAGATCACTCTGGGAGTTGAAGAGAGGCCAGATAACAAGCCCACAATTAGCAGTGTCGGACTACCAACACGAACCTGAAGAGCCTCGGGGACCTGAAGTCACAGGGATGTAATCATAAACATTTTAGAGTTCCCCAGACGGCAAGAAGCCGACCGGGCGCAAGGCGCCGACGGCCCAACTCAGAGTTTCCAGCAGAAACTGCCTGTAATTAGAGAGTTGCTGTGAATCCAGAATAGGCCAGCCTGACCCATCCTTTTTTTTTTTTTTTTAGGGAACTGTGGAAGGTTGGTATGGCGGCCCCCTCAGCCCTCGTAGGCCTAGCATGGCCTGTGCCAGCAACTGAAGAGCGGCAGGGACCAGGAGTACCTGGGACCTGATAAAACTGGGGAAGGCCGCGCAGCAAACTCTATCCTGTATCTGGAGGACACAACCTCCTGAATCCACCAGAATGAGGCGAAAAGCCTCCTGATAATAGCAAGGTGCTGCAGCCATCCCCTCACCCAGACGGGCGAGGGCGCCCCATCATGCTTGAGGGGGTTTGGTGGAAGCTTTGGGCTTAGCCCTGCCGGAGGGGCCAGGGCGTTGTCTGTTGCTCATGGGGCAAGAGCCAGCACGAAAAACCCGGAAGGACACCCCTGGTTCCTGTTCAACACTAAGGTAGGGGGGAGGAGGGGTGCCTCTGCCCCGAGGGGGCCGAGACGGCCGTCTGCGTAGGGGTGATTTGCCCTTTTTACCGAACAGGTCCAGACGGGCCCCAAATAGGCGTCGCCCTCTAAAGGGAAGCCCAGTAAGAGTCTTTTTTGTAGCATCGTCAGCACCCCACTGTCGCAGCCAGACTAAGCGACGTATAGCTACCGCAAGGGCAGAAGTTCTTGCACACATTGTGATAGCGTCTTCCAGCGCTAATAAAATACATTTTACAAATACGTCACAATTGGATAGTGCATTAAACACCTCCCAGGGGAGATTCTCGGGGTGATGATCAAGCAACTTTCTGATGAGGGTTCTAGCGGCCACTGCAGTAATAGCCGCGGCACAGAGAACTGTGCAAGAAAAGGCATGGGAGGCCAACAGCTCAATGCACCGGTCCTCAGCATCCCGAAGGGTACTATAAGCAGGGGTTGTAATAAAGGGGGGATTAGGGACGCCTATGATCGGCGCATCCACCACGGGGGGTGATGACCAGCAATTAACCGCCTCAGGGGGAAAAGGGTATTTCCTATCCCAGTCCCCTGAAACTCCTGGAAGTTTACTGGGGCAGTCCCATTCCTTGAGCACAAGGGCATGGAAATGAGCCTGCTCTAGAAATTCCAAGCGTGCGGTCGCAGTATGGAAACGCTCCCCTCTAGGCTTGGGGACCTGACCGGGGAGGGAGATAGACAGTGCCTTAAAGACCTTAAGCAACAAGTCGTCAGTGTCACACTGGCCCCAGTATTCAGGGCCAGAATCGTCATGACTCCTCGGGCTCTCAACAGATGAGCCTGAGTCAGAGAACAACTCCCCTTCAGTAGAAAGGGTATAGTCACACGGAGTAGAAAACCCCACGGTTCTCACAGAAGATACAGAAACATGAGGCGACAGGTGCCGCTTCTTACCAGGGCCCATGCGCTCTGCTAACCTAGCAATAATCTGTTCAGCCGTAGGCAGTCCGGAAGGCCCAGCAGGCTGCAATACCCCACTTATAGGCGACTCAGCAGGAGAGAGATTTAAGCCTGGGGAGATAGGCGAATTGGAGCTAGGTGTAGCCACTGGCCGACCTAATTGCTGGGCCAGTGCTTGCTCGACACAGGGAACACAGACCCGTGCCCTGCCAGCATCAGCATGGGGTTGTCCACACGCTATACACAGCTGGTCTTGTCCCAGAGGGACCCGGTCACATAATTCTGAGATGCCTCCATATGGTGATTATTCAAGGCACAATATGCCAGTAGGGATTTACACTATAAGTAACCCTGGATGCCCCAAAGACCCGCTAGGGAAGTGGGAGAGCATTACAAGGCCCGCTATAATTTTACACCGGGCCAGGAGAAGCCAATGGTGTTCACCAGTCTGAAAGACATAATGGGAATAAAGGGTGTCAGAACCATGCGCAGTAATCAAGGATCATGAAAATCGCCCGCAAGGGCACTTACGGACCAAGGGAGGAGGCTGACCGCTACCACGCGTCCGTGCGACCAGCATCAAAATGGCGCCAACGAACCTCGAAGGGCGGGCCAGAGCGGCTGTGACGCGGAGCGCGCCAAACCAGGTACCCGCCCCCCCCCGAAGAGCGCGAAGCTCTGAGATAGTTTCAACGTTGTCATGAAGGGCGAAGTGTATGACACACTTAGAAAAAAATGATTTGCCAATGAAGACGCCGCAACGTCCAAGGCGACGCAGCACCTCCAGTAAGGGAAGAAGTGCGAGTGGCGGCGACAGATACATAATAAAAAAGCAACAGCGCGGCTCTGACACCAGGAATACCAGTCAAAGACAGTACTAAGGCCATAAGCGTGCAAACATACACTGAGAACACCACACACACACACACCCCTTTCTTTCCCCCCGGGCTACGGGGGGAACGAGGGAGGATGGCGACCCTTTGTACAGGGCCCACCGCTCACCATCAGCCTAAACCGCCTACCCTTTGGTGGGGGACTGCGGTGGAGCATGGCTCCGTTAAGCACGCGAGGTGCTGCCTACATTCACCCGACCAGCGCAGCCCAGGCTGGGAGGCACATCACAGGGAGGACGGGTGGGAATAGTCCAACAGGGCCGCAGGCTTTGATCGCCCCGCTCACCTGCGAGAGAGTGATACTTCATGTCTTCGCAGTCAGCACTGCAGAGAAATCTGGGGATTTGTGGGAGGTCCCTGGGTATTTGAAGGGCCGGGAGGAGCCTGTTTTCTGCAGTGCAGCGCCATCTGGCGGAGGATAGCCCAAGTGTAAGTATTATATCTGGAGCAGGACGTACTGTATACTAAGAATAGTACACCTGGCATGAAAACATTACCCTACAGTGTACATGGCCATACATTGCTGCCTTCTGGTTATGTATTCATTAGTATTTCTATACCCAGAAAGGTAGTTTATGGTGTCATCTTCTATCCCCAGTCCAGCACCATTTGCCCAATTTTGCCAAACACGAACAGGATGCAGTCGGCCATATTGCTCCTTGGCTGAGCAGCCTTTGTGCTGTTATTATGTAACAGTTTAGTTGTAACTAAATTAATTAGCATTTGGACATCATACTGCTTTCTGCTTACTGCTGTCAGTGTTTTATGAATATTGGGCAGAGGCTTTAGTAAAAAAAAAAAAAAAAAAAAGAAATGGGCTGTTTTGGGGCACTGGGCTGGGAATGGAAGGTGATGACATAAACTTCATATCTGGATATTGGATCACTTTATAAGGTAGATGATTAGGACAGAGACATGCACAATGACCCCGGCCCTGAGATCTTGTACCAGATGGGCACCATGGAGGTACAAAACAACTGACATGTTTTTCTCACTTTAAATTTAAACATAGATAGATTTTGATTTTAACTTAAACTGGACTAATAGCCTGGCACAGTTGGAAAAGAAAGTTAGTGGTCATTATGTAGCTTCCTCTCCAAGGCAGGCAGCTGCATGGATTCAACTGACAATGCCCAATAACAGGAAGCCCAGCAGCACTTCCTGTTTGCAGGCAGCCTGCAAATGCATGAGCCGCCATTTTGTTTCTAAAATTTACAACAGTAGGAGTTAGAAAACGGTAAATGAATTTTCAGTGCCGCAATCTAAATTGACTGTTGGTTCACTTTAAAACCCTCCTCCCCATTACCAAAAAAACTAGTTTCTTAACTCAGTTCTAAAATGAAGGTCACAAAGCATCCTCCTTGCTGGGGAGGTAGGTCATGTACTATAAAGGGCATCGTAATGCAGAGTGAGTTACTTTTGAGGTTTCCCTTTAGGCTAACTTGTTGACTTATCCATTGAATTTCTGACTACAATCGGTCTATGAGTCTATGAGCGTGGTACTTCTAGACTCGACAATCCTTGCTCACTCTTCCTTGCAAAAGTGAACCGTTCTAGATTGCAAGAGCATCTCCTGAGCATGGCCCATGTCAGATCAACCCCAGATTTTCAATTGGATTCAGGTTTGGGCTCATCCTCTGGCAAACGCTTTGGGTCTTCATCATATGGATAGGTGAAGTTCTATTTTGTAAAGAAGAATGGGCGATATACATATGCAAGCCACACTTTTTAGTTTAGTTTTTTTTTTTAGCTTGAAAAAACATGTATCATTTTCTTTACACTTCACAAATCTTTCACACAAAATCTCAAAAGAAATACATGTACATTTGTGTCTGTAATTTTTATGAATGTGGAAATGTAGAGGTCTGCATGTTTAGAGGTTACCTGTTTTAATGGCGTTCCACGAAGGCCTTCTATTATTTCAAAACCTTGTGGTGTAAATCCCTAAGGCTCTGTTCCCACCCCTGCATTGCGTTAAGAGCAGGCGTTTTGTAAGTATGACAGAGGTGCATTGTATCAAAGCATATGCTGTGATTTTGATGTGTTTGGAATTAATTTAGCGTTAGCTTTTTTAAAGGAAAAAGCTTTAACGGCTTTTATATACAATATGTCAATGGTAAAGTCTATGGATAAGCAAATGCAACCCAATCGCAATGCTGGTACACTGTGTTATACATGCATTGCATTTGCGTTGACAAGACTTCTATTGATCTGCACTGTTGCCACGCTGCGCTGAAAATGTGTGTAAAACGTTTTTTAATGCGCTGCGCAGCGCAGATGTGTAAACATATCCCGTCTAGAATATTGTCTTTTTCTGCATTGTAACTGCAATGCAGCACGGCAAGGCAGAGAAAACACAAAGTTGTGAACGGTGCCTAATACCATTTTGTTCCTCAATTTGGCTGTATAGTATAAATATGGAGTGGGTAAAAATACAACTCTGTGAAGTACTCACCTGTAGAGTTGATATTATATGCATACAGCACATCCTGCTCCAGAATAGTAATAACATGTGGGTAATCCTCTGCCTCAGGCCTCAACCACCCAGAAAAACTGGTAATAATATCTATTGATAACAATCACCATACAGGGGATCCAGAACAAGTAAACCAGGGTGGGGTGGAGCAGGACGTGCTGTATGCATATAATATCAACTCTACAGGTGAGTACTTCACAGAGTTGTATTATTCTAAGCATACAGCACGTCCTGCTCCAGAATAGTAATAACATGTGGGACATCCAATAGCAGTGTCCATAAGCAGGGTGGGATCCCCAGGAAAAACAAGGCACAGCGGACAGTAAAGGCGATGTCACCTGCAACTTGCAACAGGCATGACATGAGCAAAGGCTCTAACGTCAATCTCATAACAAGACCTAGGAGGTATGAACAGAGACAAGCCATAAGTCTAGCAACTTAAGCAACAGAAAAAAACCCTGGTGCTGAAGGCCAGTGGTACCCCAGCACCAATATAACGGAATAAACTGAAAAAGGGGAGATTCTTTCCCCTAAAGAGGAATATAGGTCAATGTAATGACCCAACCAGCCCACAGGCAAGGAAGCCTTGTGGCAAAACTTGTAACACCCCCTAAGGGAAACAGAACAGGTCACCCGACCAAGGCGGGAATACTGACCCCTAACTAACACGAAGCCAAGGCTTCACTCAGGATCAGGAGACATCCGAGAAGGATTAATCCAAAAGGCACAATGGCGCTGGAAGAAGATATCAGGCGCATACATAAAGAGGTGCCCGTAGACTCCAAGAGCATCAGTCCCCTTAAGGGCCATGAAAGCCCTCATGGGTAAAAATTGCAACACCTGTAGAGGGAATGTAGCCCATCATATTAGTATTATTAAGATTAAAGTCCATAGTTAGACTAAAGGACTAAACCAATGATCCTACAGACCACTAGGACCGGAGGCCCAGTGTAAGAAGGAACACCCCCACGGCATGGGGTGCCTGAAGCCATATATATCTGTATATAAATATATATACATCGAGCCAAGGTTAAGTAACCAGATCCCCCGTCTCAGGCACGTGTCTGACGGAGTCAGGAGCCCCCAGAGAAGCGACCTGGACTACAAGGCAGCTCAGACAGCATCCAGCAAAAGTCCCCAGGAAATCCGCAGGATAACAATGAAAATTGATCCCACAGGGACCATGGAAGTACTAGGGAGATGCAGCTAAGCAATCCCCAAAAGAATTCCCCACAAGGGAGACAGAACCAGACTCCTGCAGGAAAACAGCCAGGACAGAACCTGCACCATCAGAGTCCCCAGATGGGGAGCCAACCCCAAACTTATGCTGTAATGACTCAAAAAACCTTGGGGACCGAGAACGTCTAAGAGGGAAGAGACCAAGACTCATGCCAATCAATATGGGTTACCACAAAACCCCAATAGACGGAGGGAGAGGAAGCTGGGGGAGCTTGCTCCCAGCCTCCCCTTATACTGAGTCACCCAGAAGATAAGGCCCGTCTCCAAGGGGTGAATGAATCAGCTGTCAATCCCCAAACAAGACACCTTATATTGGGACGACAAAGGAAGGGGCCTGACAAGGGCAGAACCGCACTCCTGAGAGAGCGAACAGGTCAGCAGACTTCTGCAGAGGCATCTGCGAACCACAGCTCACAAGGCCACCCAGGCCATCCATCTCACGGGTCTCTTAATCAGGCCGACCGCACGCAGAACCCCACAAGTAGGGTGATGAAGAGAAGGCAAACAAAAATACCATTTTGTGAGTACTCACCTGTAAAATGGATATTGTCAGTGTGTCACACACCCCGCTTCCCCTTTAATTCTTACGATCGGGTTACTCCACCAGCAGGTGGCGACGTTGCAGAGAGAAGTCTTGAAAACCAGCCCCTTCCAGCCTATATATACCTGGGACCTCCCACTTAACACCCAGTGAATTAAAACAGCAGTAAGACAAGGTACCAGGAAATCCAATGGTAACCTCAAAATAAAAATAAAGAAAAGCTTCACCATATAGAGGATCCAGGATACCAAAAAAGGGTGGGTGAAGCAGGGTGTGTGACACACTGACAATATCCATTTTACAGGTGAGTACTCACAAAATGGTATTATTCTCAGTGTGTCACACACCCCGCTTCCCCTTTAATTCTTACGATCGGGACATCCAAAAGCAGTGTCCACAAGGGATGGGTATCCGAAGGCAAAATGAAGCATAACTTAAATGACTGCAGTCTGCAGAACCTTGCGGCCAAACACAGCATCCACTGAGGCCCGCACATCAACCTTGTAAAACGTAGAAAAAGTATGAACAGAAGACCAGGTTGCAGCCTTACAAACTTGTTCAACAGAAGCTTGGTGCTGAAAAGCTCAAGACGCTCAAACGGCGCGAGTAGAATGAGCAGTGATACGAAAAGGGGGAACTTTCCCCTTAGCAGAATAGGCTTCAATAATGGCCTGACGTATCCATTTGCTAATGGAAGACTTGGCCGGAGCCAAACCCTTCCTAGGCCCACAGGGCACAACAAAAAAGGCACCAGTCTTACGAAAAGGAGAAGTAGTAATCAAATAGTACTTAACACAGCGTACTACATCCAAACAATGAAAAACCCTCTCCTTGTCATTCTTAGGCTTAGGACACAAGGAGGGAAGAACAATATCCTGATTCAAATGAAAAGCAGAAACAACCTTAGGAAGAAAGTCCGGTTTGAAACGAAAGACCACCTTGTCCTGATGCCTCTCAAAGTAGGGCGCCTGAATCGACAAGGCCGCCAACTCCGAGACACGTCGAACCGAAGTGATAGCCACCAAGAAGGCAGTCTTCTGAGTCAAGGTAGACAGAGCAATATCCTGCAAGGGAGGAGCCTGAAGAGCAGAAAGAACCAAGTTCAAGTCCCAAACAGGGAGTAATGGTTTCCTGGGAGGCCGCACATGCGTAACCCCCTGGGAAAAAGTTTTAACTAAAGGATGAAGCGCAAAATGCTTCTGAAAAAAGATAGACAAGGCAGAAACCTGCCCTTTCAAAGTACTCAGCTAGAGACCAGAGTCCAGCCCTGATTGCAAAAACTCCAGAATCCTGGAAACCGAAAAGACCCTACAGGGCAAAGATCTAACCTCACACCAAGCGATATAGGCTTTCCAAGTCCTATAGTAGATGGCAGAAGAAGACCTCTTCTGGGCACAGATCAGAGTCTTAACAACCGAGTCAGAAAGACCCTCCTCCTTCAAGATGAAGGTTTCAGCAGCCAAGCCGTCAAACCCAGCGTTGGTAAATTGGGGTAACACAGCCCACCCTGAGTGAGCAGATCGGGCCGAAGAGGCAGAACGATCTGATCCACCGCCAGTCGAACGATGTCTGCGAACCATACTCGCCTTGGCCACCTTGGAGCCACGAGAATGGCGGACACCCTTTCCAGAGCCAGCTTCCGTACCACCTTGCCTAGCATGGGTATCGGAGGAAAAAGGTACAGAAACCCCAGATCCCACCAGCTCAGGGACATGGCGTCCACCGCCAGAGCCAGAGGATCCTGGGAGAGCGACACGAAGGTCGGAAGCCTGCAATTGTGACGAGAGGCAAACAGGTCCACCTCCGGTGTCCCCCACCAGAGACACAGCGACCGAAAAACTTGAGGATGGAGAGCCCATTCTCCCAGACGGGAAGAGCACCTGCTCAACAGATCCGCTTCCCTGTTTTCCACACCCGGAATGTAAACTGCCGAGAGACAAGGAACATGGGCCTCCGCCCAGGTCAGGATCAGGGAGACCTCTCTGAGGGCACCTAGACTGCGAGTCCCTCCTTGATGATTGATGTAAGCAACTGCTGTTCGATTGTCCGAACGAACCTGAACCGGAAGGCCCAGAACATGTTGAGTCAAAAGAACAAGAACCAGACGGATGGCTCTCAGTTCCAAAACATTGATGGGCAAGTGGGCCTCTCGAGGTCCCCACTGCCCCCGGAACTGAAGATCCTTCCAGAATCCCCCCCATCCCGAAAGACTGACGTCCGTGGTGACAATTTCCCAGAGAGGAGTCAGAAAAGACCTGCCCCTCAAGAGATTGGTCGAGACCAACCACCATTGAAGGGACTGCCGGACCCGGGAGGACAACTGGAAGGGCCGATCCAACGACCGTGGTCGCCGGTCCCAAGACGCCAACAGATGAAGTTGAAGCGTCCTCGTGTGAAATTGAGCAAAAGGAACTGCCTCGAAAGAGGCAACCATCAACCCTACCAGTCTCATCCCCAGACGGATGGACGGCCGAGGATTGTAAAGAAGGAACCGAGCCAACTCCTGAATCAGACAAATCTTGGACTGAGGCAGGAACACCCTGTGTTGACAAGAATCCAACCGCATTCCCAGAAAGGACACCACCCTGGCCGGGGCGAGGGAGGATTTGGGAAAGTTGATCACCCAACCAAAGCTTTCCAGCGTGGAGACCACCGTCCTGGTGTCCGTCTCCGATTGATTGAGAGAAGGAGCCATGATGAGAAGGTCGTCCAGATAAGGTACGACACGAATTCCCCCGAGATCTGAGAATGGCCCTCACCCACCTTGGTGAACACTCTTGGAGCCGAGGTAAGGCCAAACGGAAGTGCCACAAATTGAAAATGCCGATCCTTCATCACGAACCGAAGAAAACGTTGATGAGCCTGGCAGATGGGAACATGAAGATAAGCATCCTTGATGTCTATGGACGTCATGAAGTCCCCCTGCTGAAGAGAACCGATGGCCGACCGCAGAGTTTCCATGCGAAACTTCCGAGTACGGATGAACCTGTTGAGGAACTTGTTGAGGGTCGGTTCGCCCCGTCCTTCATGGGGACTGTGAAAAGATTGGAGTAAAAACCGAGGCCCACCTCCAAGTGCGGCACCGGCCGGATGACCGCCATTTCCAGAAGATTCCTTACCGACGCCAGGAGCCCCTGCGCGGCCAAAGGATCGGTGGGCACTAGGGATGAGCGAATCGATCCGGACGAACCCGGATTCGATCCGAATTTCAGGAAAAATTCGATTCGGATCGAATCCGAATTTCCCCGCGATTCGATCACTCGAAGTTTTCCTTTAACATCCATTCATTTACATTACAGGCATTCTAAGATGGCGGGCGGGACATGTCTGGACATGTATCCCGCGCCAGTGCAAGCTGGGGCAGTCACATGCAGCCTATCAGCAGCCAGCAAGCCCGGTGACGTCACACAGCGGTATTTAACGGCGGCCATCTTGCTTTTCCTCATTTCTCTATTGCATTCGTGACAGACAGACAGAACGCTGTGTAGCTGAGGCAGTTAGACAGGCTGGAGACAGGCTGGAGACAGGGACAGACAGGGACAGGCTGGAGACAGGCAGGAGACAGGCAGGAGACAGACAGGAGACAGACAGAAAGCCAGGGAAAGGTAGGAAAAACGGAGCTGGCTGACAGGGAGATTTTTTTTTTTTCATCCAGCCTTTGTTAGCGTTTTCAGGCTGCTTATAGTAACTAACTGTGCATATATACTGAACTGATCTTAAGTCTGCTGTGAGGCATCCCATTCTGTGACTAAAGCAGCCTCTATTTAATAGCATAATAAACATTTGCACTTATTCTCATAGAAATCAGGCCTGATAAAGACACTTTTGCTGTGCATGCTCTCTGGTTTTTGTGGCACTGGCATCCCATTCTGTGACTAAAGCAGCCCCTATTTAATAGCATAATAAACATTTGCACTTATTCTCATAGAAATCAGGCCTGATAAAGACACTTTTGCTGTGCATGCTCTCTGGTTTTTGTGGCACTGGCATCCCATTCTGTGACTAAAGCAGCCTCTATTTAATAGCACAATAAACATTTGCACTTATTCTCATAGAAATCAGGCCTGATAAAGACACTTTTGCTGTGCATGCTCTCTGGTTTTTGTGGCACTGGCATCCCATTCTGTGACTAAAGCAGCCTCTATTTAATAGCACAATAAACATTTGCACTTATTCTCATAGAAATCAGGCCTGATAAAGACACTTTTGCTGTGCATGCTCTCTGGTTTTTGTGGCACTGGCATCCCATTCTGTGACTAAAGCAGCCTCTATTTAATAGCATAATAAACATTTGCACTTATTCTCATAGAAATCAGGCCTGATAAAGACACTTTTGCTGTGCATGCTCTCTGGTTTTTGTGGCACTGGCATCCCATTCTGTGACTAAAGCAGCCTCTATTTAATAGCACAATAAACATTTGCACTTATTCTCATAGAAATCAGGCCTGATAAAGACACTTTTGCTGTGCATGCTCTCTGGTTTTTGTGGCAATGGCATCCCATTCTGTGACTAAAGCAGCCTCTATTTAATAGCACAATAAACATTTGCACTTATTCTCATAGAAATCAGGCCTGATAAAGACACTTTTGCTGTGCATGCTCTCTGGTTTTTGTGGCACTGGCATCCCATTCTGTGACTAAAGCAGCCTCTATTTAATAGCATAATAAACATTTGCACTTATTCTCATAGAAATCAGGCCTGATAAAGACACTTTTGCTGTGCATGCTCTCTGGTTTTTGTGGCACTGGCATCCCATTCTGTGACTAAAGCAGCCTCTATTTAATAGCATAATAAACATTTGCACTTATTCTCATAGAAATCAGGCCTGATAAAGACACTTTTGCTGTGCATGCTCTCTGGTTTTTGTGGCACTGGCATCCCATTCTGTGACTAAAGCAGCCTCTATTTAATAGCATAATAAACATTTGCACTTATTCTCATAGAAATCAGGCCTGATAAAGACACTTTTGCTGTGCATGCTCTCTGGTTTTTGTGGCACTGGCATCCCATTCTGTGACTAAAGCAGCCTCTATTTAATAGCACAATAAACATTTGCACTTATTCTCATAGAAATCAGGCCTGATAAAGACACTTTTGCTGTGCATGCTCTCTGGTTTTTGTGGCACTGGCATCCCATTCTGTGACTAAAGCAGCCTCTATTTAATAGCACAATAAACATTTGCACTTATTCTCATAGAAATCAGGCCTGATAAAGACACTTTTGCTGTGCATGCTCTCTGGTTTTTGTGGAACTGGCATCCCATTCTGTGACTAAAGCAGCCTCTATTTAATAGCACAATAAACATTTGCACTTATTCTCATAGAAATCAGGCCTGATAAAGACACTTTTGCTGTGCATGCTCTCTGGTTTTTGTGGCACTGGCATCCCATTCTGTGACTAAAGCAGCCTCTATTTAATAGCATAATAAACATTTGCACTTATTCTCATAGAAATCAGGCCTGATAAAGACACTTTTGCTGTGCATGCTCTCTGGTTTTTGTGGCACTGGCATCCCATTCTGTGACTAAAGCAGCCTCTATTTAATAGCATAATAAACATTTGCACTTATTCTCATAGAAATCAGGCCTGATAAAGACACTTTTGCTGTGCATGCTCTCTGGTTTTTGTGGCACTGGCATCCCATTCTGTGACTAAAGCAGCCTCTATTTAATAGCACAATAAACATTTGCACTTATTCTCATAGAAATCAGGCCTGATAAAGACACTTTTGCTGTGCATGCTCTCTGGTTTTTGTGGCAATGGCATCCCATTCTGTGACTAAAGCAGCCTCTATTTAATAGCACAATAAACATTTGCACTTATTCTCATAGAAATCAGGCCTGATAAAGACACTTTTGCTGTGCATGCTCTCTGGTTTTTGTGGCACTGGCATCCCATTCTGTGACTAAAGCAGCCTCTATTTAATAGCATAATAAACATTTGCACTTATTCTCATAGAAATCAGGCCTGATAAAGACACTTTTGCTGTGCATGCTCTCTGGTTTTTGTGGCACTGGCATCCCATTCTGTGACTAAAGCAGCCTCTATTTAATAGCATAATAAACATTTGCACTTATTCTCATAGAAATCAGGCCTGATAAAGACACTTTTGCTGTGCATGCTCTCTGGTTTTTGTGGCACTGGCATCCCATTCTGTGACTAAAGCAGCCTCTATTTAATAGCATAATAAACATTTGCACTTATTCTCATAGAAATCAGGCCTGATAAAGACACTTTTGCTGTGCATGCTCTCTGGTTTTTGTGGCACTGGCATCCCATTCTGTGACTAAAGCAGCCTCTATTTAATAGCACAATAAACATTTGCACTTATTCTCATAGAAATCAGGCCTGATAAAGACACTTTTGCTGTGCATGCTCTCTGGTTTTTGTGGCACTGGCATCCCATTCTGTGACTAAAGCAGCCTCTATTTAATAGCACAATAAACATTTGCACTTATTCTCATAGAAATCAGGCCTGATAAAGACACTTTTGCTGTGCATGCTCTCTGGTTTTTGTGGCACTGGCATCCCATTCTGTGACTAAAGCAGCCTCTATTTAATAGCACAATAAACATTTGCACTTATTCTCATAGAAATCAGGCCTGATAAAGACACTTTTGCTGTGCATGCTCTCTGGTTTTTGTGGCACTGGCATCCCATTCTGTGACTAAAGCAGCCTCTATTTAATAGCATAATAAACATTTGCACTTATTCTCATAGAAATCAGGCCTGATAAAGACACTTTTGCTGTGCATGCTCTCTGGTTTTTGTGGCACTGGCATCCCATTCTGTGACTAAAGCAGCCTCTATTTAATAGCATAATAAACATTTGCACTTATTCTCATAGAAATCAGGCCTGATAAAGACACTTTTGCTGTGCATGCTCTCTGGTTTTTGTGGCACTGGCATCCCATTCTGTGACTAAAGCAGCCTCTATTTAATAGCACAATAAACATTTGCACTTATTCTCATAGAAATCAGGCCTGATAAAGACACTTTTGCTGTGCATGCTCTCTGGTTTTTGTGGCAATGGCATCCCATTCTGTGACTAAAGCAGCCTCTATTTAATAGCACAATAAACATTTGCACTTATTCTCATAGAAATCAGGCCTGATAAAGACACTTTTGCTGTGCATGCTCTCTGGTTTTTGTGGCACTGGCATCCCATTCTGTGACTAAAGCAGCCTCTATTTAATAGCATAATAAACATTTGCACTTATTCTCATAGAAATCAGGCCTGATAAAGACACTTTTGCTGTGCATGCTCTCTGGTTTTTGTGGCACTGGCATCCCATTCTGTGACTAAAGCAGCCTCTATTTAATAGCACAATAAACATTTGCACTTATTCTCATAGAAATCAGGCCTGATAAAGACACTTTTGCTGTGCATGCTCTCTGGTTTTTGTGGCACTGGCATCCCATTCTGTGACTAAAGCAGCCTCTATTTAATAGCACAATAAACATTTGCACTTATTCTCATAGAAATCAGGCCTGATAAAGACACTTTTGCTGTGCATGCTCTCTGGTTTTTGTGGCACTGGCATCCCATTCTGTGACTAAAGCAGCCTCTATTTAATAGCATAATAAACATTTGCACTTATTCTCATAGAAATCAGGCCTGATAAAGACACTTTTGCTGTGCATGCTCTCTGGTTTTTGTGGCACTGGCATCCCATTCTGTGACTAAAGCAGCCTCTATTTAATAGCACAATAAACATTTGCACTTATTCTCATAGAAATCAGGCCTGATAAAGACACTTTTGCTGTGCATGCTCTCTGGTTTTTGTGGCACTGGCATCCCATTCTGTGACTAAAGCAGCCTCTATTTAATAGCATAATAAACATTTGCACTTATTCTCATAGAAATCAGGCCTGATAAAGACACTTTTGCTGGCCAAAGGCCTACTGGACCCTGCCAGCTCGATTCCTGCCCGGGGCATCCCATTCTGTGACTAAAGCAGCCTCTGTTTAAGACCATATAAGCATTTGCTCTTATCATATTTGAAATTAGGCCTGATAAAGACACTTTTGCTGGGCATAGCACAACTTGTCCCTGCCAGGTGTACTTACTGCTGGTTTTTAGGGCATCCCATTCTGTGACTACACCAGCCTCTATTTAAGAACCTAACCATTTGCACCTATTCTAATTGAAATTAGGCATGATAAAGACACTTTTGCTGTGCATAGTCTTACTGCTGCCTGCCAGGTGCTCTCTGGTTTTTGGGACATCCCATTCTGTAACATACCATTAGCCTCTGCATTAACTGTAAGCTGCACAGTTATTTAAAGAAATTTGGCCTGTATGAGCCTGCTAACACACTGCTGCTGTGTGCATATATACTGATCTCAAGTCTGCTTTGGGGCATCCCATTCTGTAACATACCATTAGCCTCTGCATTAACTGTAAGCTGCACATTTATTTAAAGAAATTTGGCCTGTATGAGCCTGCTAACACACTGCTGCTGTGTGCATATATACTGATCTCAAGTCTGCTTTGGGGCATCCCATTCTGTAACATACCATTAGCCTCTGCATTAACTGTAAGCTGCACAGTTATTTAAAGAAATGTGGCCTGTATGAGCCTGCTAACACACTGCTGCTGTGTGCATATATACTGATCTCAAGTCAGCTTGGGGCATCCCATTCTGTAACATACCATTAGCCTCTGCATTAACTGTAAGCTGCACAGTTATTTAAAGAAATTTGGCCTGTATGAGCCTGCTAACACACTGCTGCTGTGTGCATATATACTGATCTCAAGTCTGCTTTGGGGCATCCCATTCTGTAACATACCATTAGCCTCTGCATTAACTGTAAGCTGCACAGTTATTTAAAGAAATTTGGCCTGTATGAGCCTGCTAACACACTGCTGCTGTGTGCATATATACTGATCTCAAGTCTGCTTGGGGCATCCCATTCTGTAACATACCATTAGCCTCTGCATTAACTGTAAGCTGCACAGTTATTTAAAGAAATTTGGCCTGTATGAGCCTGCTAACACACTGCTGCTGTGTGCATATATACTGATCTCAAGTCAGCTTGGGGCATCCCATTCTGTAACATACCATTAGCCTCTGCATTAACTGTAAGCTGCACAGTTATTTAAAGAAATTTGGCCTGTATGAGCCTGCTAACACACTGCTGCTGTGTGCATATATACTGATCTCAAGTCTGCTTTGGGGCATCCCATTCTGTAACATACCATTAGCCTCTGCATTAACTGTAAGCTGCACAGTTATTTAAAGAAATTTGGCCTGTATGAGCCTGCTAACACACTGCTGCTGTGTGCATATATACTGATCTCAAGTCTGCTTGGGGCATCCCATTCTGTAACATACCATTAGCCTCTGCATTAACTGTAAGCTGCACAGTTATTTAAAGAAATTTGGCCTGTATGAGCCTGCTAACACACTGCTGCTGTGTGCATATATACTGATCTCAAGTCTGCTTGGGGCATCCCATTCTGTAACATAACATAACCTACCTACCATACTAAGCAGCTCTCTTATTTAAACTAAGCAGGCCTCTTGGAGGCTGAGTGTCCACTTTTGGGTGTGCATTTATATTCGGTTTCATATACAGTGGGGTATCCCAATTTGTAAGATAACCTACCCCAACCATGTAAACTAAATAGGCCTGTTGCAGCCTGAGTTTCTCTGCTTGCGTATGGCCTGCATTACAATCTGTCTCTTTCAATGACACTGCTGCCTGTGGTATCCCAATTTGTAAGATAACCTACCCCAACCATGTAAACTAAAGGTTACGTCCTTCCAGAAGGAAAACTTATGCCGAACACTATTTTTGTTAGGGGCATTGACCTTTGGATTGATCGGCATGAAATTAATTTTTTTTTTTCAAAGTATGGCGCTGTGAAGAAGGTCAAAATGATGTCTCATACTTGGATTATTGTTACTTTTTGTTCAGCTTGAAATATAACAGGCCACACGGGCATCCCAAGGCACATGCTATTTTAAACCTATCTGTTATACAACATAAGCGTTGATCAGGCTACTTCAGTTTGCACTTGTTTTTGACTGATTTTAATAAACCAGGCCGCAGGGCACCCCAAAGCTGCACCTTGCACCCTATCTGGTATACAACATAAGCGTTGATCAGCATCAGCTTCATTAAGCTACTTCAGTTTGCACTTCCTTTTTGACTGCTTTCATTTAACCAGGCCGCAGGGCACCCCAAAGCTGCACCTTGCACCCTACCTGTTTATACTAAATAAGCATCTACAGCCTCAGCTTTATTAAGTTATTGCATTTTGAATTGGTTTTGGTCTGCTTTAAATACACCAGGCCGCAGGGCATCCCAAACCTGCATGTTGCACCCCATCTGTTATACTAAATAAGCGTTGATCAGCATCAGCTTTATTAAGCTATTGCATTTTGCATTGGTTTTTGTACTGCTGCCAAAACACTAGCCCATATGGGCATCCCAAACCAGCACATGTCACCCTATCTGTTATACTAAATAAGCTTCTACAGGCCCTTTTTTTATTTATTTATTTTTATTTATATAGAGCTGCAATAGCTTATATTGTGAGGTTAATTTGCCATTTTGCAGCATAATATAGAGCAGCCCCTGTGTAAATCTGAGGGGCAATAGCTTATATAGTGAGGTAAATTTGCCATTTTGCTTCGTTATATAGAGCAGGCCCTGTGTAAATCTGAGGGGCAATAGCTTATATTGTGAGGTAAATTTGCCATTTTGCAGCATAATATAGAGCAGCCCCTGTGTAAATCTGAGGGGCAATAGCTTATATTGTGAGGTAAATTTGCCACTTTGCAGCATAATATAGAGCAGCCCCTGTGTAAATCTGAGGGGCAATAGCTCATATAGTGAGGTAAATTTGCCATTTTGCTTCGTTATATAGAGCAGCCCAGTTGCCATCTAAATCAACTACTGTCCGGCCAGTACAGCTTTTCCAGGGCAAACTCTGCTAGTTGCGGGCACAAGTCAAGTTTGGCTTCCCAGCAAATCCAGTGGATCTTGAAGGTGTGTTGGCATGGTCATGTCAAGGTATGACATGACCTGCTGTTTGAGGTCCAGCTCCAGGTCTTCCTGCTGCTCATGAGTAGACTCACTATGCGGGTGTAGAAAGCTACTCACTAGCGACTGAAGACTGAGGCTGCTGCTGATGGAGCTGCTGCTGCTGCTCCTTCCACCCCCCCAGCAGCCATGGCAGTGGAAGGTGATCGCAGAGGTCCCCCCGAGTCAGACCTGCGGGAGTATGGGCCATGGCGCAGATAGACATCGCCCAACTGACTACGTGGGATGTCTCTGTAGTAGGTCAGTTTGTCCTCCCTCTCAGTGGGCGTAAAAAATGCCCCCATTTTGTGCCGGAAGCGAGGGTCCAATAAGTTGGAGAGCCAGAAGTCTTCCCGCTGACAAATGGAGACAATTCTGCGCTCACTAGTACGCAAGCATGTGAGCATGCATCGTGCCATTTGTGCAAATGACTCGGAGGGACTACCTGTCTCCATCTCCACTGTAAACTGCCACGGTGTGTCTGGGTCCTCTGTCTCACCTTACTCACAACCCTCTAGCTCCTGTGGCTGCTCCTGCTCCTCCTCTTCTGTCAGATGACTAGATAAAATGGTCATTTTGTGAAACCTAAACTGTGGTTTGCTTTGCCCCACCCCCTCCTCCACTTCAGCCCCCACAGGCTTCATGTGGCTGTGAAATGTATGTGCCATGTCTCCAGTGCCCTGACCAGCCATGGTTTCCAACATGTGTTGTAGTACATGAAGCAGTGGAATCTCATCGTTCATCTCATAGTCCTGGCAACTGACTAATAACGTAGCTTCCTCAAAGGGCCTGAGCAAACGGTCGGTGTCACGTATGAGCTGCCAATGGTTTACATTGAATTTACACAGGTGTCCCCCTATCCGTTTGGATCATCCAGAA
This sequence comes from Gastrophryne carolinensis, assembly GCA_027917425.1. NCBI lineage: Eukaryota > Metazoa > Chordata > Amphibia > Anura > Microhylidae > Gastrophryne > Gastrophryne carolinensis. Next base: position 144,118,742 of record CM051234.1, read on the forward strand.
ATCCGTGATGGCTTTTCTCTGTTCCTATAGTGCAGTGGTCCTCAACCCTGTCCTCAAGGCCCACCAACAAGTCATGTTTTTTGGATCTCCAAATAGCCAGCTCTATTGCTCTGCAGCTGCACTAATTACTCCACCTGTGCATCTTTGTGGAGATCTGCAAAACCTGGCCTGTTGGTGGGCCTTGAGGACAGGGTTGGGGACCACTGCTATAGTGGATCCTGCATATGGAGGGTGGAATTCCAACGGGTGGAAACATCGCAAATCAGACTATGGTGGGGTACACCGTTGTGACGCTGAGGCTCAATAGGGTTGTGCTTCGTGGTGTAGGAGTGCCAGAAGTGCATGCTAACTTTCTTTCCTGTTGTTCTTTCAGATGGGGGCAAGACTTAAAAACTAGACTGAACACGTGTGCCATGTGAGGACGCATGACTTTGGCTTCCTTGTCGCAGCGCAAACAAGATGTTCTTCCAAGTGTAATGCAGCAGGCTGGACTTATGGTGACGCTGTCTGAGAGGAGAAATCCCTCAGACATCAAGATTAAAAATTCCAAGAATTTTTGAGGGCTAATTATTCAGAGGCAAATGATAGCTAGTTGTTTCTGATTTAATTACAAGGTGGAAACACACCCTCAAACAAAACTTCACTTTGGCAATACTATTGCATTTGTCTATTCATAATTTTATGTATATACACTAACTAACCTACTTTTTCTCCCCAGGATGCTGCATGAAACACTGCCACATCGCTGAGTAGCTGATTTTTCCGAACAACAGTCCGCAATAATCTGCTGCTGCTGCCGCCGCCACCGCCGCAGACTCCAGGGACCCTCTTCCACTACCTCGGCTTGCAACACCTCCTCCCACGACACTCTCCTCATCACTAATTGCCGGCTACTGGAAGAAGAGGCGAGTGTCTCCTCCACTTCTTGGCTGGGCAGTAGCTGCTGAATTTTATGATTATCAGATCTTCATCAATGGATAGTGGAGCTGAACCCAAAGCATAACAGACAGACAGTTGACTGGGGGTGTCAGATGCCACTTGTGATGCAGTGGACTGCTTTTGCAGCACTTCGAGACAAAGTTGCTTCATTGGCTGACACAATGACTGGTAAATCTGTGGAACATATGGTTTACAAGCAAGAATAACCATTTGTTTTTATATGAAAAAGACCCTGGTTTATACAGACTTTTTTTTTCCAGAGACTGCCCTGCGTGGAAATGAATGGCGCTTGGATCATCCAAGCTTTCCTCCCAACAATGCCTGATGTATTCCAGTAGATTGATGACGGGGCCAGACCTACACTAAAGAAAGATGGATCGTGCAAAACAGATTTAAGGCGCTGCTCTCCAGTTACAGACATTCCTCCGCATCGGACCACAAGTAAGTATTGATAAAAAATCCTTTCCGTTACTCTTACTTTTTATTAATATTCTTCGGATAAGACGGATCAGACATGATTCCAGATTAAAAATTCCAAGAATTTTTGAGGGCTAATTAGTCAGAGGCAATGATACCTTCTTGTTTCTGATTTAATTAAAAGGTGGAAACACACCCTCAAACAAAACTTCACTTTGGCAATACTTTTGCATTTGTTTATTCATAATTTTATGTAGATATTACTAACTAAGCTACTTTTTCTCCACATGACTCTCCACAGGGTGTGATTCATCCAATTTTTGGGCTCCTGAAGCCAACCCCAGTGTCTCTTTAAAGTAATATTTGGGCTCCTGCTGCTGCCAACTCCAGGGTGTGATTCATCAAATTTTTGGGCTCCTGAAGCCAACCCCAGTGTCTCTTTATAGTAATATTTGGGCTCCTGCTGCTGCTGCTGCCAACTTCTGCCAACTCCAGGGTGTGATTCATCCAATTTTTGGGCTCCTGAAGCCAACTCCAGTGTATATTTGGGCTCCTGCTGCTGCTGCTGCCAACTTCTGCCAACTCCAGGGTGTGATTCATCCAATTTTTGGGCTCCTGAAGCCAACTCCAGTGTATATTTGGGCTCCTGCTGCTGCTGCTGCCAACTTCTGCCAACTCCAGGGTGTGATTCATCCAATTTTTGGGCTCCTGAAGCCAACTCCAGTGTATATTTGGGCTCCTGCTGCTACTACTGTCAACTCCTGCCAACTCCAGGGTGTGATTCATCCAATTTTTGGGCTCCTGAGGCCAACTCCAGTGTATATTTGGGCTCCTGCTGCTGCTGCTGCCAACTTCTGCCAACTCCAGGGTGTGATTCATCCAATTTTTGGGCTCCTGAGGCCAACTCCAGTGTATATTTGGGCTCCTGCTGCTGCTACTGTCAACTCCTGCCAACTCCAGGGTGTGATTCATCCAATTTTTGGGCTCCTGAAGCCAACTCCAGTGTATATTTGGGCTCCTGCTGCTGCTGCTGCCAACTCCTGCCAACTCCAGGGTGTGATTCATCCAATTTTTGGGCTCCTGAAGCCAACTCCAGTGTATATTTGGGCTCCTGCTGCTGCTACTGTCAACTCCTGCCAACTCCAGGGTGTGATTCATCCAATTTTTGGGCTCCTGAGGCCAACTCCAGTGTATATTTGGGCTCCTGCTGCTGCTACTGTCAACTCCTGCCAACTCCAGGGTGTGATTCATCCAATTTTTGGGCTCCTGAAGCCAACTCCAGTGTATTTTTGGGCTCCTGCTGCTGCTGCTGCTGCCAACTTCTGCCAACTCCAGGGTGTGATTCATCCAATTTTTGGGCTCCTGAAGCCAACTCCAGTGTATATTTGGGCTCCTGCTGCTGCTACTGTCAACTCCTGCCAACTCCAGGGTGTGATTCATCCAATTTTTGGGCTCCTGAGGCCAACTCCAGTGTATATTTGGGCTCCTGCTGCTGCTACTGTCAACTCCTGCCAACTCCAGGGTGTGATTCATCCAATTTTTGGGCTCCTGAAGCCAACTCCAGTGTATATTTGGGCTCCTGCTGCTGCTACTGCCAACTTCTGCCAACTCCAGGGTGTGATTCATCCAATTTTTGGGCTCCTGAAGCCAACTCCAGTGTATATTTGGGCTCCTGCTGCTACTACTGCCAACTTCTGCCAACTCCAGGGTGTGATTCATCCAATTTTTGGGCTCCTGAGGCCAACTCCAGTGTATATTTGGGCTCCTGCTGCTACTACTGCCAACTTCTGCCAACTCCAGGGTGTGATTCATCCAATTTTTGGGCTCCTGAGGCCAACTCCAGTGTATATTTGGGCTCCTGCTGCTGCTGCTGCCAACTTCTGCCAACTCCAGGGTGTGATTCATCCAATTTTTGGGCTCCTGAAGCCAACTCCAGTGTATATTTGGGCTCCTGCTGCTACTACTGTCAACTCCTGCCAACTCCAGGGTGTGATTCATCCAATTTTTGGGCTCCTGAGGCCAACTCCAGTGTATATTTGGGCTCCTGCTGCTACTACTGCCAACTTCTGCCAACTCCAGGGTGTGATTCATCCAATTTTTGGGCTCCTGAGGCCAACTCCAGTGTATATTTGGGCTCCTGCTGCTGCTGCTGCCAACTCCAGGGTGTGATTCATCCAATTTTTGGGCTCCTGAAGCCAACTCCAGTGTATATTTGGGCTCCTGCTGCTACTACTGTCAACTCCTGCCAACTCCAGGGTGTGATTCATCCAATTTTTGGGCTCCTGAAGCCAACTCCAGTGTATATTTGGGCTCCTGCTGCTGCTGCTGCCAACTTCTGCCAACTCCAGGGTGTGATTCATCCAATTTTTGGGCTCCTGAGGCCAACTCCAGTGTATATTTGGGCTCCTGCTGCTGCTGCTGCCAACTTCTGCCAACTCCAGGGTGTGATTCATCCAATTTTTGGGCTCCTGAGGCCAACTCCAGTGTATATTTGGGCTCCTGCTGCTACTACTGTCAACTCCTGCCAACTCCAGGGTGTGATTCATCCAATTTTTGGGCTCCTGAGGCCAACTCCAGTGTATATTTGGGCTCCTGCTGCTGCTGCTGCCAACTTCTGCCAACTCCAGGGTGTGATTCATCCAATTTTTGGGCTCCTGAGGCCAACTCCAGTGTATATTTGGGCTCCTGCTCCTGCTGCTGCCAACTTCTGCCAACTCCAGGGTGTGATTCATCCAATTTTTGGGCTCCTGAAGCCAACTCCAGTGTATATTTGGGCTCCTGCTGCTGCTGCCAACTTCTGCCAACTCCAGGGTGTGATTCATCCAATTTTTGGGCTCCTGAGGCCAACTCCAGTGTATATTTGGGCTCCTTCTGCCCCTCATAGTGATGCCACTTCAACTCTCTGCAATTGTGCCGCTCTGCGATTCTATTAGCGATGCCTCTGATCTGCATGTGATATTTCTTCAAAGTATTATTTAACAAACCCAGCACGCATCCTGTGCGTGTTACAGCAAGGCTGAATGGTTTACAACCCTATTGAGGCTGTAGGAGGCTCAGAAATAGCCGTTTTTAATAGCGATTCGTCGCGAATTTATTCGGGTCGAAACGATTTTTGTCGGAAAATTCGGCGAATCAGTCGAATCGAATTTTTCAAAAGTTCGCTCATCTCTAGTGGGCACCCGAGACCGGAAAATCCGTGAAGGAGGGTGAGACTCGAACTCCAGCTTGTAACCGGATGACACCACCTCCCGGATCCATCTGTCCGGAACCTCCTGGTCCCAAACCAGGGAGAAGTGTTGCAATCGTCCCCCCCACCCGCACGGGTGAGGGCACCCCCTCATTGCTGAGCGGGTTTACCCGCAGGCTTGGGCTTGGCGCTCCAGGACTGACCGGGACGGCAACGACCCTTCCCCCGGGTCCCTGGTAGCGGGAAAGGAGGCCTCTCTGCCCGCTCTGACTCCCCGAATGGAGGGACTAAAGGAAGTCGCACCCCGAAAGGAACGACGAGGCCTCTTGCGTTGAGGCAACTTACCACCCCTGGTAAATGAATCCAATTTATCGCCAAACAGGCGCAAACCTACAAAAGGAAGAGCTGTAAGCGACTTCTTAGAGTTAAACTCCGCCGTCCACTGGCGCAGCCACACTGACCGACGAATAGCAACCAACAGCGCCGCTGTCCTGCTACTCATCGCAAGTGCATCGTCCTGGGAGGTCATGACAAAGGAAATAAACGACTCACACTGCTTGAGAGAACTGAACTCATCACAAGTGGAATCAAGACCTGCGTATAAATCTCTAATAATGGACCTAACTGCCATCAGAAGAAGCGCCGAAGCACACACCGGCCGCAGTGCCGATCCAGCACTGATAAAACAATGGCGAGCCAACTGATCAATCCGACGATCCTCACCATCCTTAATGGTAGTAGTGTCAGGGGAGTGCAACACAGCCGTGTTAGACAGCCCTAACACAGGGGCATCGACATCAGGGGGAACAGACCAAAGCTTCACCAAATCCTCCGGAAAGGGATAACGTTTATCCCAACTAGGAGGAACTCCAACCAGGCTCGTGGGTTGTTCCCATTCCTTAAGGACAACCCTCACAAAGTGTTGTTGCCTGGGAAAGACCAAACGCGGCTGGGGCACATCAAACAACTCACCCTTTGGCGGGGGGACCACCTCGGGCGGATCCAAAGCCAAAATTTCAAACATTTGAGCCAAAATGGAAGGAGTGTCAAGGGACACCCCCGCAGCCTGATCGCCAGCGGTGCCAACCAATTGCTGGTCTGCAGGCTCATCCGACTCCTCAAGGAGTTCCCCCTCCTCAGCAGGGGGACAATCGGACCAATCCAATACTTCAAACACCTCATCCTCCGGAACAGGTGATGCCGGAGAAAGGTGCTTCCGCTTAGCCGTAGCCTTTTGAGCTACCGTGGCGGAAACTATTTTCTCGAGGTTGGCCAATCTCGCACACACCTCGGATTGCGAATCCCCCCTTTTGACAATGTCACACAGGGTCCGGAACAGGGGAGGGGGGGTAGGAGATGACGGAAGTTGCGAAGAGCCAGAAGCCGGAGTGCCGGACTGGCGCGCAATATTCTGCTTTGCACATGGAATACATAATATGACATCATCGCCTGGGAGCAGAGTCCCACAACCCCCACACAGCCTGGATAGCCCCGAAGAGCCATTTCCGGTAATGTCAGAAGCCTCCATATGGTGAAATTATGGTATTCGCAACAACCCAGGGATTTACGCATTAAGCAACCCGGGATGCCCCCTTTTATAATTAAAGTCCCGGGAGTGGGAGGATTTTTAAGCCTAGGAGAATCCCAATTTGGAGAATAAGACTAGCCAGGTATATCAGACCGGGAGAGCCACTGCAGTGAGGGAATCCCAGAATCTGTAAGGGAAAAGAGACCACAATCAGTCCCCCAAGAAAATTTGCCAGCATACGCCACACACATACACCAAACAAAAAGTAATGGTAAAATATATAAACAATATATATATATATATATATATATATATATATATATATATATATATATACACACAAATAAAAACAAGTGCCTCCAGGAGCTATACTAAAGTGCCAGGGAAACTCACAAGCACTACACAGCAACAATGTGAGACTAATCAAACAAACAAACAAACAAACACAGCTTGAATGACGGCCCCTCCTGAGCCGAGGCAGGGACCGCTAACCTGTTACTGAGAGCCTCCGTGTAGTGGTGGTGCCGCTGAAAACTGAACACAGTATCTCCTGTTGGAAAAGCACTTTCCCCAGCTAAGCCCCAGCACCTGTCTCCGTGATGAGGCAGAGGGAGGAAGGCGGGCCGGGCCCAGCGAGCGACGCGCTCCGGCCACGCCCCCGCCAATGAATCACACAGCGAGGGCCAAAAGGGAGCACGGCCCCGCCCCCAAGACCCGAGCAGCGCGGCCCGTCGAATGGCGGTGCTGCGTGCAAATGGGCGCCACAGACGCCCTCAGTCCCCCAAGCCAGCAGGCGGGAAGTTAAAAATAAGTAGAAGGAGCCCCAGCAGCCCAGGACATGTGCCCGCACGCCGCGGCGCTGACCCTGCGGCTGCCAGCGCTCCCCAAACACACACATCACACAAGTGAAAAGCACCCCATACAAACCCCCCCCCCCATGGTGATTAGCCTGGGAATGAAGGAGAGGCCCCAAATAATGCCTCAATCCGCAGGGTAGGTCCTGCAACACCGTCTAGAAATGGTCCTGGTGTCCAGCAGACACAAGGGGAACTAGAAGATCTAGTACTTCACAAGAGGCCGGAAGCCCCCCTTGCACAGGGGGCCCGTGACCCAAGACAGAGGTGTCATATAGGGACTACCTGTGAAAGTAGAATTGCCAAGCCTGCCATAGGCCGGCGTGGCCCAGACTGCCTCATACTGTTGAGGGAGGGAGTAAGGATAATATAGAGGCCATAGCCCCATACCATTAAGGGCAACCTGTAAGTAAGCCCGAAGTCCGGCCTGCACCAATTCCTGAAGGAAAAACAGGGGCTAGAAGCACCCTGACAGTCACTGAGAGGGACCGCCCAGCAAAAGTCATCCTGTGTCCAGGGGAATTACATCCTGGAACCACCAGAAGGAAAAGGTATATTCCTAGATGGGAGACAGCCGCTGCAGCAGTACCCTCACCCAGAAGGGCGAGGGCGCCCCTTCATGCTTGGGAGGTCTTGGCAGATTTGGACTTAGTCCTGCCAGAAGGCCCAGGGCGCTGCCTGCCCACCCCATGGTGGAAATCCACACCGAACAGTTGGAAGCACACCTCAGTTTTGCGTTTGACACTATTGTAGGGAGGAGGAGGGGTGACCCTGCCTTGTGGAGGCCGGAGCGGCCTTCTGCACAAGGGTGCTTTACCCTTTTTACCAAAAAGGTCCAAACGGGCCCCAAATAACCGCCGTCCTCTGAAGGGAAGGCAAGTGAGAGCCTTTTTTGTAGCCTCGTCAGCACCCCACTGTCGCAGCCAGACCAGGCGGCGAATAGCTACCACAAGGGCAGAGGTTCTAGCACACATTTTAATGGTGTCGTCCAGTGCTGATAGTGCATTAAACACCCCCCAAGGGAGGTCCTCAGGGCGGTGATCTAGTATTTTTCTGACAAGAGTCCTGGCGGCCACCGCAGTGATGGCCGCGGCACAAACCGGGCGCAGAGCCGTCCCAGCACACGAGAAGGCGTGGGAAGCCAGTCTGTCAATGCGCCGGTCCTCAGCATCCCGAAGGGTACGGTAAAAAGGAGCCGTCATGAAAGGGGGGTTTGTGACCCCTATAACCGGTGCGTCCACCACCAGGGGAGCTGACCATAAATTAACCACATCAGGAGGGAAAGGGTACATCCATTCCCAGACCCCTGGGACCCCTTTAAGCTTACAAGGCGATTCCCATTCTTGGGATATAAGATTCTGGAAATGTTCCTGTTCTAGGAACTCCAAGCGCGGCATCAGGTCATTCCCGCTCGAGTGGGACTCGTCATGAGTGATATTTGGTTCCGGGGAGACGGGAGTAAGGAAGGGAGGTGCCTCCGTTGGCAAACCTGCCTGTTCTGCACACTGTCCGCAGACCCGTGCCCTGTCAGCCTCAGCCTGGGGCTGACCACACACTGCACACAGCCGGTCATGTCCCGGAGGGACCCCGGTTACATAATTCTGAAATGCCTCCATATGGTGATTATCAAGCAGTATGACCGCAGGGATTTATGCAATAGGCAACCCTGGATGCCCCAAGACCCGCTAGTAATGTGGGAGAATTTGTAAAGTGGACCCGCTGTAATATGTTAGGCCAGGGGAAGCCACCGAAGTCCTGGCGTCTGAAAGACATAAAGGGACAATGGGGGGGGGGTGGAGTCAGTGGCATGCGCAGCCAGATAGACATAGAACCATGCCGCCCCGGAGGGCACTTACATGACCAAGGGAGGAGGCGAACCGCACCACACACGCGCGCGCGCGTGAAGATAGTCAAAATGGCGCCAAGCGAACCTCGAGGGGTGGGCCAGGCCAGGCTGTGACGCGGAGCACAGCATGCATGCCGAGTCTCCGCCTCCCCCAAAGAGCGCGAAGCTCTAACCAACGGAAAAAAGTAGAACAGATGGATATAAGGCGTAAAGCTAAGATGCTGACACGCTGGAATGATGCTGCCGACCAGGCAGCTTGCTAATGAAGACAAACGGTTCACACTGTATAGCGAAGCGCGACACTGACCCCAATAAATTTAAACCAAGGACTAAACGTGAAAGTTAACACTAGGGCTGCCACACATACCCCCCCCCCCCTTCTTTTCTCCCGAGTTACGGGAGGAAGCAAGGGAGAAGCGGACGGCGTCCATGGAATAAGTCTGTGAGGGGCACGGGCAAGATTGCGGGAGGGGCATCCACTAGAGGCTCACCATCAGCCTGACCACCTACCCTATGGAGGGGGATTGCGGTGCATGGCTCCGTTCAGCACACCAGGTGCTGCCTACCTTCCCCCGACACGTGCAGCCCAGGCTGGGAGGCATATTCTTCTGAAGAGGACGGGTGGAAATAGTCCCGCTCGCCTGTGAGAGCGTGATACTTCATGTCTTCGCAGTTCAGCACTGCAGAGAAATCTGGGGATTTGTGGGAGGTCCTTCGGTATATGTAGGGCCGGGAGGAGCTTGTTTTCTACATGTCTGCAGTGCACGGCGCCTGAGGCGGAGGATTACCCACATGTTATTACTATTCTGGAGCAGGACGTGCAGTATGCTTAGAATAAAGTAATTTCCTTTTCGTGATTTCTTTTGACGTGTATCTGGGGACATAGATACTCGGGTTAGACACTATACAGTGCTGTTTATAACAAAGGTTATAAAGGTTTTCAACTGAAACTTTTAATGGGTGAAGGCTTGCGATATGAATCAGCAGCTTTTTTTTTTCAAACTTTAAACCGGACCTTCAGCATCATTTCATGAATAGCTTAAACCCTTAAAAACTATTCCCCAGCATCAAAGATTTATATATTTTAATTTTTTGTCACTTTTTATTTTTTCCCCCGCTGGACTGCAACTCTGGTCAGCACTCTAGGATACAGGTGCCGCCATCTTGCTTCAGAAGCACCACATACTGAGGAGAGGGGCTATAGCTATAGGACAGCAATCCCAAAATGCAGAGCAGCATAGTCAGAAGACACTTCCTGCTTGCAGGCAGCCTGAGAATCCATGGGTCGCCATTTTGGATGTTAAAAGGCTCTGGAAAAAGGCAATAGGTGCAGGTAGGATGATTTTTAATGTGGGCAATCTCTATGTACAGGGTGGCAAAAACATTTAGGGTGAAGGTCCGGTTAAAGATGGGAAGATTGTTTCATATTAGTCAAATATTTTCCTATCATTAAGAGCAGTTGATATACATGGTTGTTTAATGATACAGTAGTTGTCCTTTAAAAGAAAGCTGTATTTCATGACAGAGCTAAACTGAAGTGTTCTTTTCTGGTCTTAGATCCTAATATCTCAAACCATTATGGATTATTAACACCTAAGATTAGGATTTTGCATTCCGCTAGGAATAACAGTTACATAATATGTGACAAACTGCAAACCTTTTTTCTCATTTCACATGTAAACTTTAGAAGTTACTGTCAAAGTTTTTTGTTAGCTTAGTTGTGAGCTATATATTTTAGTCTCTAGGCAGTCATCGTGGACTCAGGCGAAGGATCCTCTTCATTTTGAAGGCCATCTTCCTTTGTAGCAGCTTCATCTGAAGAAAGTTTTCCGCTTTTAGCAGCCAAGTCGCTGACAGAAAATTTTCGCATTTTAATATTTGGCAGCTTCTTCAAATCAAAATCCCATTCTCTGAAAAGATCACAGAGAAACAAAACAATAGAAAAGAAAGGTGTTTAATTTATCAGAACTGCACAGGGATGCCCTGAGGAATTCTAGACAATGGTTTATCAATCATACATACCGACTATGCCTAAAACTGTACGCTGGGCTGAACTAGCACATTGGCTTGGAAATCATGCAATCAAGCATCAGTAAGGCAAAGCACAAAGCAAGATGGTTACAAACACCAAAGGGCAATAACTGGCAAATCCAAAGTCCAGAAAAGAACAATACATTTATGAGAATGTGAAATACACATCACTATGTGCTTCTACAAAGTACTGCACTGTGCTAACTGAACAATGTATTGGCCTCTGATATTTACAGGTGACTCGAAATTAGCTTATTATTATTAGAATCTAACTTGTTCATTTAAGCATTATCACATGGCAAAATAACATCATTGTTCCTTAGAATTCAATAGAACAGAAAAGGGTTCCTATATATGCTATTTTTGTATGAAAATCCGTAATGTACCATGGTAAGTTTTATTAAAAGGCATCAATCACTAAAAATAGTCCAACAAGTGAAAGGTTTTCCTTTACTGGAAGAAAGAAAAAAGACAATTCTGTGAGTACTCACCTGTAGAATTGCTTTTACTATGCATGGCACAGCCTGCTTCACAAAGTCATAACATCTGGGATTCCGCCACAAGGTGGCGCAGTGCCACTGCAGAAGAGTTGTGGCTCCGCCCGGTACCATATAAAGAAAAGGAATCACCATAGACTTATCCAGTAGTTGACAAGCAGTGATACAAGAACCGGGAACAAATAAAGATAACAACCCCAACTAAATTGGAACAATCACCATAAAGAGGCAACCAAGAACAACGTAACAAGGGTGGGGTGAAGCAGGCTGTGCCATGCATAGCAAAAGCAATTCTACAGGTGAGTACTCACAGAATTGTCTTTTTCCTAGTGCATGGCACGGCCTGCTTCACAAAGTCATAACATCTGGGACATCCAAAAGCAGTGTCCATAAAGTAGGGTGGGATCCCCAAAAATAAAATTCTGTGATTACTCACTTTGTAGAATTGGTATTAAGTATGCAGCACGTCCTGCTCCAGATAATGATTCATAACATCTGGCATATAGTCCACAAGAGGGCGCTTTTCTGCAGAGATGGCAAAAAGAGGCCCCTCCCGGTCCATATATACCCGGGACCTCCCACTAATTCCCCAGTATAACAAAGCAGTAAGGGAACCAGGAGAAGCCAATAACAAATTTAACCATGTTAACAAGTAACAAATCACCCTAAAGAGGATCCAAGAATAAGTAATCAGGGTGGGATGGAGCAGGACCTGCTGCATACTTATAATACCAATTCTACAAGGTGAGTAATCACAGAATTGTATTATTCTAAGTATGCAGCACGTCCTGCTCCAGATAATGATTCATAACATCTGGGACATCCAATAGCAGTGTCCACAAAAAAGGGTGGGGATCCCAAAAAAAGGCAACAACGCGCAGATTAAACCACTGACGCCTGCAGAACCTTATGGCCAAAAACAGCATCCGCTGAGGCCCGAACATCAACCTTGTAAAACTTGGAAAAGATATGAACAGAAGACCACGTAGCAGCCTTACAAACTTGTTCAACAGAAGCCTGGTGCTGGAAGGCCCAGGAAGCCCCAACAGCACGGGTAGAATGAGCAGTAACACGGAAAGGAGGATCCTTCCCCCTTAGTAGAATAGGCCCTAACAATAGCCTGACGAATCAATTTGCTAATAGTAGACTTAGCAGGAGCCAACCCCTTCTTGGGACCCGATGGAACCACAAACTAGGCGTCCGTCTTTCTGAAAGGAGCAGTAGCCACCAGGTAGTATTTCAAATTCCTGACAACATCCAGAGAGTGCAAGGCCCTCTCCTTGGGATTACCAGGATTAGGGCACAAAGAAGGAAGCACAATATCCTGATTGAGATGGAAGGCAGAGACAACCTTAGGTAAGAAGCCAACCCCTTCTTGGGACCCGATGGAACCACAAACAAGGCGTCCGTCTTTCTGAAGGAAGCACAATATCCTGATTGAGATGGAAGGCAGAGACAACCTTAGGTAAGAAGCCAACCCCTTCTTGGGACCCGATGGAACCACAAACAAGGCGTCCGTCTTTCTGAAAGGCCATCTCCTTGGGATTACCAGGATTAGGGCACAAAGAAGGAAGCACAATATCCTGATTGAGATGGAAGGCAGAGACAACCTTAGGTAAGACGTCTGGTTTAAATCGGAAAACCACCTTGTACTGGTGTCTCTCAAAGTAGGGGGCCTGAATCGACAGAGCCGCCAACTCAGAAACACGCCGGACAGAGGTGATAGCAACCAAAAAGGCAACCTTCAGGGTAAGGAGAGACAAGGCAACCTCCTGCACAGGTTCAAAAGGAGGACCCTGAAGGACGGACAAAACCAAATATAAATCCCAGACCGCTACCATAGGTTTGCGGGGGGGGGGGGTGCACATGAGTGACCCCCTGGAAGCAGGTCTTGACCAGAGGATGTAGAGCGAAGGACCTCTGGAAGAAACCAAGTACCAACCGAACCGCCCTCAGCTCCAGGACGTTGATCCGAGCGTGAGCCTCCTGAGGGCCCCACAGCCCCTGGAATTGGAGGGCTCTCCAGTAGCCCCCCAACCTGACAGACTGGCATCCGTAGTGACCGTCTCCCAACATGGAGTCAGAAAGGATCTGCCTCCCAGAAGATTCCTCGAGTCCAGCCATCACAGGAGGGACCGCTGGACCAGAGGGAGAACAAAGGCCTGATCCAAAGACAGGGGACTCTTGTCCCAGACTGAAAGGAGATGGAGCTGAAGGGGTCTCATGTGAAATTGAGCATAAGGAACTGCTTCGAAGCATCTGTCCCACCAATTGCATTTCTTGTCTGATGGAAGGGCGAGGGCTGGACAGCATGGAATGAACCAGAGCCTGAAGAGAATGCCCCTTCTGCTGAGGAAGAAAAATCCTGGCCTGAATGGTATCCAGATTCATGCCCAGGAAGGGGGTCACCCGGGACGGGGAGAGGGAGGACTTGGGATAATTGATCACCCATCCAAATGTTTCCAGGGCCGTTACCACCATCTGGGTATCCAACTCCACCTGCTGGAGAGAATGAGATGTAATGAGAGTGTCGTCCAGATAAGGGAGAATGTGAATGCCCCCGGCTCTGAGGATGGCCATCACTCTCGCCAGTACCTTGGAGAACACTATGGGGGCTGAGGTGAGACCAAAGGGAAGTGCCACAAATTAGTAGTGCTGGTCCTCCAGGGAGAACCTGAGGAACCGCTGATGCCCTGGGAAGACTGGCACATGAAGGTAAGCATCCTTGATGTCTATGGAGGTCATGAAGTCTCCCGGGAGCAAGGAGATGATCGCGGAGTGCAGAGTCTCCATGCGAAAGCATCTGGTTCTGATGAACCTGTTGAGGAGTTTTAAGCCCAGGATGGGCCTGACAGAGCCATCCCTTTTGGGTACTGTGAAAAGATTGGAATAATAACCTTGACCTCTCTCTCCCAGAGGGACCGGACAGATGACCCCCATACCCAATAAGTTCTGTACAGCTTGAAATAGACCCTGAGCGGCCAGGGGGTCTAGAGGAATCCGAGACCTGAGAAATCTTGGAGGGGGCCGTGCCGCGAACTCTAGCTTGTAGCCGGAGGACACAACCTCCAGAATCCACCTGTCTAAGACCTGTTGTCCCCAGCCATGAGTGAAGAGCCGCAGCTGTCCCCCCACCCGTAAGGGTGAGGGCGCCCCTTCATGGCTGAGCGGGCTTAATGACAGATTTGGGCTTAGATCCCCAGGAGGATCCGGGACGGGCACAGCCTCTACCCTTGACCCAGAAATCACCCCTGTGCCCCGCAAAGGGTACCCCCCTCCCTGACCTGGATCCACGAAAGGAGGGGGTAAAGGACCCTGAACTCCGTAAAGGCCGCAGTTGTCTTTTGCGTTGGGGCAACCTACCTCCTTTTGCAAAAAGGTCCAACCGGTCACCAAAAAGGCGCAGCCCCTTAAAGGGTAGCCCTGTGAGAGCCTTCTTAGCAGCATTGTCAGCTGCCCACTGGCGCAGCCAGACCGAGCGGTGAATAGAAACAACCAGAGCCGAGGTCCTGCTGCACATCCTAATGGTGTCATCTAAGGCAGAAAGAATATAAGCAATAAACAGCTCACATTGTGATAAGGCTCTAAATTAGGCACTAGAAGAATCATCAGGATAGCCTTCTAACAGGCCCTTGACCAGAGTCCTAATGGCCACAGCAGTAATAGCAGAAGCACAGACCGGGCGCAGGGCCGATCCTGCACAGGCAAAGGCATGGGAAGCCAGCTGGTCAATACGTCGGTCCTCACTATCCTTCAAGGTAGTGGAATCAGGGGAATGTACCACAGAAGAATTAGACAACCCCAAAACCGGAGCATCCACCTCTGGTGGAGTTGACCAACATTTAACCACATCCGGGGAAAAGGGTACCTTTTATCCCATCCCTTAGGGATACCAGGAAGCCGGCTAGGCCTCTCCCATTCCTTGTGAACCAGATTATGGAAATGAGCCTGTTCTGGAAATTCCAAACGTGGCTTTGCAGTATCAAACAATTCCCCCTGTTGCCTGGGTGCCGCAGCAGGGAGAGAGATGGAAAGTACTTCAAAGATTTGAGTCAAAAGTCTATGGGTGTCATCAGCATTCCAATGCTCTGAGCCGGCATCAGCGCCAGGGAAATGCTGATCATCGGAAAATTCTGAATCTGAGAATAACTCCCCCTCCTCAAGCGGGGTACAGTCAGACAAATCAAGGAATTCTTCCGTCTCCATAGGGAAGGCAGACGCAGCAGGCACCAAGTGCCGTCTTTTAGCTAGGGCCTTACGGGCCACAGAGCTAGCAATCAACCTCTCAATGTTGGCAGGCTGAGACTCCCCACTAGTATTAATCTAACTGGGGGTCACGATCAACCGAGGGGGGGTGGGAGAAGACATGGTGGGCGCAGGTCCAGACAAGTGCAACCCAGAGAGCCGCGCAAGCGCCTGCTGGGCGCAGGGTACACAGACCCGCACATCATCACTTACAGGGGATGCCCCACACACCACGCACAGCCGGGCTTGCCCAGATGGGACCCCGAACACAATATCCTGAGAAGCCTCCATATGGTGATTTTTGGTGTCACAATGATTAATGGGAATTACGCTGTGCAGCTACCCGGGATGCCCCTTAACTGTCCGCTAGGATAGTGGGAGGATTTTATTGTTTATAAGGCCTCTAATATAGTAACTAGACTAATAGAAGGCACAGGACTGGGAGAAACCTCTAATTAGTTTTCCCGCCTGAAAGACATAAGAATACAATACCCTCATTAATTAAACAGGAGTGAAAGGCAATCAAAATATAAGAGGGGGCCCACAGGGGCACTCACAAACCGCCGAAGAGCTTGCAATCGATCCGCAGGAGAGACAAGATGGTGCTGCAGGGCTCTGAAGGGTCTGTCCGCATGAGGAAGCCCCGCGGAGCGTGCCCAGCGTTAAGCCACGCCCCCTTCAGGAAGCGCGGGGCTACAGGCTGAAAACAGCCACCCCGTAGCCAATCAGCAGCCATCAGGTCCCTGAGTGACGTCGCCGCTGACCGCTGAGGCCGCAGGGCGCGCGAGTCAGCGGCGGGCAATTCAAAAACTGAAAGGGAGAGGAGCAGAGCCGAGGAGAGTGCCAGCAAAACATGAAAAAGGCATCACAACCCATAACAGTATGAAAAACAGGCAAAACATATTTACACTAATCAGGCACTCACCCCCCCCCCCCCCTCCCGACGAGCAGTATAATGGGAGAAGGGGAAGTAAGGAGCCCATTAAAACATTAATAAATGTAAGGCAGGGTAATAGCGGACGGGGCATCCCAAGTCAGGATCACCAGTAACCTGACAACCGCCTACCCTTTGGTGGGGGATTTGCGGTGGAGCAAGCTCCAATGAAGCACCTCTAATAGGTGCTGCCTACTATCACCCGACCACGCAGCCAAGGCTGGGAGGCAAATAAAGGTAGAATGGGTGGGAATAGAACAACAGGGCCAGGGGCTGTGAAGCCCGGCTTACCTGCGAGAAGAGAAGCCATCATCTTGTCCTTCGCAGCCCACTGCAGAGAAGAAACTGGGGAATTAGTGGGAGGTCCCGGGTATATATGGACCGGGAGGGGCCTCTTTTTGCCATCTCTGCAGTATAGCGCCCTCTTGTGGACTATATTCCAGATGTTATGAATCATTATCTGGAGCAGGACGTGCTGCATACTTAGAATAAGAAAGTAACAACAGATGGTTTAGACCACCACCGCCTGGAGTACCTTGTGGCCAAAAGCAGCATCAGCTGAGGCCTTAACATCAACTTTGTAAAACTTGGAAAAAGTATGAACAGAAGACCAAGTTGCGGCCTTACAAACTTGTTCAACAGAAGCTTGGTGCTGAAAAGCCCAAGACGCACCGATAGCACGAGTAGAATGAGCAGTAAAAGGGGGAACCTTCCCCTTAGCAGAATAGGCCTGCTCCACCGCCTGACGGATCCACTTGCTGATAGTGGATTTAGCCGGAGGCAGACCCTTCCTAGGTCCAGCAGGAAGAACAAAAAGAGCGTCAGGTTTCCTGAAAGATCTGAACAGCCCGACCCCGAAGGTGTGAGGTCAGCTGAGCAAGAACCAACCTGATCGCCCTCAGTTCCAGAACATTGATGGGAGCATGGGCCTCCTGGGGGCCCCATTGACCCTGGAACTGCAGAGACTTCCAAAAGCCCCCCCCCCCCCCCCCCCAACGTGTCAGACTGGCATCTGTGGTGACAGTCTCCCAACGCTGGGGCAGAAAAGTCCTGCCCACTAGAAGGTTCCTTGAGTCCAGCCACCACAAGAGGGACTGTCTGGCCAGGGGGGACAGAGCAAACTCCTGATCCAGGGACACAGGGTCACCATTCAAAACAAACAGAAGGTGCAACTGAAGAGGCCTCATGTGAAACTGAGCAAAGGGGACCGCCTCGAAGCAGGACACCATCAGACCCACTAACTGCATCCCCTGCCGGATGGAGGGATAGGGACACAAGAGCAGAGCCCGAGCCTGCTTAAGGCCCTCCACTTTCAGCTGGGGCAGAAAAACCTTGACCTGAGAGGTATCCAGAGTCATGCCCAGAAAGGACCTCACCAAAGACGGAGACAGTGAAGACTTGGGATGGTTGATCACCCAGCCGAAGGACTCGAGAGTGGAGGTCACCACCTGAGTATCCCTCTCGGCCTGCCGAAGAGACTGAGCCGCAATCAGAATGTCGTCCAGGTAAGAAAGGATGTGAATGCCCTGATGCCGCAGCAGAGCCATCACGCCCGCCAGCACCTTGGTGAACACCCGAGGTGCCAAGGTGATACCGAAGGGTAAGGCCACAAATTGGTAATGCTGATCCTCTAGAGCAAACCTGAGAAATCTCTGATGATCTAGGAAGACTGGCACCTGAAGATAAGCATCCTCGATGTCCATGGAGGTCATGAAGTCGCCTGGGCGAAGGGAACTGACAGCCGAACGAAGAGTCTCCATGCGAAAGTGCTTGAACCTGACAAACCTGTTGAGACCCGGGACCCGTCCTTTTTGGGGACCGTGAGCAAATTGGAGTAGAAACCCTGACCCCGTTCCTGGTAAGGCACTGGGCAAATGACTCCTGAGTCCAGCAGACGTTGAACCGCAAGGTGCAACCCCTGAGCTGACAGAGGGTTGTGAAGCATCCGGGATCTAAGGAATCTGGGGGGCGGCCAGGCTGCAAACTCTATCTTGTAACCAGAGGAAACCACCTCCTGAATCCACCGGGACGTGGAGCCTCCAGACATGAGCAAAGAGCCGAAGCCATCCCCCCACCCGGATGGGTGAGGGCACCTCCTCATGCCTGAGGGGGCTTGGGAGAAGGTTTGGGCTTGGGGTCCCATGAGAGACCAGGACGAACACGGGATCTGCCACGGCCCCAAGAACCCCTGCGGGCACTTGAAAAGAGGGACCCTCGACCTCCTCTGGGGGTACGAAAGGAGGAGACTGAAGCAGATGGCCCCCGAAAAGGCAGAGGCTGCCTCCTACGCTGAGGAGCCTACCATCCTTGGTTAAAACATCCAGGTGCTCACCAAAGAGCCGCAGCCCCACAAAGGGGAGTCCAGTGAGAGCCTTCTTAGCAGCAGCGCCAGCTGCCCACTGACACAACCAAACAGAGCGGCGCATAGCCACCAAGAGGGCAGGGGCCTTCCACTCAGCCGTACTACATCATCCGTGGCAGTAAGAATAAAGGCAACAAAATCAGAGCACAGCAAAAGGGTCCTATACTCATCCCTTCCAGCTGTAGCGCCAGCAAGGAGACGATTGATGAGTCTCTTAAGAGCAATAGCAGTTATGGTAGCGGCACAGGACGGACGCAAACCAGCCCCACAAAGGCAAAGGCATGGCAGGCCAGCGGATCCATACGCCGGTCCTCGATGTCCCGTAGTGTAGTAGTGTCAGGGGAAGGCATAACAGAAGTGTTGGACAATCCAAGAATGGGTGCGTCTACCTCGGGAGGACCCGACCACCGCTTAACCAAATCAGCAGGAAAGGGATACTTCTTATCCAAACCTTTAGGCACCGCGGGCAATCTACTAGGACATTCCCACTCCTTGAGCACCATATTAGTGAAATGACTCTGCTCAGGGAACTCCAAACGCTGCTTAATGGTACGAAAAAGCTCACCCTGCTTCCTCCTAGCCACCTCAGGGGGGGCAATGTGTAAAACCTCAAAAATATGAGAAAACAGATTAGCTGTGTCCTCAGGAAACCAGGAATCCTCACTCAGACCCAGGGTCACTGTCGCGGCTCACCTGCTGGTCCCCAGAGGAGTCAGAGCCCGAGAAAAGCTCCCCCTCCTCCAGGGAATAACGTTCATCAAAAAGATTGATTTCCTCCTGCTCCTCAGTAAACAGTGCAGGCGAGGAAGTCAGGTGCCGCTTCTTGCTAGAGGCCTTACGCTGAACAGGCCTGGCAAGCTGTCTTTCAATGCTGACCACAGGAAGTGCAAAATCAGATTGTGACCCCCTGCTAGAGTCCCACTCACTGGGGGCTAAGTGCAGGCGCGGCGGGATAGGCGATGCCGAAGGGGGCACAGAGCTTGGTCAAGAAGCAGACAGCCCAAACTGAATCAAAAGGACAGCCTGGGCGCACGGCCCAGACACCGTGACGTCATTACTGATAGGGGATACCCCACACATGGAACACAACCGGGATTGTCCTGAAGGAACCCCGAGCACGTTATCCCCAGAAGCCTCCATATGGTGGTTAATACAGGCGCAATATGCCAGCACAGGGTAAAGGCTAATAAAAGCCACCCGGGATGCCCGCCCCCCCCCCCCCCCCCCCGAGGGATGGCCCCAGAATCAGTAAGGGGAGATGAAGGGGGGGAGCAAGGAGCAGGACCGGGAGAAACCACAACCCACGGGTGTCCCGCCTGAAAGACATAAGCAAACATACATAAGTATCCTGCAGCCCATGCCCCAAGGATAACCAAAAACCCCAGAGGGGACTCACGGACCAAGCAGGACAAGGATCGCCAGCCGCCAGACCAACGGAGGAAGCGACGCAGGCAGAAATCACCACCGCAGCCCAGGCATTGAAGAGGGCCCCAGACACGCGCCATCCGCCGGCCCCGCCCCAACCCCCCCCCCCCCCCGAAGAGCGTGAAAACAGCATTGACGTGACCTCGCTGACGTCATCCCCACAGTGAAAAAACGCCTCACAAATATAGCACCGCCCGCCGTGAAGCACAGTACAAAGTGGCGGCGGCAAAAGCATACAAAAACAGTCTAAAAACACACACACTACCACCCCTCCCTGAACACCCGTCAGGGAGAGAAGGGGGGGGGGAGAGCGAGCAGGCAGCGGCGAAGCCCAGGCCAGTGGGAGGGGGGGGGACCGCGAACATAGAAAACATGTCCAAAAACACTCACCCCCTCAGAAGCTAGGACAGGAACTCTGCATCCCTATTAGGCTCACCATAAAGCCTATGGCCGGCTACCCTTTGTGGTACGAGGTCTACGGCTTGGAGCAGCACTCCTTGAGAACTTGACCCCAGTGCTCCGCTACCTTCACCCGATCCGACAGCCGAGGCTGGGAGGCACAGAGGGTCCGGAAACGGGTGGAAATAGATATGCAGGGCTGCCCCGCACACCTGCGCATAGAGAGAGAGAGCTATCTTCGCAGTAAGCACTGCAGAGAACAAATGGATAAGTCTATGGTGATTCCGTTTTTATATGGTACCGGGAGGAGCCACAACTCTTCTGCAGTGCCACTGCGCCACCTTGTGGCGGAATCCCAGATGTTATGACTTTGTGAAGCAGGCCGTGCCATGCACTATGAAAAATAAAACTATTCTCATTAGCCCTCATCACTGACTGGGTGGTCTGGCTCAGGCAACTGATGCCATCCAGGATGGACAATCTAGGAAGACACTGTTTCACAAGAAACCGCATGATATGCCTATCCCCCCCTCCCCTAGGTTATGGATTCAGTGTTCTTGGTAGGAGACAGATTTTTCCCATTCTGGCAAGAGCTTTATGGGTACCCAGGGAACCCCTAGACAGAAATTCTCAACCCAAGCATAGCAAGGTAACAGAAGGATGGCTTCACATGTGAAAATGTCCATACCCTACACCACCAGGTATTTCCATGCAATCTTTCAAAAATACAATTCTGTGAAATACTCACCTGTAGAATTGGTATTATACGCATACAGCACGTCCTGCTCCATCTTATAATCCTTACACATGGGTAATCCTCCGCCTGAGGGCGCTGTTCACTGCAGACATGCAAAAACAGGCTCCTCCCGGCCCTACATATACCGAAGGACCTCCCACAAATCCCCAGCATTGAAAAACAGTGAGAAGGAGAAGCCGGGAGAAACCAACCACCCAGAAACTGGCAATAATAACAATGATAACAATCACCATACAGGGGATCCAGAACAAAGTGAAAACCGGGGTGGGTTGGAGCAGGACGTGCTGTATGCGTATAATACCAATTCTACAGGTGAGTATTTCACAGAATTGTATTATTTTAAGCATACAGCACGTCCTGTTCCATCTTATAATCCTTACACATGGGACATCCAATAGCAGTGTCTGTAAGGTAGGGTGGGGATCCCCAACAGAAAAGGCAACAGCAAGCAGTTTAACCCTTCTATTGCCAGCCACGTAAATTTTACGTGGCTGCCTCTCCAACAGTTAAATGCCAGCCACGTAAAATTTACGTGCCTGACTTTCCCCAGGGATAAAAAAAAAAGTAAAAATAAAAGACACTTACCTGACCCCTCGTTCGATCCGGCCGGGTCTCCTCTTCAGCCAGAGGGGCTCCTCCGGCTGCAGGGGAGGGCCCGGAATAGGGTGCCCCCCGTTTCAGCAGCCGCCCGGTTTCCTGTAAAAAAAAAAAAACAAAAAAGAAAAATGACAGCTACCTACCTTTGTCCCCGCTGGCTCCCGCAGGCTCTCCTCTTCACGGGGGGGGGGGGGCTCCGTCTGTCTTCTGGAGGGGGCATAACAGCCCTCCTCCCTCAGCAGCGTCTTCCGATGGCGGCCACCATCTTGGATTCTGGCGGGGCCGGTGACGTCACCGCCGGGTGTCATCGGCGCACCCGGCGGTTCAGCTGTCAGATGCCAGTGACGGCTGGACAGAGGAGGGACCCGATCGCCTGCCTCCCCCCTCCTCTGCCCAGCCGTCACTGACATCAGATCGCCGCGGGACACAGGAAATGAAGATCGGAGGTGAGTAAAGTAAAACTTTTTTTTTTTAATAAAGTTATTTTAAAAAACTTTTTTTTTTACTTTTAACCCTTTGTGAACTGGTAAGGGGTCCATGTGATCCCTATACCAGTTCATAGGGCTCGGGGGTCTGGCAAGTCACCTGCGGCTGGCGGGTGACTTGCCATTAACCCCTGGCCCCTCAAATTACCTGCCTCCCCAAAGCCCAGGGGGGGGGGGGGGGGGGCAGAAGAGCCGTGGCCCTAGGCTATGACGGCTTGTAGCCGCAGGGCCAGGGGTCACTAAAGCTGGCCCCTGCGCCCTGTTCTACAAGCCCCCATAGCTGGTCACAGGCTGGTTACGCTGGGTAGGGGGGACCTCACGCCATTTTTTGGGGGGATTTTTAAGGGTTTTAACCCTTGAAAATCCCCCCCAAAAATGGGGTCCCCCTCCATGGGAGGGGGGACCCTATGTCACTTTTTTTTTTAATGAACCCTTTGTTACCTGTAGCCCAGTAGGTATAAAAGGCTTCCAGCAACAGCAGGAGAGCAGAAGCCTAAGTGATCAGCGTGGGACACAGGGATGGATGGGAGGTAAGTATTAAAAAAAAATATTAAAAAACATTTTTTTTTAATAAAGATATTTTTTAAAAAGTGTGTGTGTTTAACTTTTAACCCTTTGTGAACTGGTAAGGGGTCCATGTGACCCCTATACCAGTCCACAAGGCTCGGGGGTCTGGCAAGTCACCTGCGGCTAGCGGGTGACTTGCCATTAACCCCTGGACCCCCAAATTACCTGCCTCCCCAAAGCCCAGGGGGGGGGCAGAAGAGCCGTGGCCCTAGGCTATGCCGGCTTGTAGCCGGCAGGGCCAGGGGCCACTAAAGCTGGCCCCTGCGCCCTGTTCTACAAGCCCCCATAGCTGGTCACAGGCTGGTTATGCTGGGTAGGGGGGACCTCACGCCATTTTTGGGGGGGATTTTTAAGGGTTTTAACCCTTAAAAATCAAAAAAATAAAATGGGGTCCCCCTCCCTGGGAGGGGGGACCCTATGTCATTTTTTTTTTAATTAACCCTTTGTTACCTGTAACCCAGTAGGTATAAAAGGCTTCCAGCAGCAGCAGGAGAGCAAAAGCCTAAGTGATCAGCGTGGGACACAGGGATGGATGGGAGGTAAGTATTAAAAAAAAATATTAAAAAACATTTATTTTTTTTTATGTTTTTTTTTTTTACTTTTAACCCTTTGTGAACTGGTAAGGGGTCCATGTGACCCCTATACCAGTTCACAGGGCTCGGGGGACTGACAAGTCACCTGCGGCTATTGGGTGACTTGCCATTAACCCAGAGACCCCCCATTACCTGCATCCCAAAAAAAACTTAAAATTCCCCCAAGAAATGGTGTCGCCCCCCCCCCCCCCCCCCCTTGTGAAGGGGGACCCCACACCAATTTTTTTTTATTTAACCCTTTATTATGTGGATAGTAGTTGTATTTCATTTGTAAATGTTATAAAGTCCTCTTTTCAGTTTAGGGGATCACCTGGACAGGAACAGGGGCTACCGATACATATGTGGTATCATTGTAATCGGGAGAAATGGGGCTTTCACATGCAATATGGTTTTCTTTAATAAAATAAATGTTTTTGTTTAAAATAAAGGAGACCATTTAAAAATATTTTTTTATTTATTTATTTAAAAATATTTAAAAAAGTAGAAAAAATACAAACAAGACATTTCATGTTAAAGCCTAAACTCTGCCACAAAAAGAAAATATGCCATTTTCTTGGAAATTCCTGCAAAAATCACAGTTAAACATCACGCAAAATGGTGAAAAATATCCTGTCAGAAGAGGGTGACAAAATCTCAAGTAGACTGGCAGTCAAAAGGTTACAGATACCTATGCATGTTGGGTATTGTTCTGCTCGGGGGACCTTGCGCTTTCAGATTTAGCATGTTTTTTCTTATTTGCATATTGATATTTTAGGAAAAGGTGTTTTTTATTCTGCTTTTTTATACATTTTTTTGTGAAACCCTGTGCAACCTAAGAATTCTTTGAGATATTACTTCCAGAAAGATGAGCCCACTACAACAAGCTGGGTACGCTTAGAAAGCTATATATGGTTTATGGGGGATATTCCAAATGTAAAGGGTTGGTTTGGTAGAAAAAGCACAAGGTGCGCACTTTGTCTGCAGAGCTGAAAATCTGAAGTAAAATTACCTTTATGCGCATGCTTTACTTTGGTGTGTTTGTCTTTCCTTGACAAAACCTATGCATGTTGGGTATCGTTCTGTTTGGGGGGTGTTGCTTTTTCAGATTTTCTGTTTTTTTCTGGTTTGCATATAGGTTTTTTTTAGGAAAATGTGGTTTTGATTCTGCTTTTTTATTCATTTTTAGGGAAACCCTGTGCAACCAAAGAATACATTGAGGGATTACTTCCAGAAAACTGCACCCATGTCAACAAGCCTGGTACGCCTAGAAAGCTTGCGGTGTGTACTTCTAGGAAATATATAGTTTGTGGGGGGGTATTCCAAATGTAATTGCATAACATAGTTGTATTTTATCTGAAAATCTCCTAAAGCATTGTTTCAGTTTGGGGGAGTCTCCTGGGCAGGAAAGGGTGTCTACCTATACATATGTGGTACCGCTTTAACCGAGAGAAATTGGGGTTTCACACGCAATAAGATTTTATTGACAAACTTACATTTTTTATTACAAAAAAACACTACAAATTGTAAAAAATAGCTTTTTTTTTTTTTTTTTGGCACAATTTTCACCCAAAAATATTGAGAATACACTTAGAAAATGACAAACAAGACATTTCATGTTAAAGCCCAGGCTCCACTGAAAAAAACAATATATCAGCTGAGGCCCTAACATCAACCTTGTAAAACTTTGTAAAGGTATGAACAGAAGACCAAGTAGCGGCCTTGCAAACTTGTTCAACAGAGGCCTGGTGCTGGAAAGCCCAAGAAGCCCCAACAGCCCTAGTAGAATGAGCAGTAAGACGGAAAGGGGGAGTCTTCCCCTTAGTAGAATAGGCCTGAACCACAGCCTGACGAATCCATTTACTGATGGTAGATTTGGCGGGAGCCAAACCCTTCCTAGGCCCATGAGGCAAAACGAAGAGAGCATCAGTCTTTCTGAAAGCCTTAGTGATAACTAGGTAATACTTAACGCACCTAACCACATCCAAGGAATGCAAAACCCTCTCCTTGGGGTTACTAGGATTAGGGCACAAAGAAGGAAGGACAATATCCTGATTCAAATGAAATGCAGACACCACTTTAGGCAGAAAGTCTGGTTTGAAGCGGAACACCACCTTATCCTGGTGTCTCTCATAGTAGGGAGGCTGAATAGATAAAGCAGCCAACTCAGACACACGCCTAACAGAAGTGATAGCTACAAGAAAAACGAGTGTGAGAACAGCGAGAGCAGCCTCCTGAATAGGCTCAAAGGGAGCACCCTGCAGGGCAGACAAAACCAAGTTTAAATCCCAAACAGGTACCATAGGTTTTCGAGGGGGATGCACGTGAGTGACCCCCTGAAAGAAGGTCTTGATCAGGGGATGCTGGGCAAAAGTCTAGACCATGTTGTAAAAACTCCAGCACCCTAGAGACTAAGAATTCCCGACAGGGAAGAGACCTGGACTCACACCAGTCAATGTAAGAACGCCATACTCTATAATAGACAGCAGAAGAAGTCTTTTTCCTGGCTTGCACCATAGTAGCCACTACAGATGCAGACAAACCCTTATCCATCAGGATGGAGGTTTCAATAGCCAAGCCGTCAAAGCCAGAGTTAGTAAATTGGGATGGCGTAGAGAGCCCTGAGAAGATCTGGCAACCTTGGCAGATCGTACTGATCTACTGCCATTTGAACTACGTCCGCGAACCACACTCTTCTTGGCCACCAGAATCGCGGGTACCCCTTCCAAAGCAATATTTCGCAGAACTCTGCCCAGAAGGGGAAATGGTGGAAACACGTACAGGAGTCGAAACTTCCTCCAAGACATGGACAGGGCATCCGTGGCCAGAGCCAGAGGATCCTGAGACAGGGATACAAAGCTCGGGAGCTTGCGATTGTGACGAGACGCAAAAAGATCCACATCCGGCACACCCCAACGGTGACACAGGGACTGGAATACCCTGTTGCAGAGGGACCACTCCCCCTGACGGGACGACCCCCTGCTCAGAGCATCTGCCAGCAGGTTCTCCGCCCCCGGAATGTAGACAGCCGAGATGCATTGGACATTGGCCTCCGCCCATGTTAGAATCAGAGATACTTCCTGGAGGGCCCCCTTGCTCCGGGTCCCTCCCTGATGGTTGATATAGGCAAACGCCGTTCTGTTGTCCGAGCATACCTGAACCGCCAGACCCTTCAGGTGATGGGTCAATTGTTCCAGCACCAACCTGACTGCCCTGAGTTCCAAGACATTGATGGGCAGATGGGCCTCCTGAGGGCCCCACCTCCCCTGGAAACACAGGGACTTCCAGAATCCCGCCCAACCCGACAGGCTGGCATCCGTTGTGACCGTCTCCCAGGAGGGGGCCAGGAAGGATCTGCCCCTTGTCAAATTGCTGTGGTCCAGCCACCACGCAAGGGATTGTCTGACCGAGGGGGGGAGCACCCAGACCTCGTCCAAGGATGCTGGGTTCATGTTCCAGACTGACAGAAGGTGAAGCTGCAGAGTTCTCAAATGGAACTGGGCAAAGGGCACCTCCTCGAAGCTTGCTACCATCGAACCCACCAACTGCATTCCCTGCCGGATGGAGGGATGAGGGCTCGAAAGCAGGGACCTCGCCTGCATTGTCAGAGCTTCCACCTTCTGTGGAGGAAGGAATATCCTTGACTGAACTGTATCCAGAATCATCCCCAGGAACGGGGTCACCGAGGAGGGGGACAGAGAGGACTTGGGGTAATTGATCACCCAGCCGAAGGACTCCAGGGTGGACACTACCAACCGAGTGTCCAGCTCTGCCTGCCGCAGAGACCGGGAGGTGATAAGTATATGGTCCAGGTAGGGCAACACACGTATGCCCCTTAGCCTTAACAGGGACATCACCCCTGCCAGCACCTTGGTGAATATCCTGGGAGCAGACGTGAGGCCGAATGGAAAGGCCCCGAATTGGTAATGCTCATCCAGCAGCGCAAATCTGAGAAACCTTTGGTGTCCTGGAAACACCGGAACGTGAAGGTAAGCATCCTTGATGTCCACGGACGTCATAAAGTCCCCTGGGCGCAGCGAGGCGATGGCCGAGCGCAAAGTTTCCATACGAAAATGTTTGTTTCTGACAAATTTGTTGAGGATTTTTAAATCCAGAATGGGTCTGACTGACCCGTCCTTTTTGGGCACTGTGAAAAGGTTGGAATAGAACCCCATGCCCCTGTCTCTTAAGGGGACCTTGCAAATGACCCCTAGATCCAGAAGGTCCTGCACAGCCAGCATCAAGACCTGAGCTGAGGCAGGGTCCTGTGGGATCCGGGACCCAACGAACCTGGTAGGGGGCCGTACAGCAAATTCTATCTTGTAACCGGAGGACACTACCTCCTGAATCCACCGGTCTGAGACGTGGCGTCTCCAAACATGCTCGAAGTGCTGTAGACGTCCCCCCACCCTGATGGGCAAGGGCGCCCCTTCATGCCTGGGGGGCCTTGGGAGGGGCTTTGGGCTTGGGCCCCCAGGAGGAACCGGGACGGCGTCCTCTGTTCTTGTTCCAGGAATCTGCGCGAGACCCAGCAAAGGACACTCCTCTGCCTTGCTTAGCCCCACGGTAGGGGGTCGATTGGGAGCTCGGGCCACGAAAGGGCCGAGTCTGACGCCTGCGCTGGGGCAACTTGCCACCCTTGGCGAAGATGTCTAACCTTTCTCCAAACAGGCGCAGTCCCTTAAATGGAAGCCCCGTAAGGGCCTTCTTGGCGGCGTTATCAGCGGCCCACTGGCGCAACCAGACCGCCCGGCGTATGGCTACCACCAGAGCAGAAGATCTAGCGCTCAGTTTAATAGCATCATCCAATGCAGATAGGATAAAGTTAACAAAGGTCTCACAGGTGGACAGAGCATTGGCAGCATCAGAGGACAAGTCATCCGCGCCTTCAAGAGCATTCCTAACCACAGTCCTGAGCGCCACCGCCGTAATGGCTAAGGCGCAAACCGGGCGGAGCGACGCTCCCCCAAATGCAAAGGCATGACATGCCAATTGATCAACACGCCGGTCCTCAGAATCCCGCAGCGTAGTAGTGTCGGGGGAGTGCATAATAGAGGTGTTGGACAAACTTAAAATTGGGGCATCGACCTCGGGTGGCGATGTCCAGCACTTGACTAGGTCAACAGGGAATGGATATTTCTTATCCACACTTTTAGGAACCCCATGAAGTTTGCTGGGGTGTTCCCATTCTTTCAGCACGAGGCTATTAAAATGGGTTTGTTCAGGAAATTCCAACCGTGCCCTAGCGGTGTGAAACAGATCACCCCTTTGCCGGGGAGCCGCGGCAGGGGGAGAGAGGGACAAGACATCGAAGATCTGGGCCAACAGTCTATCAATGTCATCCGAGGACCAATGTTCAGAACCAGACTCCTCCTGTCCCCTGGACTCGTCATCATATGACCCTGAGTCAGAGAACAGCTCCCCTTCGTCTGAAGGAACCCCGTTCACAATATCCTGAGATGCCTCCATATGGTGATTATTGAGCACAATAAGCCAGTAGGGATTGACGCTATAAAGCAACCCTGGATGGCCCAAGTCCACGGTCTGAAAGACACAAGGGGAACAAGGATGTCAGAGCCAAGCGAGAAGGAGCAAAAGCTAAAGAAAGGGTCGCCCATGAGGGCACTTACAGACAACGAGGGGAGGACAGTCTTCACCACGCGCGCGTGAGTAAAAAATGGCGCCAAGCAAACCTCGAAGGGTGGGCCAGAGCTGAAGGTGACGCGGAACGCGCCAAGCCAGACCACGCCAACCCCCCCCCCCCCCCCCGGAGAGCGCGAAGCTCGAAGGCGCGTAGCCAATCAGAAACAGCACTTAGAAGCGCCTGAAACCAGACCGAGTGAATTACCTCAGAGACTAAAATATGACAGAAAGAATAGAATACAGGAATAAACGCCGTAGCGTCCTCGAACAGAGTCGCCGCACGCGCCAATAAAATACAGTAAAGGCGCTGCGGCTAACATTACAACCAATGCAAGGTGCGGCTCTGACACCCGTTAACGTTAAGGGCTATAAAGCTTACTAGTGTAATAGGGCAAGGTTAGGCCATCGTACACACAACCCCCCCCTCTTTTTCCCCCCAATAAAGGGGGGACTAGGGAGGAAGGTGACCCGATACATGGGGTTCACCGCTATGCGGGGCGTGGGACGCTGATGCGGGAGGGGCATCCTCTGAAGGCTCACTATTATCCTTGATCGCCTACCCTATGGTGGGGGATTGCGGTGGAGCATAGCTCCGTAAGCACACATGGTGCTGCCTACCTTCACCCGACCAACGCAGCCCAGGCTGGGAGGCATTACTTCACAAGGAGGATGGGTGGAAATAGTCCCACAGGGCCACGGGCTGTAAAGCCCCGCTCGCCTGCGAGAGCGTGATACTTCATGTCTTCGCAGTCAGCACTGCAGAGAAATCTGGGGATTTGTGGGAGGTCCTTCGGTATATGTAGGGCCGGGAGGAGCCTGTTTTTGCATGTCTGCAGTGAACAGCTCCCTCAGGCGGAGGATTACCCATGTGTAAGGATTATAAGATGGAGCAGGACGTGCTGTATGCTTAGTATATACTCAAGATCAGCTTTAGCAGCACAGATGTCTTGGGACCACTTCCCCCCCCCCCCCCGACCAAAGGCTGCCAAAGTACCCTTGTTAGACAGTACCTGGGGCTCAGAAGTCAGCTCCAGCACACTGTGTCTTCTCTTCGATTGCCCTGTACACCCAAGCTGGTTCACATACCCCCAGCATCAAGGTCCTTTATACAGCACCACCAGTGTGCTTAAGGCTTCTCTTCCGATATAGGAGGCAATCCCCAGAGGCAAGAGCATGTCAAACAGCTGAATCACTAACTGATCAAACAAAACGCCCAAATATAATTACTAACTAAAAAAACTAAATGCAGGCTCACATGCAGCAGCGTTGCAGTGTACATTCAGCTCCTAACACAAAAACATCAAAAAAATTAAAGGCTATGTGAAATCCTGTGATGGTGGGAGTGGTTATATCCTAGATCAGGGGTTCCAAACCAGTAGTACTAGTACCACTGGTGGTACTTGATCTCTTATCAGGTGGCACTCAACAAGGCTGATGACTGACCTGTATCATAACATGATCTGCTGCCACCTTTACCCAAGTGCAAGGTGCAAAACTGGTCCAAATTGTGACGAACCAATTAAGTGCATTTTCTGTGTTCCATGTACTTGCTTTGTTTCCAA
This sequence comes from Gastrophryne carolinensis, assembly GCA_027917425.1. NCBI lineage: Eukaryota > Metazoa > Chordata > Amphibia > Anura > Microhylidae > Gastrophryne > Gastrophryne carolinensis. The sequence continues at coordinate 144,149,586 of CM051234.1, forward strand.
GTTTTTAGAAAAAAAACGGGTTGTGAACCCCTGTCATAGATGGTTGGTCTACATATAATGATTAGAAAACCTAATGTTACGGGGGAAAGCTGTGCCTCTCTTTTACTAAAATAAGGGAAAATGAAAACACTTTATTGTTTAGTAATAATTTTCATATACAACAAACTAATCAGCCATTGAAATCATGATTATGCCATGGGTGATCTAATGACAAATGTATTCATGAAGCTGAAGGGTTCTTTTTATTGTAGGACCTGAGCCAAAGTACACTACGTCTCGGAAATTGTTTGATTAAAATGCTAGCCTCACTTGTTTGATCACTGGAGACAGTAAAAATACAACTCTGTGAAGTACTCACCTGTAGAGTTGATATTATATGCATACAGCACGTCCTGCTCCAGAATAGTAATAACATGTGGGTAATCCTCCGCCTCAGGGGCCGTGCACTGCAGACATGTAGAAAACAAGCTCCTCCCGGCCCTACATATACCAAAGGACCTCCCACAAATCCCCAGCATTGAAAAGCAGTGAGAAGAGAAGCCGGGAGGAACAAACCACCCAGAAAAACTGGTAATAATATCTATTGATAGCAATCACCATACAGGGGATCCAGAACAAGTGAACCAGGGTGGGGTGGAGCAGGACGTGCTGTATGCATATAATATCAACTCTACAGGTGAGTACTTCACAGAGTTGTATTATTCTAAGCATACAGCACGTCCTGCTCCAGAATAGTAATAACATGTGAGACATCCAATAGCAGTGTCCATAAGCAGGGTGGGATCCCCAGGAAAAAACAAGGCACAGCGGACAGTAAAGGCGCTGTCGCCTGCAAAACTTGCAACAGGCATGACATGAGCAGAGGCTCTAACGTAAATCTCATAACAAGACCTTGAAGGTATGAACAGAGACAAGCCCTAAGTCTAACAACTGAATCAACAGAAAAAAACCCTGGTGCTGAAGGGCCAGCGGTACCCAAGCACCAATATAACGGAATAAACTGAAAAAGGGGAGATTCTTTCCCCTAAAGAGGAATATAGGTCAGTGTAATGACCCAACCAGGCCAGTGTAATGTAACACCCCCTAAGGGAAACAGAACAGGTCACCCGACCAAGGCGGGAATACTGACCCCTAACTAACACGAAGCCAAGGCTTCACTCAGGATCAGGAGACATCCAGAAGGATTAATTCAAAGGGCGCAATGGCGCTGGAAGGAGATATCGGGCACATACATAAAGAGGCGCCCGTAGACTCCAAGAGTATCAGTCCCCCTAAGGGCCATGAAAACCCTCATGGGGAAAATTGCAACACCTGTAGAGGGAATGTAGCCCCTCATATTAGTATTATTAAGAATAAAGTCCATAGTTAGACTAAAGGACTAAAACAATGATCCTACAGACCACTTGGACCGGAGGCCCGGCGTAAGAAGGAACACCCCCACGGCATGGGGTGCCTGTAGCCATATATATATATATATATATATATATATATATATATATATATATCCAGCCAAGGTTAAGTAACCAGATCCACCGTGAAAATTGATCCCCACAGGGACCATGGAACTACTTGGGAGATGCAGCTAAGCAATCCCCAAAAGAATTCCCCACGAGGGCGACAGAACCAGACTCCTGCAGGAAAACCCAGGACAGAACCTGCACCTTCAGAGTCCCCAGATGGGGAGCCAACCCCAAACTTACGCTGTAATGACTTTAAAGGCCCTGGGAACCGAGAACGTCTAACAGGAAAGAGACCAAGGCTCATGCCAATCAATATGGGTTACCACAAAACCCCCATAGACGGAGGAAGGGGAAGCTGGGGAGCTTGCTCCCAGTCCCCCCTCATACTAAGTCACCCAGAAGATAAGGTCCGTCTCCAAGGGGTGAATGAATCAACTGTCAATCCCCAGACAGGAGACCTTATATTGGGACAAAGGAAGGGGCCTGACAAGGGCAGAACCGCACTCCTGAGAGAGCGAACAGGTCAGCAGACTTCAGCAGAGGCATCTGCGAACCACAGCTCACAAGGCCACCCAGGCCATCCATCTCACGGGACTCTCTATCAGGCCAACCGTGCGCAGAACCCCACAAGTAGGGTGATGAAGAGAAGGCATATAAAATAACAAGTCTATGCCTGAGATTACTCAGCCCCCATGACCAGAGTCAGAATATTCTGGGACAGTAAAAACAAGGGCAGAGCCCCTGTGTTATGAGGGAGACCCAACAGAGCCACGCTAGTAGGCTCCCCGGGCGACACCAGGATAGCATAACCTGCCGCTAAAGAGCATCCATTGGAGCGAATACCGCTGAGAAGCAGGGGACGTAGACCCCCGCCCAAGGCAGGATCAGGCACCCTCCAGAGGGAGCATCCTGCCTCAATCTCTAGACCAGTAATAAAACAGGCCATTGTCATCCAACAGACCAGGAGTCCCCCAATAGACCGACCGATCCTAAAAGAGGAGAAGTCCAGCCATATAGAGTCAACGGAAGGCACATTGTTTCAACAAAACCAGCAGGTAAGATGGACCCTCTAGGGGACCCTACCTAGGAACCACGGGGATTGTGGAAGAATTTCCCCTCCCCCGCCAACCTGCGAGACTTGGTACCCAAGGTGACCATTCACTGGAAGATGCAAGTAAGGAAGGGGGTGCCCCCTGACGGGGCCCTTAAATATGAGCAGCTCAAGAGGAACCACCTTACCAAGGGGGCATGAGCACAGACCAAGCACCAGGGTGCTGGAACCCCATGTAAGCTCAATAACCTACTGTGCCGAAGAGCCCAAGGGCTCAGTATATAAGTGACATCATCTTGATGTGCCACCAACGGGCCCAGCAGCTGCCATCCCACCTGGTGAAGGTAAGGCGCCAGTAAAGGGGGGCAGAGCCCCCGTAACCAGGAGTCCCCTTGCCAGAGAAGAAGGCTCAAGCCTGAACCGAATCCCAGGAATGGGGATAGTGGATAAGGGACCATGAGGGATTGAGGTGACTGAGCAACCATCCAGTAACTCCCAGGGGACACCGCAGGCCAACCAATCCACTTGGCCTGACGTAGAGACTGGGGAGTAAGGAAGACGACCCGGTAGGTCCTAACGCAGACGCCCCCTCAGGCATGTCAGAGACATCACCCCCATTCGTGCCATGGCGAGTAGCCTGGGAACGAAAGAGAGGCCCCAAATAATGCCTCAATCCGCAGGGTTGGTCCTGCAACACCGTCTAGAAATGGTCTTGGTGTCCAGCAGACACAAGGGGAACTAAGAAGATCTAGTACTTCACAGGAGGCAGGAAGCCCCCCCCCCTTGCACAGGGGGCCCGTGTCCCAAGACTGAGGTGTCATATAGGGACTACCTGTGAGAGTAGAATTGCCAAGCCTGCCATAGGCCAGCGTGGCCCAGACTGCCTCATACTGTTGAGGGAAGGAGGAAGGTTAATATAGAGGCCATAGCCGCATACCGTTAAGGGCAACCTGTAAGTAAGCCCAAACTCTGTAGGCCCAGTCCGGCCTGCGCCAATTCCTGAAGGAAAAGCAGGGGCTAGAAGCACCCTGACAATCACTGAGAGGGACCGCCCAGCAAAAGCTATCCTGTGTCCAGGGGAATTACATCTTGGAACCACTACAAGGAGAAGGTATATTCCTAGATGGGAGACAGCTGCTGCAGCAGTACCCTCGCCAAGAAGGGCGCCCCTTCATGCTTGGAAGGTCTTGGCAGATTTGGACTTAGTCCTGCCAGAGGGCCCAGGGCGCTGCCTGCCCACCCCATGGTGGAAATACCGGGCGCAGAGCCGTCTCAGCACATGAGAAGGCGTAGGAAGCCAGTCTGTCAATGCGCCGGTTCTCAGCATCCCGAAGGGTACGGTAAAAAGGAGCCGTCATGAAAGGGGGGTTTGTGACCCCTATAACCGGTGCGTCCACCACCAGGGGTGCTGACCATAAATTAACCACATCAGGAGGGAAAGGGTACTTCCATTCCCAGACCCCTGGGACGCCTTTAAGCTTACAAGGCGATTCCCATTCTTGGGATATAAGATTCTGGAAATGTTCCTGTTCTAGGAACTCCAAGTGCGGCGGCGCTGTATGGAAACTCTCCTTCATAGGCTTGGGGATCTCCCCAGGGGGGAAGATTGACAAAACCTCAAAAATCTTAATAAGAATTTCATCTGTGTCACACAGACCCCAAGAACCAGGCTCAGGATCATCACAGCCCCCGGGCATCCCGTTCGAGGAGCCCGAATCTGAGAATAGCTCACCTTCCTCAGAAGGGTCAAGGTCCTGCATATCAGCAGAGTCATTGGTATCGTCAGGAACCGGGGAGCCAGGAGGCGTCAGGGACCGCTTTTTACCAGGGCCCATATGCTCCGCCAATCCAGAAAGCACCTGCTCCGCCGTAGGCAACACGCGCGGCACGGATTGCAGGTCATCCCCGCTCGAGTGGGACTCATCATGAGTGATATTTGGGTCCGGGGAGACGGGAGTAAGGAAGGGAGGTGCCTCCGTTGGCAAACCTGCCTGTTCTGCACACTGTCCGCAGACCCGTGCCCTGTCAGCCTCAGCCTGGGGCTGACCACACACTGCACACAGCCGGTCATGTCCCGGAGGGACCCCGGTTACATAATTCTGAAATGCCTCCATATGGTGATTATCAAGCAGTATGACCACAGGGATTTATGCAATAGGCAACCCTGGATGCCCCAAGACCCGCTAGTAATGTGGGAGAATTTGTAAAGTGGACCCGCTGTAATATATGTTAGGCCGGGGGAAGCCACCGAAGTCCTGGCGTCTGAAAGACATAATGGGACAAGAGGGGTGGAGTCAGTGCCATGCGCAGCCTGATAGACATAGAACCATGCCGCCCCGGAGAGCACTTACATGACCAAGGGAGGAGGCGAACCGCACCACGCACGCGCAAAGATAGTCAAAATGGCGCCAAGCGAACCTCGAGGGGTGGGCCAGGCCAGGCTGTGACGCGGAGCGCGTCATGCCGAGTCTCCGCCTCCCCCAAAGAGCGCGAAGCTCTAACCAACGGAAAAACGTAGAACAGATGGATATAAGGCGTATGCATAAGATGCTGACACGCTGGAATGATGCTGCCGACTAGGCAGTTTGTTAATGAAGACAAACGGCTCGCACTGTATAGCAAAGCGCGACACTGACCCCAATAAATTAAAAACCAAGGTCTAAACGTGAAAGTTAACACTAAGGGCTGCCACACATACCCCCCCCCCCCTTCTTTTCCCCGGAGTTACGGGAGGAAGCGAGGGAGAAGCGGACAGCTTCCATGGACGAAGTCTGTGAGGGGCACGGGCAGGATTGCGGGAGGGGCATCCACTAGAGGCTCACCATCGGCCTGACCGCCTACCCTATGGAGGGGGATTGCGGTGGAGCATGACTCCGTTCAGCACACCAGGTGCTGCCTACCTTCACCCGACCCGCGCAGCCCAGGCTGGGAGGCATATTCTTCTGAAGAGGACGGGTGGAAATAGTCCCGCAGGACCTTGGGCTGTAAGGCCCGCTCGCCTGCGAGAGCGTGAAACTTCATGTCTTCGCAGTTCGGCACTGCAGAGAAATCTGGGGATTTGTGGGAGGTCCTTCGGTATATGTAGGGCCGGGAGGAGCTTGTTTTCTACATGTCTGCAGTGCACGGCGCCTGAGGCGGAGGATTACCCACATGTTATTACTATTCTGGAGCAGGACGTGCTGTATGCTTAGAATATCAATGGGCATAATGGATTGAAAAGTTTTCAACAGCAACAGCTAATATATTGGGTTCCTGTTCAAGTGAAACCCCCCAGATTGCATTGCATGACTTTTCTGCTAAATAGAATTCCTGTCTATTATGACCAAAGTGCTTCTACGGCTAAATCTTGAAGATAAACAAAACCTGTGAACAAAATGAAATTTGACTCTCCTGGGATTTGTTTCATGCCTCCCGAATTGGGATGCCCCATTGTGCGACCCGCCCCAGTAAAACTCACTTCTCCTCGGTCCTACAGCACATGTGCAGGCTCTTGGCTAATCATAGCCCTTGAATTGTGGTGTGGGCGCTTCTATTCCAGCCTATATAAAATGGCCGGGGCGGGAACACACAGGCGCCTCCGGGGATGTGGAGGTGCACTAACCATTGTAAACAATCAGAGCCGGCTCCTGGTCGGTTTTGTTCAGCTTTAAAGCATAAAGCACCCAATATTACACAAAATATACCCCCATTTCTCCTTACATGCACTACGTTCCCTCAGTAAAACGGGACCCTGCGATTAGGCACCAAGTCCCTTATCAGGCTTCTGCCTGATAAAGAGTCTATAAGATTCCTGAGCCGATTGATTCCCTCCCCCTGGAACATCCAAAATCAGTATGCCCCAGGACACCCATAAACTCACTTTCATGACTTTGTGAATGGCCAGCGTGGGCTGAAGTGACACCACCAGGGGCCACACCCACATGGTACTTTTAAGATCGCCAATTGTCTGATCTCAAGAATGCCAGGTGAAGGTTATCATCCCTGGCTTCCCTGTTCAATTTGGAGCACTCTCATCTCTAGCCTATCTAACCATCTAGGCACAAAAGCGTGCCACAGCTACAGGGATGCCGGGTATATGGCCACTTGTGAACACATCATTGTGGGAGCTGCCGTTAAAGATGAGTTTACCAGCAACCCAGGAGTTTCACATATCCCAAATTACGATGCCCCAGGGGCAGACTCCAGGGCTGGCTGCAGCAGCTTTTGAAACGGTTTAAGGCAGTTTACATTAATTGAAAAGTGACAAATCAGCCATCAAAGCTAGGCAAGCAAGGCAGACTATTTTGAGATATATATATATATATATATATATATATATATATATATATATATTATATAAGTAAGGACCTGTAAATATAAACTGCAACAAGCACTGCATCCAAGCACACACAATGCAATATCAGTGAAAAAAACAAAGATCACCTGAAAATAGACAAACCTACATAGGGCTAAAATATAAAATGGAAAATAGTACAACGACATACCTAAAATATTTAAGATTCTTTGAATTTACAATATCTGGTATCTCTGCAAAAAAAAAAAAAAAACATCAGGCAAAATAAATAGCAATAGTTCATGTCATAAGGCAAATGTAATGAAGAAGCTGTACATGTTTAAGTTATATGCTCCACATAGTAATATGCTGGATGCTATACAATAACGTTTCGAAAACCAGACCTGTTGGTGATTCTTGAGGAGAGGATTGGGGAACTCGGATATAAAAGCTGGTATAAAACTTTAGCCCTTGACCAGCAGCAAAGAGAACCACAAGTAAACAGAATTAACAGCAAAAACCCACACGTGGCCATGTTTTAGGAGTGTCTATACATGGCTGGCAACAGAACCACACGATAAATACAGAAAGGCCTGTTATATGGGCTTGTCCTTTACATGTCGCCTGAAACAATTGTGGGTATGGGAGCTCTGTGACCCAAAACCAACCTGTGATTTTACTGGGCCAGGACAGCCTATCAATAGACTGCAAGCTGTTGAGCACCTGGGAAGCACCTCATTGTGCTTCCCAGCCAGTCAACATGTGATTTGACAGGTGATGCTATAGTATTGCAAGATGGATCTGGTCAAAGCTTAATTATTGTAAGGGCAAATACTATAGCTTAATGCTGAGGCTTTAGAATTATAGGTGCAGAACATGGGATGGGGTGCAGGATGAATACAGGCAGAGGTTTGCAGTGAGATGCACTGTATACTCGGGGTAATCCCCGCCCAGTTGGCCCCAAAGCAATGTGGCTCCTCATGGCCAGTTTGAAGTCCCAAAACTATCCATGAAATCAAGATTACTAAACTAAAAAGGTAGAACCTATGTTCACTTGCAGATGTGAACTAAAACCTTTCCCAGCTCTTGTATGAGCACCTTTAGTTGCCACTATATTTTTCATAAACTCCTTGAGGAACTACTGTCAGAAATGACCGGAGTCTTTCTTTAATATGCCGCAGCGGGGCAGCTTGGGTCAAGTAGAAAAAGAGCATGGGGGAAACCGTGATTGCTCGCATCACCTTATTTAGACTATAAGTTTTGTGGTAAATCTACACAACAAATTGTTTAAATCACAAATGATGTGCTAAAGAGGACCCTTAGAAACCACGTCTGGACAACTAAGCGATGACCTTGTTTATAAGGTAGGTGTACTAGGCCATTGTCTTTTATGTAGTGATTGAGACAGACTTGTGTGATATAACATTATCTTTCACAGAATGCTGTGCATCAATGGCAGGGGAGAGATCATAATTATGCACGCTACCACAAATCCCCGTCACTAGAGTATCTGAACTGTACTGTGAACATCTGCACCCCTTTCCCCTAAACGAAAGCCCACTTGCCCATGATTGACTGTCAATCTGCTCAGAAAGCCCTCTGGTTGTTCTCTACCCCCCCCCCCCCCCCCAAGTGCAAATTTAGAGTGTATGGGACATGTCTGGGGTATATTAGGACACCTACATATGCCTAAAGCAGTGGTGATGAATGCCCCGCAACACGTGAGGTCTTCTTGATTGGAGGTATAGTTTTGGGCTGTGCTTCTTTGGTAAGGTTAATGCCTTCATCTATATGCTCTGAATAAGGTCAGCACATAGCACTTTGAATAGCTATTTCATATACTTTCAGGTTAGCACATGGAGGGTTATATAGAATTTATTCTGTCAATATAAAATTTATCAGGGTTTTACTGGCCTCGACAAAAACAGAGGTCCACCAAGGCACAAAGTTGCTACCTTGCTTTCATAGTTCCTGTTTTACAAAAACAGGCCAGACACCAGTATCCGATTATGAAAGCAGCTCGGGCAAGGAAGACTCAACAGGCATAAAGCCATGTCCGTGATACGACATGTGAAAGGAGAACTATCTTGTAAATGGCCAGTATGTTAAAAATGTACAAAAATACACTAGACAGCAAAAGGAGGTGTTACCTTTACAACGTGTATTAAAAAATAATTAGAGAACCAGGTTTCAGACATACCACTGTTTTTACAGGGGAGGACTTCCTAACTTTAATGGCCCATCTCTTGAGCCTGCATGTGCTGAAATAATGCTCTATTATTGCAATACTGATTATGTTTAGATGCTTTTACCAATCAAGCAATAGAGAAAACTCTATAAAATGGCTGGAGAGAGTACATGTATCTAAGCCTGTGCACTGCCGCTAAATATTGGCGGCGTCCTACTAACCACTATACAAGTTGACGAAGCTCCGGTGGGCGGAGCGAAACGCGCGTCGGCGGACGGCCGGCCAATCCACGCACATGTCACCCCGCTCCTAGCCCGGCTTCAGCCTACAGCTCCCTCGTGTTCAGAGTGTTGCGCAACACGGACATTTGACGGCAGTTACGGTTGGAGACATCATATCCGCAGCTAAGTACCCGCCTGACTGTGAACTTTCTTCCATTGATTGCTATCTACAGCTGTGCCCCAGCATACGAGCAGCGCCATTTTGGTCTGAACATTGCGCAGCTAGACGGTATCAGGAGTACCGCTTTACAGTGCGCCTGCTGCTAGTGGGGCCCTCCCCTATCAGGCATTTAAGGGACTAGCCTGCGGTCACGTCATCTGGTTACTCCAGGATAGCCGCATTGTGACAAGTAGCGCCACGTCAAGCGAAGATGCACGCCATTGTCCCATGTATATAGTTATGGCAATGTGACATGCAGGATTTTAGGCAATATGGAGCAGCGCTGCTAGTGGGGTGCATGTATAGTGTGCGTGGCTGTCGTGTGTGTGCACGGTGGGCCCCCGTGATTTTAGTTTGCACTATATGTTGATTTTATACTTGTGATATGTGTCCCATGTGTGTGCCGATTTTGGCGTAATAAAATGATGTGTGTTCAGTTTATCAAGTTTCAGCAATTTGTGCCAGCCCTACATGTAACCGAGTGTCATGATGTGTGGTACTAGCAATCAAGCAATACTTTGGGTGGTTAATGCTACTACACAGGCTGGCCCAGAAGACAAGCAGTTAGATGTAAGCGGTTCTCCCTTGTAAATATGGAGAGGTACACTCAAAATCTGTCTGGATTATATATTTGTCTGGATTATATATTCAAGAAAAAAAAATACAACTCTGTGAAGTACTCACCTGTAGAGTCGATATTATATGCATACAGCACGTCCTGCTCCAGATATAGTAATAACACGTGGGTAATCCTCCGCCTTCGGCGCCGTGCACTGCAGACATGCAGAAAACAAGCTCCTCCTGGCCCTACATATACCGAGGGACCTCCCACAAATCCCCAGTATTGACAAGCAGTGAGAAAGAGAAGCCAGGAGGAAAACCACCTCCCAGAGACTGGCAATAATATCCAAGATAATAATCACCATACAGGGGATCCAGAACAAGGTGAACCAGGGTGGGGTGGAGCAGGACGTGCTGTATGCATATAATATCAACTCTACAGGTGAGTACTTCACAGAGTTGTATTATTCTAAGCATACAGCACGTCCTGCTCCAGATATAGTAATAACATGTGGGACATCCAATAGCAGTGTCCATAAAGTAGGGTGGGATCCCCATGAGAAAAAGGCACAGCCAACCGTAACAGCGCTGTCACCCGCAACCTTGCTACCAAGAGCAACGTGAGCAATGCTCTAACTCAACTTATGAAACCTTACAGGGTTCAGTGAAACACAAGCAGGGAACTAGTCAGCCTGCTCAACAAACCGAGTGCTGAAGGCCCAAGCCAAGCACAAGTAGAAGAGAACAAAGCAGAATTTATTATAAGCAAAAATTCATGGCACTATAAACGGTACACTACATCAATAAAAACACACATATACAGTGAATCTAAAAAACGGGGGCCCCCCCCAGTCATGCAGCCACACCAGCCACACTCGCTTCACAAGCACTCCTCCTCCTCTCTAGCCCAACCTAAATCTTAGGGGTATAGTGTAACTTTCTGTATAAGAAAAGATAATTTAATCCCAGCGTTGACTCCTTAGTGCATCCAGGAGTATTCACCGCCTGCGCTGACCACTCTGCATCAAAAGGCCGGCATGTAAACAATAATGTTCCGCTGTATAATTAGCCTCTGTGGCTGCAGCCATGAGCCAAACACTGTGAAGGGTTAACTTGGTGCTCTGTCCACCGTTGCAGGCCTGTTTCGTTAGAGAATCCCCTCTTGTTGCAACATGGTGCCACCACTAGTACTATGTGGCTATATACTCTGCTCGTTGCCAGCTCAACTGTTAACCACTGAGGGACACTTCAATGTAGCCCACATCCTCCGCTCGCTATAATAAGCATATAAATATGTGCGTTTTAAAGCAGCAAGTACTTAGCTGTACTGTGTAGTCCTGCGTTCAGCCGCTGGCGGTTACTTGTTCCCCGCCGGTCACACCTCTGTGCTGCAGCCCTGGATGCGGGCGATGTCAGTCCTCAGCTGTTAGACTTCCATTGTGCCGCACGCAATAAACACATGTGTCTGCGGGCCGGCGCGCTGCTGGTGACGTCAGCGCATTCAGAAGGCAGAGGGTTGGAGGAGCTGGGAAGGTGGAGGGCCGGCCGTCCGCCGACACGTGTTTCGCTCCGCCCACCGGAGCTTCGTCAGGGTCTAACGAAACAGGCCTGCAACGGTGGACAGAGCACCAAGTTAACCCTTCACAGTGTTTGGCTCATGGCTGCAGCCACAGAGGCTAATTATACAGCGGAACATTATTGTTTACATGCCGGCCTTTTGATGCAGAGTGGTCAGCGCAGGCGGTGAATACTCCTGGATGCACTAAGGAGTCAACGCTGGGATTAAATTATCTTTTCTTATACAGAAAGTTACACTATACCCCTAAGATTTAGGTTGGGCTAGAGAGGAGGAGGAGTGCTTGTGAAGCGAGTGTGGCTGGTGTGGCTGCATGACTGGGGGGGCCCCCGTTTTTTAGATTCACTGTATATGTGTGTTTTTATTGATGTAGTGTACCGTTTATAGTGCCATGAATTTTTGCTTATAATAAATTCTGCTTTGTAATGGCCATGAGGCTGTTTGATGTTATTGGGCCAGTTCCAGCAAGTAACCGTGTTTATATGTATGTGTAGTGTAGTTTATTGGGGTTAGCTGGACGCCAGCATGTCTGGCAGTGCTCATACAACACTGAGTGAGATTCCCCTTCCTTTTATGTTTCTATAGAAGAGAACAAAACCCAAGAGAGAAGAATGAATCTCCCTGAAACAAATAGGCCAGAGTAACAGCCTAACCACGCTACTACAACAACAGGGTAGCCATGGCAACCGCAGAACCTTCCCCGTCAGGGAATACGAACCCTGGTCTCAGCAAGACCAGCGGAATACTGAAAACAACGCTAACAAGGCTCAGCAAGAGCAGAAACGTTAACCATGGGCTCAGAAGGACAACCAACCGAGCAAGACCAATCCAACCGGCTCCTACACCCGTGGAAGCAACCAGATCCCGTTGCATAAAGGATGGAGACGCCTATAAGCCCCAAGGGGCATAGTCCCAACCATGGACATGGAACAGTCCAGGAGTCTCCAATGCCTGTTGAGGGATACGGATCCCTTTAAGCTCAGAGTAAGCAAAACACCAGCCCAGAGGCCGGAGGGTCTGGAATGGAGGAGAATAAAAAACTCCGCCTGGACCCAACCCGGTGCAAGGCGGAACAACCTCACCAATGGTGTACAGATATATAAACATATATCAATATAAAATGACTAGGCTAAGAAAGCCATCTCCTATGGCACGCCTCTGACTGAGGCGCCCGCCCCGAAAGAATCATCTGAGACAAGGAACAGTTTAGACAAGAACCTGAATAAGACCCAGGGAAACCCTTAGCAGGGTAACAGGAGAAGTAACCCCCCCCCCCCCCCCCCAAAGGGAGCTTAGAATTCCCTGGGGAATGCACCTGAGCAACCCTTGAGACATGCTCAACGCAGAAGATTGAACCAGTCTCTACAGAGGGCGAACAGAGCGAGCCCTGAAACCCCTCAAGGAACCGAGTTGGGAAACCAACTCCAACCATGCTGTAAGAAACTCTAGGACCCAGGGATAAGACAACATCCCGTAGGAAAGAGAGCTAGTCCAAGCAAGCAACTAGAGCGACATCTCCCAACATAGCCGGCAGAGAAGGGAGAAGAAGAAAAGGAGGGATCTAGGCCTAACCCTCCAGAATGGAAAAGACACCCAGAGGGATCCATCTCCAATAGGGTGAAGAACAAACCGTCCAATCCCTGTAACTAGGGGTGACGTAGTAAGAAGCCTAAATAGGCAGAACAGCCCTCATGAGAGGGCACACCGTACAACTTCAACCGCAAAAATGCGCACCACACCGGGCCACCCAGGGCCCCCAGCGCAACGGTTCACCCTTGCCACAGCAATCCTGTGCAGAGCCCCACCTAGCAGGGTGTAACAAGTTCAGACATAAAGCCCTGACAGAAGCCATACTAGGTCCCCATGACCAAGGCCAGAGAGTCCTGGAACAATAACCCAGGACAATAAACCAGGACAATAACTAGGACAGAGGCCCTGTAATAGCCACGGGCCCACAGGCCCACACAGTAGTGCTCAGTGAGACACTAGAATAGGCCCTCCTAGCACAGTAAGACCGCCAACAAGCCAATACCAATGAAGCGCAGGGAGTGTAAACCCCCACTAGATCAGAACCAGACCCTTCTTGAAAGGTCAACCTGTTCCGAGACCTTCACAGATAAAAACAGGGACAAGCCACTGAGGTCAGACTGACCGAGAGACCCCAAGAGACAAGACCTAAGAGAAGTAGCCCAGCAAGTTAGGGCCCAAGGGCCAAATGTGATTACCGAAGAACAGTATGAAAATGGGCCCCCTAAAGGGGCCCCCCTTAGGAACCACGGGGGATTTCATAAGATATGGAACCCCCTAGTGAACCTGCCAGACTTAGTCCCCATGGTGACCATCTACAGGGATAGCAAGATGGAAGGGATGGTCCCTAACAACTTCCTTGAGTTTACAACTCAAGGAACCCCCATAAAAAAAGGGGGAGCATACTGACCTATTTCCAGGGGTGATGGAACCCCGTCCAGGATAAGTAACCCAAGGTGCCGCAGGGCCCAAGGGCATCTGAGAAAAAAGAACAGCATCTGGGCCGCCACCAATAGGCCCCCCAGCTGCAAGGTGAAGGTAGTGTGACAACAAAGAGGGCAAGGCCCCTTCCATACCAAGGCACCCATAGCAGAAGGAAAGGTTTTAACCTGAACCCAACTAAATGCCACCCCGTAGGGAGATTACGAACCAGGGTACACTAAGTAAGTGATGTGCCTGAGCACCAGTCCAAAAGACTCCAAGGAGCCCAGAGTCAGGTAGAAACTAGCGCGGACGTCACAGGTGCCCGTCCAAAACAACACTCCCCTACTCGCCTTGGCGAGCCTTCTGGGAGCAGGGAAGGGACCTCAGACAAGACCCTAATCCGAAGAAATGGTCCTGTAACACTGGCTGGAAATGGACTAGGTGTCCTGAAGGTACAAGGGACTAAAAAGGGGATAGGGATCCTCGCAGGTATCAAGAGGCCCACTGGACAAGGGCGCCTGTGGCCCAACAGGTGGATACCATGTAGGAACTGCCTGTGAAATACAAATGCTAGGTCCAGAGTGCCGGACCTGGTCAGACTGTTTCATCCCGGAGGGAAGGGCAAAGTGGGTGCAATTACCAGCCAAGGGCCAACCTGTAAGAGAGCCCAGACCCTGCACGCCGAACTCGGCCTGCATCAACTCACGAAGGGAAAAAACGGGGACTAGAGGGCCCCTAACAACCGCGGAAAGGAACCGCCCAGCAAACTCCATTCTGCATCCAGGGGGACTATCACCTGTAACCACCAGAAAGAAGCATGGCACCCTGCAATATGAGCCAAGTGCTGCGGCAGCCCCCTCGCCCAACAGGGCAATGGCGTCCCTTCATGCTTGTGTGGTTTTGGCAGACTTTGGTTTTGCCCTGCCAGAGGTCCCAGGGCGTTGCCTGCCTCCCCTGGGGCGGGCCTCCACTCCAAACAGTTGGAAGCACACTTCTGGCTCTCGCTTAACACTAACGTAGGGAGGGGGAGGGGAATCCCTGCCCCTGGGCGGCCGGGCCAGCCTTCTGCGCGAGGGCGCCTTACCCTTTTTTCCAAAGAGGTCCAACCGGGCCCCGAATAGGCGTCGTCCTCTAAAAGGAAGACCAGTAAGAGCCTTTTTTGTCTCATTGTCAGCCCCCCACTGTCGCAGCCAAAGCAGGCGGCGAATAGCCACCACGAGAACCGAGGTTCTAGCACACATTTTAATAGTGTCATCCATCGCTTGGTCAATTATCCTCCTGAACAGGGTCCTGGCGGCCACCGCGGTGACATCCGCAGCACAGACCGGGCGCAGAGCCGTCCCTACACTCGAGAAGGCATGGGAAGCCAATCTGTCAATGCGCCGGCCCTCAGCATCCCGAAGGGTACGAGGAGAGGAGGCCGCCATGAAGGGAGGGTTAGCAACCACAATAATAGGCGCATCCACCTCTGGAGGGACTGACCATCGTTCAACCAAATCATGGGGAAAAGGGTACTTCCCAGACCACCGGAACCCCTGTAAGTTTACAAGGTGATTCCCATTCCTTAGATATAACAGTCTGGGAATGAACCTGACCAAAAAATTCCAGGCGCGGTGTCGCCGTGTGAAAACTCTCCCTCTTAAGTTTGGGAGACTCTCCTGGAGGAGAGATGGACAGTACTTCAAAGATCTTTATAAGTAACTCATCAGTGTCACACAGGCCCCAAGAACCCGGGCCAGAACCGTCACGGCTCCAAGACAACTCGTCTGAGGAACTGGAACCTGAGAACAGTTCACCATCATCAGAAGGATCAAGGTCCTGTATAGCAGCAGATTCCTCAGTTTCAGTGGGAAACCTAGAACTAGGAGGCGTCAGGGACCGCTTCTTCCCAGCGCTCCGCCAAACCAGACATCACCTGCTCCGCCGTGGGTAACCTGCGCGGCACCACCTGCTGGTCATCCCCGCTCGAGTGCGACTCATCTGGAGTGAGATTTAAGCACGGGGAGACAGAAGTATTGAAGCGAAGTGCAGCTACTGGTAAACCTGATTGCAGGGCCAGCACTTGTTCAGCACACGGTCCGCAGACCCGTGCTCTGTCAGCATCAACATGGGGTTGTTCACACATAGTACACAGCCGGACAATTCTGAGATGCCTCCATATGGTGATTAATCTAGGAATATGCCAGTAGGGATTTATGCTGTAAGCAACCCTGGATGCCCCAATACCCGCTGGGAATGTGGGAGAATTTAAATATAACCCCGTTAAGGTATATATATATATATATATATATATATCAGGCCGGGAGAAGCCACCGGAATCTTGGCGTCTGAAAGACATAAGGAGAAGAGAGGGTGTCAGAGCCATGCGCAGCACAAGAAGAAAAAATAACCTAACGCCCGTGAGGGCACTTACAGTAACCAAGGGAGAAGGAGGATCGTGACCACGCGCGCGCGGGAAGACCGACAAAATGGCGCCAAGCGAACCTCGAAGGGCGGGCCAGAGCTGTAGGTGACGCGGAATGCGCCAACCAAACCACGCCCCCCTCCCAGAGAGCACAAAGCTCTAAGCGCGGAACAAGATAGAAAAAGGAGACAGTAAACAGAGCCGCCGTACGCGCCAAGTCAATACATTAAAGGCGCTGCGGCCCACGTTAACATAATGTTTGAAGTGCGGCTCTGACCCCCGGTAACCAATAAAGGCTACGAGCATACAGTGTAATAGGGCAAGGTTAGGCCAACGTACACAACCCCCCCCCCTCTTTTTCCCCCCACTAACGAGGGGGAACTAAGGGAGAAGGTGACCCAGCACTCGGGGTTCACTGCTACACGGGGCGTGGGGCAATGATGCGGGAGGGGCATCCACTATGAGGCTCACCATTAGCCTTAACCGCCTACCCTATGGTGGGGGATTGCGGTGGAGCATGGCTCCGTTAAGCACACCAGGTGCTGCCTACCTTCAACCGACTTACGCAGCCCAGGCTGGGAGGCATATTCTTCACAGAGAGGACGGGTGGAAATAGTCCCGCAGGGCCTCGGGCTGTAAAGCCCAGCTCGCCTGCGAGAGCGTGATACTTCATGTCTTCGCAGTCTCAGCACTGCAGAGAAATCTGGGGATTTGTGGGAGGTCCCTCGGTATATGTAGGGCCGGGAGGAGCTTGTTTTCTACATGTCTGCAGTGCATGGCGCCGAAGGCGGAGGATTACCCACATGTAATTACTACATCTGGAGCAGGACGTGCTGTATGCTTAGAATAATACTAGCTTGGTGGGAGTTTTTTTTTTTTTTAATATGGATATATGGATTTTAAAATCAGACATTTTTGTAATAAGAGTTCTTTCAAATCGATTCCCTTTATACTAACTATGGTGAACCAGGCCAGTCTCCAAAAAAAGTCAATACTGAATGTTACCCCAGTTTTCTATTTATTTTGCTGCTTGTGATCCAACAAAAGAAAATGTAGGAGTGACAGGGAATGAGGCTGTCCACCATCGTCAGACTGACACATGGGCGCTAAGGAGCATGATGTGGCAAGCACACCGCATGTACAGGCTAACTCACTGGAGGGGCAATGCATACCAGCCCCACTCTTAGAAGGCCTAATACATTTAGGAAATGTAGCAAAGTACAGGTTCTGGAAAAAGTAATATACATAAAAGAAAGGAAAAGTAGAATAAAATGATGCAGTTGGCTTATAATTTAGCATGTTTTAGTCTGGAACAGAGGTCAAATTTCCTAGTAGGGGAAGACTTTGAACCAAATGTATTGAAAACTAGTATGTACTGTAATTAACCAGTGTTTCAAACCCCTCTTCAAGTACTACCAACAGTCACATTTGGCAATCACTTTAAGACAATGTTATCCAAAAGAAAGCTGTAGGTTTATATTTAATACGACATGTTAAGAGTTGTTCACAAAATTAGAAAAAAGCTGGGATCCCTGAAGTGAGAGCTTACATTAAAGACTCTCATCTGGGTGATATCGGCTTTTTAGCTGAAAGCAGACGGATGACAGAATTAACAAATCATTATGAAAGGTCACGATTGGATAACATTGTGAGTCTTTTTTTCACGATCACGATCCACACACTGACTGACATTTTGTTAAGGAGAACAGAGTTCTTTGTACAGAGTAATAAAACAAAAATTACAGATTACTGCTTGTCTGTTAAGTATATCTAGGTCAAAGCAACTGCACTTGACACATTTATTTGTTTGAGCGACTGGTTGTCTCATGGAATGCCTTGCAATAAATACTGTAGAACTGTGTTCCAATTAGCATATCAATCAGCATGGGAGTCCAGGATCTCATGGTGGTAAGGTGTTGATTACATTTGCATGTTTATAGCTATGCAATATTAATAAACGGTTGAAAGGACAGGTGGAAGACAATTGGTGTTGCACCCATGACCTCAATTTACTGGAGTGCAAAAAGAAGAATCCCTGCCAAAGCAGAGCTCACCAGTCACTACATGAATGTGGCTCTAAGTGAATCTGATACACTCAATTCTTAAAGGAGTACTATCGCAAAATTGTGTAATATTAAAAATCCATATAAACACTTTAGCTAATGAGGGGAGGGGTCACTTATACACCCGAATTGAATAAAACTCCCGCCAAGCTTCTGGTTTTCTTCCCTTGGTAGGAAGAAAATCCATATTTATATGGATTTTTATCCTTGGGCCATTTTTTCGCAATAGTGCTCATTTAAGGTCTCATATAAAAGTGCAATTCATGTTTTGAAATAAGTACCCTTGGGAATTCTCTGTTGCTACCCATCCCCAAGGATTGTTTCACTCATTTTGATTGAGATGTTCACCCAAACTTCCCCTCTCCATCCTGAACGATCTGCTTCAGCAAGATGGACCAAATATTATCCATGTGAGGAATGACGTGTACAATCCATAACTCTTTTATCGTAGAGAATACCAGGGGCTGTAGCTTATTAAAAGCATATATACAGCTGATGTGCCAGAGAAATTCGACGCATTGAGGTCAGTGGCAGAGTAGATGTAGGACCACTTTTTTGCATGGACCTGGAAAAATAAAATTGTAAAAATTGCAAACTTAAGAGCCCTGCTATTGATTCTACCCTGCACTGCTGGGAATAGAGAAAATACAGGCATCAGGTCAGCCGCTTGCTGGCTAATTATTCCTGATGGTTTTAGAGTCCCTTTAAAAAGGACCACCACCCAGTAATGATGCCTAGGAAACTCACCTCTCTGGTGTTTAAACAGCGCCTTTGCGGGGCGCTCCACAAATTATAAACTTAGCACTGAGCGAATATAAGTATTACTCAATCGTTCTTTCAATACTGTATAAAATACCATTTTGTGATTACTCACCTGTAAAATGGTTATTCCCAGTATGTCACACACCCCGCTTCCGAATATTCATGACACTTGGGACATCCAATAGCAGTGCCCATAATGGGTGGGGATCCCAAAAAGGCAATAATGCAAACTTAAACTACTGCAGCTTGCAGAACTTTGCGTCCAAAAACAGTATCCGCTGAGGCCCGCACATCAACCTTATAAAACTTGGAAAAAGTATGAACAGAAGACCAAGTAGCAGCCTTACAAACTTCAACAGAAGCCTGATGCTGAAAAGCCCAAGATGCTCCAACAGCACGAGTAGAATGAGCAGTAACACGAAAAGGGGGAACCCTCCCCTTGGCAGAATAGGCCCCAACAATGGCCTGTCGAAACCATTTACTAATGGAAGACTTAGCGGGCGCCAGACCTTTCCAGGGCCCGGAGGGCACCACGAAAACCCCCCCCAAACACCCCAACTCACCTACCTTATCTTCGACGGCGGCCGGCCGCCGCCGCCTCCCTCGCGCCCCTGTAGGCGTGCGCGCCTCCGCGCCGGCCGTCTGCGAATGGCCGGCGCGGGGGCGCGCGCGTTCAAAGTGACGCGAGGGAGGCGGCGGCGGCCGCCGCCGCTTACACGTTCAAGATCTTCTCTTGTACGTCGGCGCTGGGAGCGGGGAGAGGTGAGTTTTTCGGGGGGTTAGGGGGGGTTTCACACAGCGGGGCACCCCGATCGGGGGTGCCCCACCGAAGTGGACCAAGACCCAGGATAGTCAAAATCCTGGGTGTTGGTCCACTTTAAGACTTGTGTGTACTAATTGCCATGCTAACGTGCACCTCCCAGGTTAGTTATAAAATGGTCTGAGCGGCTGCCACCCCCCTTTATTACTAGGCTTAGGACACAAGGAAGGAAGAACTACATCCTGATTGAGGTGGAAGGCCGAAACCATCTTAGGAAGGAAATCCGGCTTAAAGCGGAAAACTACCTTGTCCAGGTGTCTCTCAAAGTATGGAGCCTGAATAGACAAGGCCGCCAACTCAGAGCCACGCCGAACAGAGGTAATAGCCACCAAAAAAGGCAACTTTCTGAGTGAGCAGAGAAAGAGCAATATCGTGCACCGGCTCAAAAGGAGGCCCCTGGAGAGCCGACAGAACCAAGTTTAAATCCCAAACCGGCAGCAAGGGCTTTCTAGGAGGCCGCACATGAGTAACCCCCTGGAAAAATGTCTTAAAAAGCGGATGAAGGGCAAAAGACCTTTGAAAGAAAACCGCCACTGCCCTTTCAAATTACTAAGCTGGAACCCCGAGTCCAGACCATGTTGAAGAAACTCCAGAATTCTGGGAATAGAAAAAACCCTACAAGGCAAGGCCCTAGCCTCGCACCAGTTAATATAAGACCTCCAAGTAGACGTTAGAGGAAGATCTCTTCCTAGCTCTAACAAGAGTCTGAACCACCGCATCAGAAATACCATCCTCCTTTAAGATGGAGGTTTCAGCAGCCACGCCATCAAGGCCAGCGTTGGTAAATTGGGGTAGCGTAGCTGACCCTGGGTGATAAGATCCGGAAAAAGAGGCAGATAAAACTGATCTACTGCCAGCCGCACGGCGTCTGCGAACCACACTCGTCTTGGCCACCTTGGAGCCACCAGAATTGCTGGTGCCCCTTCTAGAGTTAGCTTGCGCACCACCTTGCCCACCATGGAGAAGGGGGGGAACAGGTACAGAAACCCCAGTTCCCTGCCAAGCCAGGGACATGGCATCCACTGCCAGGGCCAGAGGATCCTGAGACAGAGACACAAAGGCAGGAAGCTTGTGATTGTGACTTGAGGCAAAGAGATCCACCTCCGGAGTCCCCCACTTGTGACAAAGGGACTGGAATACCCTGGAACTGGGAGACCATTCTCCTCGGCGAGAAGATCTCCTGCTCAGGGAATCCGCCTTCGTGTTCTCCACTCCTGGGATGTAAATGGCTGAGATGCATGGGACATTGATCTCTGCCCAAACAAGGATCAGAGATACCTCCCTGAGAGCACTCCTACTGCGAGTCCCTCCTTGGTGATTGATGTAAGCGACCGCCGTCCGATTGTCCGTTCGGACTTGAACTGGCAATCACTGTAATAAAAGAGTCAAGCGAGACAGAACCAACCAAATGGTCCGTAGCTCCAAAACGTTGATAGGGGTATGAGCCTCCCGAGGCCCCCATAACCCCTGGAACGGATGTTCCCTCCAGAAGCCCCCCCAGCCCGACAGGCTGGCGTCTGTGGTGACCGTTTCCCAACAAGGGGTCAGAAAGGATATGTCCTTCAACAGATTGCTTGACACTAGCCACCACTGAAGGGACTGCTGAGCCCGAGGAGACAGCAGACAAGACTGATCCAATGACAGCGGACACTTGTCCCAAGTCGCTAGAAGATGGAGCTGAAGCGTCCTCATGTGAAACTGGGCAAAAGGGACTGCCTCGAAGGAAGCCACCATCAGACCTACCAATCTCATCCCTAGCCGGATAGACGGGCGAGGATTGGAAAGCAGAAGCCGAACCAAATCTTGGATCAGAAGAATCTTGGGTTGAGGAAGGAACACCCTGGCCTGAAAGGCATCCAGAGTCATGGCCAGAAACGAAACCTCCCTGGACGGGGAGAAGGAGGACTTGGAATAGTTGATCACCCAACCGAACCTCTCCAGCGTGGATACCACCACTCTGGTGTCTAGCTCCGCTTGGCTGAGAGAGGAAGCCAAAATGAGAAGGTCGTCCAGGTATGGTACAATGCGAATGCCCTGGACTCTGAGGAGGGCCATCACCCCCGCCAATTCCTTGGTGAACACCCTTGGAGCCGAGGTAAGCCCGAATGGAAGGGCCACAAACTGAAAATGCTGATCTTCCACCACGAACCTGAGGAATCTCTGGTGTGCCAGGAAGATAGGTACATGCAGATAAGCATCCCCGATGTCTATGGACGTCATGAAGTCCCCCTGACGAAGAGAATCGACGGCTTACTGCAAGGTTTCCATGCGAAACTTCCTGAAGCGGATAAACCGATTGAGGAGCTTCAGATCCAAAATGGATCGAACGGAGCCGTCCTTCTTGGGCACCGTGAATAGATTGGAATAGAATCCCAAGCCCCTTTACGCGAAAGGCACTGGGCAAATGACAGCCATGTCCAGCAGATAACTTACTGCCGCCCAGAGCCCCTGTGCAGCCAGTGGATCCGAAGGCACCCGAGACCTGAAGAATCTGGGAGGAGGCCGGATCTCGAATTCCAGCTTGTAACCAGAAGACACCACTTCCAGAATCCATTTGTCTGAGACCTCCTGGTCCCAGACCTGGAAGAAGTGCCGCAGCCGTCCCCTCATTGCTGAGCTGGCTTAGCAGCGGGATTGGGTTTGGAACTCCAATTGTGACCTGGACGGGCACAACCTCTGCCTCTACTCCAGGAATCACCTCTGAGGGTAGAGAAGGTGAAAACTCTGCCAGTTCTGGCACCACGAAAGTAAGGGTTAAAGGAGGCCGCCCCCCGAAAGGGACAATGTTGCCTCTTACGCTGAGGTAACTTCCCTCCTTTCGTGAGAGAATCTAATCTTTCTCCAAAGAGCCGCAATCCCACAAAGGGAAGTGCTGTAAGCGACTTTTTGGCCACAAAATCAGCCGCCCACTAGCGCAACCATACCGACCGCCGAATAGCTACAAGCAAGGCCGAGGTTCTACCACACATGACCATGGTGTCATCCAAGGCAGCAAGCACAAAGGACATGAACAATTCACACCGCTTAAGGGCGGCGAACTCATCACTAGCCGGGTCAAGCCTGGAGGTACTCAACAGGTCTCTAACCACAGACCTGGTAGCCACTGCCAAAAGCGCCGAAGCACAAACAGGCCGCAAGGCTGAACCGACACTAGCAAACGTGTGGCAAGCCATCTGATCAATGCGTTTATCCTCACCATCTTTGAGAGCCAGGAGAATGCAAAATAGAAGTATTGTATAACCCGAGCACCGAGGCATCCACCTCGGGAGGGGACGACCATCGTTTTACCACGTCCACCGGAAAGGGATACTTTTTATCCCAACCTTGAGGAATACCTGGAAGCCGAGTAGGCTTCTCCCATTCCTTAAAAAAAATTGCCATCAAAATGCTTTTGATTTGGAAACTCCAGGCACGACCTGGAAGTCCCAAAGAATTCCCCTTTTTGAGGAGCGGCCTCCTCAGGAGGAGAAATTGCCAGAACCTCAAAAAGGTGAGCCAAGACCTTCGGGGTATCCACAGCATCCCCCTGCCCTGCTCAGTATCAGCACCAACAAACTGCTGATTGTAAGAACCCTCAGAATCCTCAAATAAGTCCCCCTCTTCTAGCGGGGAATAATCAGACCAGTCAAGGAAATCATAATCATCAAACTCAGGGGCCGGCCCGGCTGGAGACAAATGCTTTCGCTTAACCGAGGCCTTTCTGGCAACAGAGCCAGAAATAAATTTCTCAATATTAGCCAGTCTGGCACATACATCAGATTGCGACTCCCCACCTGTGAAAACATCACTAGGGGTACAGATAAGGCAGGGTGGGGAAAGAGATGAGGCCGGGACCCCGGACCCAGACACCTGGGCCTCCGACTGCTGCGTTATGGCCCGCTGAGCACAAGGTATGCAAACAAGTGCATTATCCGCCGCAAGGGGATGCCCCACAACCCACACACTGCCGGGGTTGCCCCGAAGGGAGCCCAAGCCCGGTATCCTGAGAAGCCTCCATATGGTGATTTTAATGTAGTCGCAATGACCAGAGGGATTTACGCTATTAAGCTACCCAGGATGCCCCTTCAGGTCCCAAGTGGGAGGATTTTTTTTTTTTTTTGGAAACCCTAAATTAAACTCTAAGGGACCCTAGGACTGGGAGAACTTCCTCTTTTGAACTTCAAAAGAAGGGATCCCACCTAGAAGACATGAGAACAGATATAAGTGTCAACATGCACATCTCCCACCATATAAGACAGTTAAAAATGGTGAAATAAAATACAACTCTGTGAAGTACTCACCTGTAGAGTTGGTATTATACGCAGACAGCACGTCCTGCTCCAGACATAGTCCTTACATGTGGGTATACCCCCTTCTTCAGCGCCGTGCACTGCAGAATCATGAAGAAAACAAGCTCCTCCTGGCCCTACATACACCGAGGGACCTCCCACAAATCCCCAGCATTGAAAAGCAGTGAGAGAAGAAGCCAGGAGGAAAACAACCACCCAGAGACTGGCAATAATATCCAAGATAATAATCACCACACAGGGGATCCAGAACAAGGTGAATCAGGGTAGGGTGGAGCAGGATGTGCTGTCTGCGTATAATACCAACTCTACAGGTGAGTACTTCACAGAGTTGTATTATTCTAAGCAGACAGCACGTCCTGCTCCAGACATAGTCCTTACATGTGGGACATCCAATAGCAGTGTCCATAAGTAGGGTGGGATCCTCGTGAAAAAAGGCACAGCCAACCAAAACAGCGCTATCGCCTGTAACCTTGCTACCAGGAGCAACTAGAGCAAAGCTCTAACTTAACTTATGAAGCCTTACAAGGCTAATGAAACACGAGCAGAGAACTAGTCAGCCTGCTCAACAACCAAGTGCATAAGGCCCAAACCAAGCACCGGTAGAAGAAATCCAAACCAAGAGAGAAGGATGAATCTCCCTTAACAAACAGGCCAGAGTAACAGCCTAACCATGCTACTAACGATAACAGGGTAGCCATGGCAACCAAAGAACCTTTCCCGTCAGGGAATACGAACCCTGGTCTCGGCGAGACCAACGTAATACTGAACACGAGCTAACAAGGCTCCTCAAGAGCCAACATGATAATCAGGAGCTCAGAAGGGCAACCAGCCAAGCAAGACCAGTCCAACAGACTCCCATACTCATGGGAGTAACCAGATCCTGCTGCAAGAAGGATGGTGACGTCTATAAGCCCAACGGGCATAGCCCCAACCCTGGACAGGAAGCAGTCCAGAGGCTCCCAACGCCTATTGAGGGATACAGATCCCTTTTAAGCTCAGAGTAAGCAGAACACCAGTCCAAAGACCATAGGTTCTGGAGAAGAATAACAACCCTCTGCCTGGACTTAAGCTTGGTGCAAGGCGGACACATCCTCACCAGACGGTGTACAGGTATAAAGCTGCAAAAAATATAAAAAGGACTAGGCTAAGAAAGCCGTCTCCTATGGCACGCCCCAGACTGAGGCACCCGCCCCGAAGGAGTCATCTGAGGCAGGGAACAGTTCAGACAAGAACCTGAATAAGACCCAGGGAAACCCTTAGCAGGGCAACAGGATAAGCAAACCCCCCCCCCCCAAGGGAGCTTAGAATTCTCTGGGGAATGCGCCTGAGCCACCCCTGAGGAAAGCTCAAAGCCGAAGCTTGAAACTAGTCTCTACCGAGAACAAAAAGGGCGAGCCCTGGAACCTCTCACGGAACTGAGTTGGGGGACTAACTCCAGCCATGCCATAAAAACTCTAGTACCCATGGGTAAGACCTCATTCCATAGGGAATATAGAGCTAGTCCCAGCCATCCAACTAGGGTGCCAACTCCCAACATAGCTGGTAGAAAAGGGAGAAGAATAAAAAAGGGAGGGATCTAGACCCAACCCTCCAAAAAGAAGAGACACCCAGAGGGAACATTTCTGATAGGGTGAATAACGATCGTCCAAACCCTGTGAAGGGAATGACGTAGTAAGGAGCCTTACTAGGCATAACAGCCCATGTGAGAGGGCACACAGTACAACTGTCTCCAGCAGAAAATGCGAACCAAACCACACAGGGCCCTCATGGCCCCCAGTGCAACAGCTCACCCTTGCCACAGCAAGCCTGTGCAGAACCCCACCTAGCAGGGTTTAAGAATGGTCAGACAAAGGGTAGAATACCCGGACAAAAGGCCCGACTAGGTCACCGTGACCAAGGCCAGAGAGTCCTGGGACAATCACCCAGGCCAACGAATTAGAACCTTAACCAGGACAGAGTCTCTGTAACATTCACAGGGCCACGGCCCCAACCAGTAGGCTCATTGAGACACTAGGGAAGGCCCTCTCAGCACAGTAGGACAGCCAACGAGCCAATACCAATGAAGTGCAAGGAGTGTAAAAAAAAAAAAAAAAAACCTCCACTGGATCAGAACCAGACCCTACAAGAAGGGTCAACCTGTTCCGAGACCTTCTCGGATAAAAGCTGGGACAGGCCACTGACCAGACAGACCAAGAGTCCCCAAGACACAAGGCCTAAGGGAAACAGAGCAGCAAGCTAGGGCCCAACAAGGCACAATGTGATGACCTAAGGGGCCCCCCTTAGGTACCTCAGGGAATTTCATAAGAAATAGAACCCCTTTAGTGACCCTGCCGGACCTGGTCCCTGTGGCGACCATCTACAGGGATAGCAAGAAGGAAGTGATGTCAACAACTTCCATGAGTAGACCAACCAGAAGGGAACCCCCATAAAAACAGGGGGAACGTACTGATCTAATTCCAGGGGTGTTGGAATCCCATCCAGGATAAGTAACCCAAGGTGCCGCAGGCCCCAAGGGCATCTGGGAAAAGGAACAGCCTCGGGCCGCCAGCAATAGGCCCACCAGCCGCAAGGTGAATGTACTGAGATTACACAGAGGGCAAGGCCCCTTCCATACCAAGGCACCCAAACCAGAAGGAAGGGTTGAACCTGGACCCCTCTAAATGCCACCCCGTAAGGAAAGTATGAATCAGATTACACCAAGTAATAGATGTGCCTAAGCACCAATCCAAAAGACTCCAAGAGAGCCCCAAGTCCAAGTAGAAACTAGTGTGGACAGCACCGGTGAATGAGCATGAAAGCGCTCCCATACTCGCCTTGGCGAGCCATCTGGGAACAGGGGAGGGACCCCAGACAAGACCCTAATATAAAGAATGGTCCTGTAACACCGGCTGGAAAAAAGGACTAGGCGTCCAGAGGGAATAAGGGACCGAAGGGGAAAAGGATCCTTGCAGGCATCAAGAGGTTCACTTGACAAGGGCGTCTGTGGCCTAACAGAAGGATACCAAGTAGGCAGAGCTCGTGAAACCTAGATGCCCGGTCTAGACCGCCGGATCTGGGCAGACTGCGTCATCCCGGGGGAATAGCAGGGTGAATGCAATTATCAGCCAAGGCCAACCTAAAAGAAGGCCCAGACCCTCCAGGCCAAACTCAACCTGTGTCCAATCACTAAGGGATACAATGGGGACTAGAATACCCCTGGCTAATTGTAGCGATAACCCTTATCGCCGGAGGGCTTCACCGCCTGAGACGTCCTTTTCCCAATCGTAAGAGGTGCTGCTGGAATTCCAGAGTCGTCCGTGAGGAAACAGGAACAGCCCTTACAAGGGCTAGTGAATTGTAATATAGCGTTTCCCCCAATAAGAGACAGAACTTCAGTATTGAGGGTGAAGGTGAAGTTAACTTTATTAGTGCCACACTGTGCCTTATATGCAAGGCTCCATGCAAGGAGACCTCCCCCGTGGACCTGATAGAGGAATGCATGACAAATACACAGACCAATGGGAGCAGGGCACACAATCCCTCAACTCTGCCGGTGACGCAATCAGCAACACAATATACGTCTGTAATACAATCAATCAGAACAATGCCATTGTCTGTGACATAATCAATCAACACAATGGCAGTCTGTACATGCTTAAGAAAAGGAAAGTAATGAACCTGTGTAAAGTCCAAAGGGCAGAGAGTCTGTCACCATGCCCCCTTTTTGTGTAACACCCGGCAGACCCGGATTGACCCTGTTCGGGTTAACTTGGGGCTGTCCGGACTCTTGTTAGGGGCAGAGTTCTGTGTAAGGACAAGTCTGCAAATAGTGAGTAACAGGACTAAACCTTGACGTGGGCTGTACATAGGAATCGGTCATGGGTGGGGTCCAAACACTGGGATATTGTGGCATTGGTGAGTTCAGCACCAAAGTCCTTGGTTGGATGTGTGCACAGGTGCTCTGCTTTCTTATAGCTGGTCCAAGTTTCAATCTCTTTCCATGGAAGCTGATCGGAGAATCCACAATCTTCTGCACATCTATATCATCGTAAAATGAGACAAAACCATAACCCTTAGAAACGCCAGAGGCATCCCTAATAATTTTGACATTCTTTACAGCGCCATACTTTGAAAACAAATCCTTAATTTCAGGCTAATCAATCCGACGGTCAATGCCCCCAACAAAAATAGTGTTTGGCATACGTTTCCCTTCTGGAAGGACGTAACCTGATGGCTGATCCTCTTCTTGGCTTCTTGTAACAGACATGACGTGATGCAGACGAAACCCCTGGGTCTCCCCGACCAGTGGGCTGGAGTCGGCAGCTCGGGCTGGAGCCCGGGTTGTAACAGGGTTGATGCTGGCTGGCACAGAGGTAGCGTAGGCAGAAGTCATTGGTCCTAGATCATTTCCCAATAGTACTTCTGCTGGTAAGTTGTCCATAAGTCCCACCTGTACCCTGCCGGATCCAGCGCCCCAGTCAAGATGTACTCGGGCGGTGGGGAGTCGAAACACCGCTCCTCCCGCCACCCTTACTGCAACGGTGTGTCCAGTGTGGTCTTTGTTCTTGACCAAATGAGGTTGGAGCAAGGTAAGTGTGGCTCCGGTGTCGCGTAATCCTTGAGCGGTGCGCCCATTGACTCGTACCTCCTGGCGATGGTGCTGTCGGTTGTCTGGAATGGCCGCTTGCACGGGATCAGCTTCATATAGTACCCCCAGATACTCTTCCGAACTGCTCTCAGCTTCCAAACAGTGTGCCGCAGGAGTACGGGAGGTGGAAGGTTGTTTTTGCCCCCACGTGTTTTGGGGAGGCTCTAGGGCGCAATCCCTGCCATAATGTCCCCATTGTTTGCAACGATGGCACTGAACTGTGGAGCGGTTTGGTTTCTGCGCTGGCCTATGTGGCCCAGAGTATCGAGTTGGCGCGGAAGCCACAGGTGCTTGAAACTTGATGGGAGGTTGTGGTTTTGGAGCGGACTGTTCTGTCCGGCGCGCATCGGTGTACTCGTCGGCTAGACGAGCAGCCTCAGGTAGCGTTAGAGGCCTCCGGTCACGTACCCACTCTCTTAGCTCTGGTTGCAGGGCATTGAGAAAATGTTCTAGTAAAAACAACTGTAGTACATCCTCAGCGGTCGTGGCTTTGCATCCAGTGACCCAGTGTGATGCTGTACGATGGAGGCAACATGCCCACTCCGTGTAAGAATCCCCTCCCTTCATTTGGGATTCCCAAAATCGTCGCCTGTAGGCTTCCGGGGTGACAGTATACCGGGCTAACAAAGCCTCCTTTACCAGATGGTAGTGTGGTAAGTCCGCATCAGGGATGGCCCGGAAAGCATCGGAAGCTTTCCCAGATAGTTTCCCTGATAATATGGTGACCCATTCCTCCGTGGGTACCCGGTGTAAAGCGCACTGCCGTTCAAAATCGGCCAAAAATCCGTCAATCTCGTCATCACTTTCCTGGAAGGACTTAAATGCTGCAAATGGAATCTTTCTCCCCCCAGTGTAACTGAGGCTGAGAGGCTGCTGGGTTGAAAGTCGCCGATCTTCCCTTCGCTTACTGGCCTCTGCCTCCGCTGCGGCAAAGACTCGGTCGATCAGTTCCTGTGATGGATTCGGGCCATAGACCGACAATCTGTTCCGAACCGCTTGAACAAGAGCAGCGTCTTCATCGATCTCTATATTGGTTTCGGTCCTCACTGCTGCACGATCCATTTTGATCAGCTCGGCTATCAGTTCCTGACGTGGGCGGTTGCTAGCTGACCTTCCCCGGCTCTCGAGTAGATCCTTCAGGGTCAGCCTTTTCAACTTGTCATACTGACTCTCCATCAGGGTAGCACTCTCTCTGGGTAGAAAGGACCATCCGACCGCTTGCCACCAATTGTAGCGATAACCCTTATCGCCGGAGGGCTTCACCGCCCGAGACGTCCTTTTCCCAATCGTAAGAGGTGCTGCTGGAATTCCAGAGTCATCCGTGAGGAAACAGGAACAGCCCTTACAAGGGCTAGTGAATTGTAATATAGCGTTTCCCCCAATAAGAGACAGAACTTCAGTATTGAGGGTGAAGGTGAAGTTAACTTTATTAGTGCCACACTGTGCCTTATATGCAAGGCTCCATGCAAGGGGACCTCCCCCGTGGACCTGATGGAGGACTGCATGACAAATACACAGACCAATGGGAGCAGGGCACACAATCCCTCAACTCTGCCGGTGACGCAATCAGCAACACAATAGACATCTGTAATACAATCAATCAGAACAATGCCATTGTCTGTGACGTAATCAATCAACACAATGGCAGTCTGTACATGCTTAAGAAAAGGAAAGTAATGAACCTGTGTAAAGTCCAAAGGGCAAAGAGTCTGTCACACTAATTTTGAAGGGAACTGCCCAAAACACTCCATTCTTTCAAAAACCACGTCCAGGAAGGCCATCACCTGCCATCGCCCGAACGAAGCATGGCATCCTGCCATGAGAGCCAAGTGCTGTGGCAGTTCCCTCGCCCTTCATGCTTGTGAGGTTTTGGCAGACTTTGGTTTTGACCTGCCAGAGGTCCCAGGGCGATGCCTGCCTCCCCTGGAACGAGCTTCCACTCCAAAGAGTTGAAGCACACTTCTGGTTCTCTTTTAACAGAAACATAAGGAGGGGGCGAGGGGTCCCTGCCCCTGGGTTGCCTGGCTGCCCGTCTGCGCGAGGGCGCCTTACCCTTTTTGCCAAAAAGGTCCAACCTGGCCCCGAATAAGCGACGTCCTCGAAAGGGAATAGCAGTAAGAACCTTTTTAGTGTCACTGTCAGCCCCCCACTGTCGCAGCCAAAGCAGTCGACTAATGGCCACCACAAGGGCCGAGGTTTTAGCACTCATTTTAATGGTGTCATCCATAGCTGAGAGGATAAATCTCACAAAAACGTCACAATCTGACAGTGCATTGAAGACCTCACAAGGGAGATCCTCCGGCTGTTGGTCAATTATCTTCCTGATCAGCGTCCTGGCGGCCACCGAGGTAACAGCTGCAGAACAGACAGGGCGCAGAGCCGTCCCTACACTAGAGAAGGCATGGGAGGCCAATCTGTCCATGCGCCGGTCCTCGGCATCCCGAAGGGTGCGAGAGGGGGGAGCCGCCATGAAGGGAGGGTGGAGCTGGTCGAGCTGGAAGCTTGGCGTCTGAAAGACATAAGGGGAAAAGAGGGTGTCAGAGCCATGCGCAGCACAAGAAGAAAATTAAACGAACGCCCGTGAGGGCACTTACAGCAACCAAGGGAGAAGGAGGATCATGACCACGCGCGCGCGGGAGACCGACAAAATGGCGCCAGCGAACCTCGAAGGGCGGGCCAGAGCTATAGGTGACGCGGAACGCGCCAAACCAGGCCACGCCCACCCCGGAGAGCGCGAAGCTCCACGGAACAAGACAGGAAAAGAACAGAAATAAACTCCATGGCGTCGTGAGATGGAGCCGCCTTACGCGCCAAGTCACATATTTTAAAGACGCTGCGGCCAACATAAAAATAAAGTTTAAAGCCCGGCTCTGACCCCCGGAAACCGATAGGGCTAAGGCAAGGCGTGTGATATGGCAAGATTAGGCCAACGTACACAGCTCCCCCCCCCTTTTTCCCCCCACTAACGGGGGGAACTAAGGAATAAGGTGACCCAGCACTCGGGGTTCACCGCTACATGGGGCGTGGGGCAAGTTGCGGGAGGGGCATCCACTATGAGGCTAACCATTAGCCTAAACCGCCTACCCCATGGATGGGGATTGCGGTGGAGCATGGCTCCGTAAGCACACTAGGTGCTGCCTACCTTCACCCGACCAACGCAGCCCAGGCTGGGAGGCATGTTACTCACAAAGAGGACGGGTGGAAATAGTCCCGCAGGGCCTCGGGCTGTCAAGTCCTGCTCGCCTGCGAGAGCGTGATACTTCATGTCTTCGCAGTTTCAGCACTGCAGAGGGATCTGGGGATTTGTGGGAGGTCCCTCGGTGTATGTAGGGCCCGGAGGAGCTTGTTTTCTTCGTGATTCTGCAGGCACGGCGCTGAAGGCGGGGGTATACCCACATGTAAGGACTATGTCTGGAGCAGGACGTGCTGTCTGCTTAGAATGTAAAATCCACTCACCGCAGCAAAGCAGCGACCGTCAACCCTCACAGCAGCAAGGGAATGAGAGGGAGAGCAGCAAAGCAGGCAGCGAGGAGCAGCAAGGGAATGAGAGGGAGAGCAGCAAAGCAGGCAGCGAGGCCGAAAAGAGTGCTTGAGAAAAGCCGGCCTGGGGGGGGTGGATGGGCCACAATGAGCACGTCGAGCGCCCGGCCCCGCCCCCTCCTTAACTGCACCTGTTGAAAGTGAAACCGGCCCAGCAACAACGGCCGCAGAAACACATACAAACACACACACACACACAATCCACACACCTTTTCCCCCCCAAATAAAGTAAAACAACCCACAGGAGAAAAGGCCTCCCCCCCAAGGGGCACAGAGGGACACGGTAGGGGGGAGAACCCACACCAATAGGTGAAAGGGCAAGAGGGACGGGGCATCCCAAGCCGGGATCACCAACCCGGACACCGCCTACCCCTTTGTATGGGGTCTCACGGGGGAGCAAGCTCCCACATACATCATAAGGTGCAGCCTACCATTGCCTGGACCTTCAGCCTAGGCTGGGAGGCATACTGCTATAGTTTAAATTAAAAAAGGTTCAGGCAGCAATAGAAACAAAAGGCCGGGGGGCTGCCCCGGCTACCTGCAAGGAGGAGACAACCATCTTCTGACTTGCTTGCTGACTGCAGAGACGAAAGACTAGGGAATGGTGGGAGGTCCCAGGTATTTATGGACCAGGAGGGGTTCCATTTTTTCATGTCATCTCTGTAAGATCGCCCTCTACAGGACAGTTACCCAAGTGTCATGAATATTCGGAAGCGGGGTGTGCGACATACTGGGAATAGAGGACTAGCTTGACAATCCCTGGATTCCCAGTGACACAAGAGCTTACTAACCTTACTTTTTAGGGATTGTGAACCTCAAATAAAAAAAAAAAACATTTTGGCCCTCTGCCGCTCATAAACCTACTGGTTTCCACACACTTCCACCGCCACTTATGTAATTAACAGTGAATGTGCACACCTACATAATTCACTGCAATGGAGAGGGGCATGCCAGGCACGCCTCCTCCACTGCAGGGAATGGAGTTTGACATGCCCACTGCGGAAATCAATCTCAGAAACTGGAAGGGACTTTTATTAGTGCTTACAGTACTCTTTTGCAAACGAGTTACAGTACTTTAAGAGGAGAAAAAAGATTTCTAAAGATTTTAGCTTTACAATGTTATTCAATTTACAATTTGGGGACAAAGTTATTTGTCATGTAAATTGTGATTGTAAATGTAGTTATTTATACAATTGGGAAGTGGCTTTATAAAGAGCGAAATAAAAATACAGTAAATCATACCCATTCCGTAGCCACTGTACTGCCCTCTTTCACGCTCTAGGGTCTGTTTGATGATGGTCTCCCGAGAGCAATGTTGCCTTGCTTGTCTACCTTTAATGCTGTTGTGCAGTTCAATTTGTTCTAATTCACTATCGAACCGATGTAAATAGCTGAAAAAGCAGGGAAGAGAGACTGCAATTATTGCCATTAATGTCATTCAGACAATGCACAGATTATAAGGCACACTGTGTCAAAAGAGGGTCACTCTGGCTGAAAAGGAATTAACTAAAGGGGAATTTAAATAGATTTACCATTATAATTCCTCTCTCTTTATATTCACTCAGTCACACAGAAAAGCCCTTACAGTAGGGTAATATCCTCCTTTCACTGGGGGGTAGACTGTGCTGGATGCTCCTCATGTAATGAGGAGGTTACTCATATCAGAAGAAAGAGGAAGAGCACCTGAAGGATCAGAACCTGCATAACAACAAGATACACACAGGTCTAGAGAGACTGAAACTCAATGATGGTCTGAAACCACTTATGAAAACGGATTGCCACAACCACAAATGAAAGCAGCTGCAGCACACAGGGTGGGTACTGTGTGGCAGATATATAGAATGATAAGCCAACACTTGGAATCCTCTCTAGTATGTCTCAGAGAAATGGTAAAATATAACCCGAGGACTCTAGCAAAATCTTTTCCAAAGCAGCCTAAAAATTTAGTGGATCTAGATCATATCCTGAATGGTTGGGATCTGTGTAGTCTTGAAACACCATTCTGGGGTGAAGTACTGTATATCGACAAGAAAACAACCGGTGTCTGGTAGAATTTAAGTGTCCAGGTAACGGGCATAAGTGTCGTCCTACCTATAGTATACTGTGGAAAACAGAAATCTCAGGTTCAGGTAGAATGGATCCCAAAAACGGTGTCAACTTTGAAGGGCTTCCTCAGAACAAAACGAAAAGGGTTCAACCTAACTTGTTTGCAAGCACACAATGAAAAATGCTTTAATTGCCTGCACAGTGTTACAGTTCAAAAATACCATTTTGTGAATACTCACCTGTAAAATGTCACACACCCCGCTTCAGATAGTCATTACACTTGGGTTATACCGACCTGTAGAGGGCGATCTTGCAGAGATGTCATGAAAAAAAGGGAGCCCCTCACGGTCCATAAATACCTGGTACCTCCCACTCATTCCCCAGTATTAAGACAGCAGTAAAGGGACCAGGAAGAGACAAAATAACCAACAACAGTAAAAAAGGTTCACCACAGAAAGGATCCAGAATACCAAAGGGCAGGGTGAAGCGGGGTGTGTGACATACTTATAATACCCATTTTACAGGTGAGTATTCACAAAATGATATTATTCTAAGTATGTCACACACCCCGCTTCAGATAGTCATTAGACTTGGGACATCCAATAGCAGTGTCCATAAAGGGCGGGGATCCAAAACAAGGCAACAAAGCACAAACTTAAACCACTGCAGCTTGCAGAACCTTGCGGCCAAAAACAGCTTCCGCCGAGGCCCGCACATCAACCTTGTAAAACTTGGGAAAAGTGTGAACGGACCAAGTAGCAGCCTTACAAACTTGCTCAACAGAGGCCTGATGCTGGAAAGTCCAGGACGCCCCAACAGCACGAGTGGAATGAGCAGTAACACGAAAAGGGGGAACCTTCCCCTTGGCAGAATAGGCCCCAACAACGGCCTGGCGAATCCATTTACTAATGGAAGACTTGGCGGGAGCCAAACCTTTCCTAGGCCCAGAGGGCACCACAAAAAGGGCGTCAGTCCTACGAAAGGAAGAAGTAGCCACCAAATAGTACTTCACACAGCGAACCACATCCAGAGCATGCAAAACCCTCTCCTTGTCATTGCAGGGCTTAGGACACAAGGAGGGTAGAACAATGTCCTGATTAAGATGAAAGGCAGAGACCACCTTAGGAAGGAAATCTGGCTTGAAGCGAAAAACAACCTTGTCCTGATGCCTCTCAAAGTAAGGAGCCTTAATGGACAATGCCGCCAACTCCGATACACGGTGAACGGAAGTGATGGCAACCAGAAATGCAACCTTCTGAGTAAGCGTAGAAAGTGCAATATCCTGCAAAGGTTCAAAAGGAGGACCCTGAAAGGCAGAAAGAACCAAATTCAAATCCCAAACTGGGAGCAAAGGCTTCCTAGGAGGCCGCACATGCGTAACCCCCTGGAAAAAGGTCTTAACCAGAGGATGAAGAGCAAAAGACCTTTGAAAGAAAACCGCCTGGGCAGAAACATGCCCTTTCAGCGTACTAAGCTGCAAACCCAGGTCCAGACCATGTTGCAGAAATATCCTCCATCCTCCATATCCTATAGTAGATGGCAGAGGAAGACTTCTTTCTAGCCCAAACCAGAGTCTGAATGACAGCATCAGAAAGACCTTCCTCCTTCAAGATAGAGGTTTCAGCAGCCACGCCGTCAAAGCCAGCGTTGGTAAATTGGGGTAGAGCAGTGGACCCTGAGTGGGCAGATCCAGCAGAAGGGGCAGATCTAACTGATCCGCTGCCAACCTTACCACGTCTGAGAACCAAACCTGTCTTGGCCATCTTGGAGCCACCAGGATTGCTGACGCGCCCTCTAGGGCCAGCTTGCGCACCACTTTGCCCACCATGGGAAACGGAGGGAACAGGTACAGAAACCCCAGATCCCTCCAGATCAGAGACATGGCATCCGCCGCCAGAGCCAGCGGATCCCGCGAGAGAGACACAAATGCCGGAAGCTTGTGATTGTGACGAGAGGCAAAGAGGTCCACCTCCGTAGTCCCCCACCGGTGGCAAAGTGACCGAAACACCTTGGAGCTGGGCGACCGTTTCCCCCGGCGAGATGAGCACCTGCTCAGGGAGTCCGCCTCCGTGTTCTCCACTCCCGGAATGTACACCGCCGAGATGCATGGGACATTGCTCTCTGCCCAAGCCAGGATCAAAGATACTTCCCTGAGGGCACGCCTGCTGCGAGTCCCTCCCTGGTGATTGATGTAGGCGACCGTCGTCCGATTGTCCGACCGAACTTGAACCGGTAAGCCCTGTAACTGATGAGTCAAGTGAGCCAGAACCAACCTGATGGCTCTCAGCTCCAGAACAATGATGGGATCATGAGCCTCACCACCACCCTGGACGGAGAGAGGCAGTACTTGGGATAGTTGATCACCCAGCCGAATCTCTCCAGGGTGGCTACCACAGTCCTGGTATCTAGCTCCGCCTGGTTGAGAGAGGATGCCATAATAAGAAGATTGTCCAGATAAGGCACGATGCGGATTCCCTGGGCTCTGAGGAGGGCCATCACCCCCGCTAGCACCTTGGTGAAAACCCTTGGAGCCGAGGTAAGGCCAAACGGAAGGGCCACAAACTGAAAATGCCGATCTTCCACCACGAACCTGAGAAATCTCTGATGTGCCGGGAAGATTAGAACATGCAGGTAAGCATCCTTGATGTCTATGGACGTCATGAAGTCCTCCTGCCGAAGTGAATTTATGGCAGAGCGCAAAGTTTCCATGCGGAACTTCCTGGGACGGATAAACCTGTTGAGAAACGTCAGATCCAGGATGGGATGAACTGAGCCATCCTTCTTGGGCACCGTAAACAGATTGGAATAGTATCCCCCGGTCCGAGGGAGGCACCGGGCAGATGACAGCCATGTCCAGGAGATCTTTTACTGCTGCCCGGAGCCCCTGCGCGGCCAGAGGATCCAAGGGCACGTGAGACCTGAAGAATCTGGGAGGAGGCCGGAGCTCGAACTCCAGTTTGTAACCGGAAGACACCACTTCCCGAATCCATCTGTCCTAGACCTCCTGGTCCCAGACCTGGGAGAAGTGTCGCAGCCGTCCCCCCACCCACGAGGGTGAGGGCGCCCCCTCATTGCTGAGCTGGCTTAGCAGCGGCTTTGGGCTTAGAGCCCCAGCTGTGACCTGGATGGGCACGTCCTCTTCCCCTGTTCCAGGAATCACCTCTGGAGGGGAAGACAGCCGATCCCCGTCCAGCTCTGGCCCCACGAAAGGAAGGGGTAAATGAAGCTGCCCCCCGAAAGGGGCGACGTTGCTTCTTTTGCTGAGGTAACCTACCTCCTTTTGCGACCGAATCCAATTTTTCTTCAAAGAGCCGCAAGCCCAGAAAGGGAAGAGCCGTAAGAGACTTTTTGGACACAAAATCAGCCGCCCACTGGCGCAACCACACCAACCGCCGAATAGCCACCAGCAAGGCCGAAGTTCTACTACACATTACCATGGTGTCATCCAGGGCGGCTAGCACAAATGACAAAAACAATTCGCACCGCTTAAGGGCGGTGAACTCATCACTAGCCGGGTCAAGCCTGGAGGTAGACAACAGGTCCATGACAACCGACCTAGAAGCCACTATTAAAAGCGCAGAAGCACAAACAGGCCGCAACTGACCCGACACTGGCAAAACCATGACAAGCCATCTGGTCAATGCGTTTGTCCTCACCGTCCTTGAGAGTAGAACAGTCAGGAGAATGCAAGACAGAGGTGCTAGACAACCCCAAAACAGGGGCATCCACCTCGGGAGGGGACGACCAGCGCTTCACCGCATCCACCGGAAAGGGATATTTCTTATCCCAACCCGGAGGGACACCCGGAAGCCGAGTAGGCCTCTCCCATTCCTTAAGAATAATGCAGTCGAAATGCCCTTGATTAGGGAATTCTAAGCACTGCTTAGCCTCTTCAAAGAACTCCCCCTTCTGCGGAAGGGTCACTTCAGGAGGAGAGATTGCCAAAACCTCAAACATATGAGCCAGGACCTTAGGGGTATCCAAAGAATCCCCCTGACCCCGCTCGGCATCAGCGCCCACAAACTGCTGATCGTCAGAACCATCCGACTCCTCAAAAAGCTCCCCTTCCTCTAGCCGGGGGTAATCAGACCAGTCCAGTGAATCAAACTCCTCAAGATCAGAAGCCAACGTGGCTGGGGACAAGTGCTTTCTCTTAGCCGGGGCCTTTCTGGCCACAGCGCTAGAAAATAATTTTTCAAGATTGGACAATCTGGCACACACCTCAGATTGCGACTCCCCACTCGTGACAACATCACACGGGGTACGGGTCAGGCGGGGAGGGGTAGGAGAAGGGACCGGCGGCGCAGAACCAGACGCATGGGATCCGGACTGCCGCGTAATAGGCTGCTGCGCACATGGTATGCAAAGGAAAACATCATCCCCTGTAAGGGATGCCCCACACCCCAAACACTGCCGGGGTTGCCCCGAGGGGAGCCCAAGCCCAGTATCCTGGGAAGCCTCCATATGGTGATTTTATTGGTAGCCGCAATACCCAAGGGAATTACGCGATATAAGCGACCTGGGATGCCCCTTCTGTGACCCGAGTGGGAGGATTTATGGGGAGTTCCTAAATTAGACCAGGGACCCTAGGACCGGGAGGACCCCTTTAGGATCCAACACGGGTCCACCTGAAAGACAGAATACAGGGCTATTCAGCACCTCAATCATGCCCAAGCCGGCTCCGCGGCGGCGCCAGGAGCACGGGGGGCGGGCCGTAGGCGATCGCGCCGAGCGCCCGACCCCCCTACCAACCGCACCTGAGGGGAAGAAGCTCCCCCGCCGAAGCTGCCACAACGGCCGGCGCCGCAGCACCGCCGGCAGAGTTACCAGTACAATGCACCCGAGTAAATCACACACAACACGCACACAATACAAAGTACATAATAAAGACGATTACACTAAGGGAGAAGGCCCCCCCCCTCTAAGGAGCAAGGGCAATCCAGGAGAGGGAAGGTCAAGGGATGGGGCATCCCAAACCGGGATCATCAACCCAGCAAAACCGCCTACCCCTTAGTATGGGGTCTCACGGTGGAGCGTAGCTCCTAAGCACCATTAGGTGCCGTCTACCCTTGCCCGGACCAGCAGCCTAGGCTGGGAGGCAAGGAGAAATACTAAGAAAGGGGGTCCAGGCAGAAATAGACTAACAAGCGGGCCGGGAGTTACCCCGGCTACCTGCAAGGA
Organism: Gastrophryne carolinensis; assembly: GCA_027917425.1. Lineage (NCBI taxonomy): Eukaryota > Metazoa > Chordata > Amphibia > Anura > Microhylidae > Gastrophryne > Gastrophryne carolinensis. Next base: position 144,189,319 of record CM051234.1, read on the forward strand.
GGAGACATCCATCTTCTGACTTGCTCGCTGGACCGGGAGGGGCTCCCTCTTTTTCATGACATCTCTGCAAGATCGCCCTCTACAGGTCGGTATAACCCAAGTGTAATGACTATCTGAAGCGGGGTGTGTGACATACTTAGAATAAAGGGGTCTTAGGTAGAGCCCAATTGGACTCACTGTTACAGGATCTCCCAATGTAACGGGGAGTCCAATTGGCCTCTACCTAAAACTCCTCTGCTGAATTGTAACACTGTGCAGGCAAGTAAAGCATTTTTCATTGTGTGTGTGCAAGCAAGTTAAAGTGGACCAAAACCCAGGATTTTGACTATCCTGGGTTTTGGTCGACTCCCCCAGGGCACCCCGCTATGTGAACCCCCCCAGATCTCCTGCATCAACTCACCTCACCGCGGTTCTACGGCGCATGGGCGGCCACTCTTCCAATCAGCATGATTGGAGTCGCTGAACTATGCACGTCTGAGCTCAGCGCTTCTCTCTAACAGGAAGCACGCCCGCGCCGGCAATTCACAAATGGCAGACGTGGGCACGCACCTGCTAGAGGGATAGCGGGGATGCGGCCGCAGTCCACGCATGCGCCATTGGACCAGGATTAAGGTAAGTGTAGTGGGCGACCTGGGGGTTTCACACAGTGAAGGGAATGGATGGCCCACTTTAACTCATTGCACTGTCTTTAGGCAGGCTGGTTCATGAACTGCATTGCTTGTGCACATACAAGTAAAGAAGTAGCAATGTCTGCACAAACTTTTAGACTTAGTAATGTTAGGCATGGGGTATAAATTGGACGGCCTTGTCGTGGCTACCTCGCTTTTACATTCATTGCAATCTATGTTAACTAACAGTCCATTTTCTTAACAAGTGTTAGCTAGGTTTTCCAACGGTATGAGTGTGCAGAGGGAAACTAAGTCAATAAAAGGAGTGCGGGGACCAGAGTACACAAAGTTAAGTTGATTTAGTTTAGAAAAAAAGACGCCTCAAGGTTGATCTAATAACTATGCATAAATATATTCAGGGTCAATACAAAGATCTGTCTCATGATCTATTCATAACCCAGAGTGTAACCATAACCCGAGGGCATCCACTAAGGTTAAAGAAAAGGTGCTTTCTCCACTGACACAGGAGGGGATTCTTCTCTGTAAGAGCAGTGAGACTATGGAACCTGCTGCCAGAGGAGGTAGTAATGAAGGATACAGTAAAGATGTTCAAAAGTGGCCTGGATGCCTTCCTGGCATGTTATAACATTTCCAGCTATGGCTACTAGACCATGGGAAGGAGATACACAGGCTGAACTGGATTTACTAAAGTATTTATTCAGTCTTATATACTATTTTACTCATTTGTAGCTAAAATTCTCGTTCAAGATTCAAAAAGCTGCAACATGACACCCTTCCAAGCTCAGTCACAATCCAGACCGGTAAGCAAAAAATTCAGATTCGCTTAGAATACATAAGGTATTTACAAATATTCAAAGATTTTCAGGTGCTTTGAAATGGCTTATTTTATAGTTACCAAGAGGGATAAGGTGGGAGAAAGTGTGAGAAATACTTTAATTAGAAAGCTATGAACACATCTTACATTTCTATAAGCTCACAAGCTTCCTGCTTTGTATACTCCGGTTTGTTGGGGTCAAGATGGCTCTGAAACCACTGCAGCTTCTCTCCTTTAAAAAGAAAAACAGGATTTTAGTTACTTAAACCTTAAAGTATTTTTGCTCCTAAGGCATCGGTAGGGCATCCTCAAAGAAATTAAAAGTGGGCTCAGGAGACAGTGTATTGCTGAGTGCCAGCATCCACGTGACACGCACCAGCCAATCAGAGCGCTAGATTTCTCTGGGGGGGGGGGGGCGCTGAGGAGAAAGTTAAGGTTAAGAGTTCATTAATGTGCATGGGGGCATCCACAACCGGGATGCCCACCCTACACCTGGAACACCACCCATTTTTTGAAAAATGGGCATTGTTCTGGTTTAACCAGACAAGTTACAATTGGGGTAAATGAAAGTTCTTATTTTGAAGGTGTCTGGCTTCAAGTTCTAGTTAAAAAAACCCTTAAGGCTGCAGTGTGAGGAAATATACTTAATAAAGTCATGGACATTAATACAAGAACACAAACTAGTCATTATAGATAGTGGAGGCCAAGGCATGTTTTTAATTTGATGGGAGGGTTTTTTGTCTAACCTCAATTGAGAAAATCTGACAATGCTTCCCGTGTAAAGTGAAAAGTTCAGTCTTATCACTAAATTTAAAAACATGAAACCATGGACAGCCGTTTGACAAACCAGAATGTGAGATATCAACAAGAAAAGGTCAGGACCTAAAAGACTGACTTGTGTATTATCAGCACATAAGGGATTCAGTAAGCCAAATGAGCTAATAGGCCTGAAAGTTCACAGAGGCAGCTAGAGAAAAGTAGCAAACATAAATGGAAGTTTGTGGCACAGTCACAGACAGGAGATGTAAGTAAACCATCTAGAAAAGAAATTCATTGAATGTCCAAATCAAAGCAGCAGAAAGAACACAAGTCTTTGAAATCTCATAAGGGAACTGTATTGTACTGTAGTACAAAAAATACAATTCTGTGATTACTCACCTGTAGAATTGGTATTATGAGTATACAGTACATCCTGCTCCAAATCTAATACTTACACTTGGGATATACTCCGCCAGATGGCGCTGGACTGCAGAGACATCGAAAATAGGCTCCTCCCGGCCCCTCAAATACCCAGGGACCTCCCACAAATACCCAGCATTGAAAAGCAGTTAATGAGAAGCCGGAAGAATTAAACAATCCAAACTATCAACTATAACAATGATAACAATCACCATACAGGGGATCCAAGAAAATGCAAACCAAAGGGTGGGTTGGAGCAGGACGTACTGTATACTCATAATACCAATTCTACAGGTGAGTAATCACAGAATTGTATTATTCTTAGTATACAGTACGTCCTGCTCCAAATCTAATACTTACACTTGGGACATCCAATAGCAGTGTCCATAAAGTAGGGTGGGATCCCCAATAAAAATCAGCAGCAGACGGAGTGCGCATGCGCGCAGAGCCGTGATGGACGCCTGATCCAGCGTCTCTGCAGACCATCGAGTGTCCCGCTGGTTCGCGCATACCTGGGGAACTTCTCCTCCAACTCCCAGGCAGTTCTGAGCCGGTAAGTGTGGGGGCAGACAGAAGGCAGAGGACGGGTGGCCGGTCCCGGCGCCATTTTGGTTGTGCAGACCGCAGCTCCTTATCTCACGCTGCGGCTCTGCCTGTCAAGTGCCTGTGAGCACCCGCCCCCCTCCACCAGCGCGTCTCTTCTCCCCACTCTTCAAGCTCTGTGGCGCAGCATAATCCCCAGTCAGGAGACCTCAACCCCGCATCCACCAGCAAGTTCCAGACTGCATACAGTCTATACAGAGATCCCTGTGGGCCACCATAGCCCTTCTGACACACGTTCCTTCCCAGCAAGCTCTATATCTAGCAAGGGATCCCCTGCCCTGAGGTTTATAACTCTTAAAGGGCCAGCGCTGTCCTTCTAAATATTTCTACTGGGCTGCCCTGTCTTCCCCCATAATAAATCCTCTGCACAGAAAGGAGGCTTCAGTCAAGTGGTCTCACTCTCCCCACCCAGCATCAACCTCCTGTTGGAGCAAGGTTATCAAAGTGCCAGCACAGTCTCTTCCACCACCGGCCCACTGTGACCCCGGGTTCAGATTACCTTGTACAGCAACAGGCCTCACACCCAGAATACTCCACTGGATCACCTTGTTGTGTCAGCTGAGTTCTTGCCACTTGCTTCATAGCCAAACCATTAAACTCCCGCAATGTCTGTTCCTAATGTTTCCCAGAGCGACTCGCATAATACGTCAGATCTTCCAATGTGAACAAATCCCGGCAGAGATGTCCTTAGCATAGACACATATATCTCAGATTGTACACAGATCCTTGATTTCATATATCATGTGAATTTTGGCACGGACTTCCACCATGGATGTAGCAAGAACCCCCATGTATGTTCAACCCAGCCCAGTGTAGAGTGTATGTCTCTATATACACAGTTTAATCACACGTTAATGATACCTTTACACTGTTTATAATAGAATGATAATATAGAATAGATCTGTATCATCTAATATAACACTGCAATAGCCCGATTGTAATATAGTGTATCATTTTATTTTATTTTATTGTAATTGTAGTGTATTATTGTACTGTTTCCCCTGCTTATTGGCCAGCTCCCTGTCCCCTCCCCGAGGTGTGGACCTAGACTGCAGACAGACAGCGATGATCCCACTCTTATTGTGGCGTCTTCTGCACATTTAAGTATGCTCCCCGGCTAGCGCAAGTGCGCGAGGCATGCAGGGCTAACCACCATTAGGTGGATTGTGTGTAAAACCTGCAAGCACGGACGCGCTGGTAATATGATACGGCCGCGGTTGGTCCGCCTCACATCATGATTGGGTGAGCCGCTGTCTGTCACTTCGCAGCCTACCCCGGAACATTGGGGCTTTCTTCCTCCCACCCGGTCTACGCATGCGCAAGCACACGGCTGACACTGACAGGTCTGTGCAGCCGTGTGCGCAGAGTCAGAGATCCTCCAGCGCAGATTAGGCATTAGTGAGGTGCGGGTCATTGGCAGCCCGCACACACTATGCCTAAATACAATCTTCATTGGATGGATGATATATGCCAGTACTGCAGTGTAATGTATATCCCAAGTCCGGGCGGAAGTAGCCACATGCTGGCTACTCAGCTCACTTCCGCCCTGACTACAACATTATTATTCAGCCGCCGAGTAGCGTACATAGACCTGGGGATTTTCTAGGTGCATGCCCAGCAAGAGTGGGGCACGGGACCCGAATAGCCCGTGCACACGATGTGTCATGCACTATATGGTATATAACACACATTCACCTTGGTGGATGGGCCCCCATGTCCTGGCGGAAGTGACCACATGAAGGCTATTCCACCTACTTCCGCCCTAACTACAATCTAGGTTTTGGCGGTTTTTTGGAGGCCTGATGAGGGGGAGGTTTTGCCCATGAGAGGGCTATATAAGCAGGGGGTATACAGTCTTATGCCACACTCTGATGAAGTGGCCCATGCAACGGCCACGCAACGCGTCAGTAATGGTATTGTGAGGGAGTGAGTGGACTTGGACATTTGGACATTATAACGCGGTAATGTACATCACTCTGCATTTTATTTGTATTCTTTTGTATTTTATGTAGTGAAATGTAGGTTTGCACATTGTGGTAATTCATAGTACATGCTAAATTTATAATATATTCTTTAATTGGATCAACAATGCCCAAGTATTTACCCCTCTCTTCAATTAACTTTCTTCACTTATAGCAGCACCCAGCACTTGAACTTTCACTGGTGCTAGTTCCTTCATTTATTATTGGGACACTTGTCCCTCTTCTTTATAGCCACTTTTTGTTTTGTTTTCACCATTTTTCTTGCAAATCACAACTTCAGTTTATCTTTTCACATTTGCATGTTCTTAGCACTGCTTTTCACAGTTCTCACAGTATTTCAGGGGTAACTCTTGTGGCATCAATTAGATATCCGCTCTAAATATATACTGTTAACATTATTATTAGCATGGAATTACAAACACTGTGTTAAGACCTTTTGATGCATATCTGCAGTTGGAGTCATTATGGTATAGATATTTTGCAATAAGTCCATTTATAAATCCGCCACACCCCACATATGGGTTTTTAATGTCTGTATTTTAAATGTATGTCCTTTTTCCTTGTGGCTTGTAATAAAATATTTCAGTTATCTTTACACTGCAACAATTATTTTCTGTTGAGCGGCATTGAGTATTTTTAGGAGGGAGGTATTGGTGAGTTGGGCTGGTGACCCACCATCCATTTTTCTTAGATGTAATTAACCCTGCGGGGTTGCTTCCTTCCACGCCAGCATCCAGAACATCACGATTACAGGTAGCGGTGCGGGAATTATCTTTGCTTAAACAATCTTTTACCGGAGGATGAATCCTGGATGGATGAATCCCTACATGGCTCGCCCCCCCAAAGCGCTACCTCCCCCTCTCGACAGATATGAAGCAATGCTGGAAAGAGCATTAGAGAAGTGGGCGCTGAACATCACAACCCAGATCACAAATACTCTCTCGGCAGATATCAAGGAGCTGGGCCAGAGGATCGGAGACCTAGAAAATCAAGCAACGACCCAGTCAGCTGATCTGTCCACGCTAAGGGAAGATGTGGATTTACTGCGCGAGGAAAATCTGGTTTTATTGCACAAGCTCGAAGATGTCGAAAATAGGTCCATACGAGCCAATATTAAGATCAGAGGGATCCCGGAATCCGTCTTGGACCTGCAATCAACAGTTACAGCATTGTTTCAGGAGCTTGCCCCATCACTTCCAATTGAGAGACTGGAGTTTGATCGGATTCATAGGGCCCTGCAGAAGAAAAGGGCAGACGGTCTTCCACGCGATGTCCTTGTCAAGCTGCACTTTTTCCGCACTAAAGAGCATCTTATGGCTGCGGCGCGCGGGCAGGATTCTTTGAAATTTCAGAGCTTCTCATACCAGCTGTTTGCGGACTTGGCACCCCAAACAATAGTGAGAAGTCGTGCAATGAAACCAGCACTGCAAATCCTGCAATCCCATGGGATCAGATATAAGTGGGGATTTCCCTTTAAGATTTCTTTTTCTTACAAGGACACTCATTTCGAGGCCTCCACATCCCAGGAACTTGATCGGGTGCTGGCTTCGGTGAACCTTCAGCTTCCTAGTGCGGTTCAGGCTGCCCCCCCACAAAAGAAAAGAGCACTTTCCTCTTCGCCAGCTTCCAAGGAAAAACGTGACCTGCGGAAAAGCTTCACGATGCCCGGGAAATCATCAGCTGCTCTGATCCACAGATTTGGTAAGCCGGCGGCGGGGGAGGGCTGAGGGGTAGGTATCCCTGTGTTTTTTTCTTCTGGGGGTCTTACCCCTCACCCTCCTTTGGCTGCGGCTGAAAAGGTTGCTCCTCGGGAATGTTATTTACTTGTCATTGGGTTACTTTTGATGTGACGGATTAGAGCGTTTACCTCTCTCCTTCATATCTTTACAGAATGTTATACTGTTCGTATGGTTAAGCTATATGCTTAGAGTTGAATAAGATAATTTGCTCCGCGTTTCTCGCCTTCCCCATTGCTACTTTTTTTTTTTAAGCCCCATATGTTCTTATTAACGCTTGGGTCTAATGTTGATGTTAATTCTTTTCTTGGGGGTCGGGCACTCATGTGTCGGTCGCACGCTCACTCCTAGCTCCCCTTCTCACTGACTTTTTAGTGGGAACGGAAGCACCGAATTTTTGCCCCCCCCAGAGGGGTCAGTGGTTTGTTGTCTAAGTGATGGGGTCCCACGTTGGTAACCCCGTCACTTTGCTACGTTATTCCCTAAGGGGCGGAATAATACGCCGCCTTGGCGGGAATCTAAAGTTTGGAAGGTGTTTTCTCCTTCGTTTTGAGCTGCTTATATTCTGTAATGCTAACCCTATGTCTCTCTTTTTCTTCCCCCGCTCTTCTTTATCTTTCCCGTGGGTTCCTGAGCCTCCTCGTAAAATGGTTCTAAGTCTGAATGATGATGGCGATTAGAATAATCTCCTTGAATGTTCAAGGGCTGAACGCTCCCCAGAAGAGAGTAAAAGCCTTCAGGCAAATGAGGTCATTCCGCACTGACATCGTTTGCCTCCAGGAAACGCACTACACTAAAAAAGGTACCCCTAAATTCCTCAGTGCAGACTATCCTTTGTTTTATTCAGCCTCCGCATGCACCAAGCAATGGGGAGTACTGATCGCCTACAAGCGTTTCGTCTTCCTGGAGCAAGTGGTACGCGACCCCCTGGGCCGATATCTTATTTTAGTGGGTAGAATTCAGGATCAACTAGTTACGATTGCAACCTATTATGCCCCTAACCAAAACCAAAATGCATTCCTGGAGGTGTTCTTTAAGAAACTCCATCAAGTAGAGAAAGTGTTTCTTATTGTAGCTGGAGATTCAAACCAGACCCTTCACCCTACTCTGGACAGGCAACCGGACGATAGATCCTCTCCGGCGGTCAAAACTAGACCCTCTGGGAAAACATTTCAGGCCCTAATAGGTCGTTACCACCTGATTGACGCTTGGAGGGAGTTAAATCCATCCAAACTGGATTTTACCCATTACTCGTGTCCCCATAAGGTGTCCACTAGGATCGATCACATTTTCGTGCAGCAATCCTCCCTCCCCCAGTTTTCCCAAGCAGGCATTATCCCAATAGCCTGGTCTGATCATGACCTGGTCTCGGTTGACCTCTCTCAGAGAAGCCCCCAGAAGTCTTGGAAGCTCTACGAGCCGATGCTGGCCGATGAGGCCCTCCTCGAGCGGGTAAGTGCGGGGATTCAAGAGTTCTTCCAAGTTAATAAAGGCTCAGTGAGCTCCAATGTCACGCTTTGGGAGGCACACAAAGTTGTGATCAGAGGGCTATTAATTCAGGAGTCCGCCAGACGTAAAGCGGTCTATAAAGAGAAACTCCAGGCCCTAACGGATGCTTATCAAGCAGCCTCGACCGATTTCACAAACCGTCCCTCTAAACAGAATAGGATCCATCTTAACCAGGCAGAGAGCCAGCTCAATCTGTGTCTATCTGGCGAAGCCGTCCGCCAACTGAATAAATCTAAGTTCCATTGGTATCGAACGAATAATAAGCCCAACACTCCCCTTGCTAAAAGACTTAAGGGGATTGTTCTGAGACCTAAGCCGATACGTATTAGGACAACAGACGGCCCCCTGTCTAGTAATCCAGCTAAGGTGGTGGCTACCTTTTCCAAACACCTGGAGGGGTTATATAAGCCCAAATCGTGCTTAAATGTTAGTAAAGCAGAGGATCTGTTCGGCCAACTTAACCTGTCCCCACTTCCCCCAGGTGCTAAGGAGCGCATGGATAGGCCCGTTGAGACTGACGAGGTGCAGGAGGCCATATCATCCTTAAAGGTTGGGAAGCAGCCAGGACCTGATGGCTTCACAACGCTTTATTACAAAAAGTTTAGCCAGATTTTAGCTCCTTATTTGACGATAGCCTTTAACGCTCTGAGGGAGGGAGCCGCCTGGAGTTCTGACTCACTCACAGCAGCAATAAGCATGATTCCCAAACCTAGCACTGATGACACGATATGGTCTAATTAAAGGCCTATTTCTTTGTTGAATGTTGATGTTAAAATTCTGGCAAAGGTTTTGGCTGCACGGCTCAATGGATTTATTAGTGTGCTCATGTCCAAGGAGCAAGTGGGTTTCATGCCTCAGCGTCAAGCTGGTGACAACATTAGGAAAATCGCCAACCTTATACATTGTGCCAGGGTGGAGGGCTGCCATACCATGTTGTTGGCACTAGATGTACGCAAAGCGTTCCGACACCATTGCGTGGAACTACTTACTTTTCACCCTCAAGAAATGGGGCTTGGGTTCGTCTTTCCTGAACTGGATTTCCTCTCTCTACGCCAACCCGAGGGCGTTCGTCAGGTATTCAGGCTATTCCTCAGACAGTTTCAACCTGGGTAGGGGCACAAGACAGGGTTGTCCCCTCTCCCCCCTCCTCTTTGCCTTAGCCATAGAGCCTCTCGCCAGACTTATCCAGGCAAATAGTGATATTTCAGGCATCGAGGTGGGAGGTTACGAGCATAAAATATCACTATTTGCGGATGATATCCTAATGGTGATCAAGAACCCGGTCATATCCCTCCCAAGCCTTTTCCAAAATCTTGATTCTTTTTCGAGGCATTCGGGCCTGCAAATTAATTCTGCCAGGTCTCAGGCCCTTAATGTCTCCGTACCAGATAGTGTTCTGAGTTCAGTCAAGGCCTCCTTTGACTTTTGTTGGCAGGCCAAGCATATTAAATACTTAGGGATACAGCTGACACCCGATTACAATTCTCTTTATGGGGCAAACTATCCCAATATGTTCAAGACCTTGAGGTCCCTTTTAGGTAACTGGGCCAAATTAAATCTCTCTTGGCTTGGTAGGATTGCTGCAGTGAAAATGTCATGGCTCCCCAAATTACTCTTTTTTTTCCGGGTGCTGCCGATCTCCGTCTCGGCCCTGAACCACCTACAATCTGACCTTAACAAATTTATCTGGGGGGGGCGTAGACCGCGAGTTGACCGTGGAACGCTCTACAGAGCTAAACTAAATGGTGGCCTGGGAGTCCCTAATCTTGCACGCTATTATAACGCCTGTCAAATTGCCCAACTGACAGTCCTGCACGGGGGTAATGATAGGCCTTTGTGGGTGGACATTGAGGAGTCGCATTGTTCCCCAATCTCTATTCCTAATTTGCTGTGGCTCCCCCCCCGCATTCTGTAGGACAATCTCCAACCCCGTTTTGAATCACTCTCTTAGAATTTGGAGGACCAATAAGAAGCGGGGGAACCTAGCTTCGCCGCACTGCCCACTTCTCTCATTTTTCGGCAATCCGGAATTTACCCCAGGCTTCTCGGAACCGACGTCGTTTGTGTGGTGGAAGAGTAATAAGCTGACCAGAATTCAGAATCTCTTTTCGCATCAAGGCCAGCTCTCCTTTGCCGAATTGAGATCCTCTCACGGCGCTCTGGGGAAACGAGTTCCTTCGCTTCTCACAAATTAGCCACTATGGCCGGTACAAATTGGGCGCCCCTCTCCCCCCTCTCACGTCATTTGAAAAAACCTGTCTTGAGCAGCCCTTGGGTAAAGGGGTGATCGCATTGACCTACAAATTGCTATCTGAATCTGATGGGATGAGTCCTCCGAAGCATGTGACAAGCTGGAGCGACGACCTTAATTCTACCCTATCAGATGGGGACTGGAGGGTGATCTGGAGGCACACTTTCTCAGGTTATCTTAATGTTGGTGCTCAAGAAATAAACACTAAGGTCCTCCTCCGGTGGTACCTCGTCCTGCAAAGGATTCACAAATTCTGCCCCTCCTATTCGCAGGATTGCTTCAGAGGCTGCGGGCTCCCTGGTACTTATTTCCACACTTGGTGGGAATGTAGGATAGTGAAACAATTTTGGTCCAGAGTCCTTTATGTTATCAATAAGGCCACCGGACTAAAGCTGGGTTTATCTCCTCAGATGTCCCTCCTTAACCTGAAACCCCCTCACTGCACTAAAACCCAGTTCGACCTCATAAGGCACATTACTACTGCAGCCAAATTGATTATAGCCCGGTCTTGGAAGAAACTAGTCATTCCCAGGGGAAGCCTTATCACCCGGGTTAACAAAGTCATGTTGTTCGAGAAGATGGCGGCCACGATAAAGGGGGATTTTGCCCCCTTCTTATCCACCTGGGAAGGCTGGATTTCTCACTTTCATCAGGGAGGTCTCAACTGTGTTCTCCTTACAATTTAGAACCTCGCCTTGTCTCTCCTTCTGATGCGAGCGAGGACTGGAACCCACTCTTTACCCTTCTTCCTGTCTCCACCTTTTTCCCCTCCTTTCTCTTTACTTCACTACCCTCATTCTCTCTCTAAGCGTTTCTTTGATGATGCTTGAGAATTGTTCTTTTTATCTTCTTGGATAATTTCTATTTTTTTATGTGTCAGCGTCTGTTTATAATGGCCATATCCTTCTGTACGACTGCTAATTAATGGCGCTTTTGTATGGCCTCATGCGCAGTATGGAAAATGCCCTGACTGTAATCCTACGCTGTTTTTCTGCTTTTATTAAAATAAAAACTATTATGAAGAGAAAAAAATAAAAAATCAGCAGCAGAAAGTTTAAACCACTGCCGCCTGCAGAACCTTTCGGCCAAAAGCAGCATCAGCTGAGGCCCTAACATCAACCTTGTAAAACTTTGAAAAGGTATGAACAGAAGACCAAGTAGCGGCCTTGCAAACTTGTTCAACAGAAGCGTGGTGCTGAAAAGCCTAAGAGGCACCAATAGCACGAGTGGTATGAGCAGTAAGGCGGAAGGGAGGATTCTTCCCCTTAGCAGAGTAGGCCTGAATCACAGCCTGATGAATCCACTTGCTGATAGTAGACTTGGCAGGAGCCAAACCCTTCCTAGGACCAGAAGGGACCACAAAAAGAGCATCAGTTTTCCTGAAAGGTGCAGTAGTCACCAGGTACTGACACCTAACCACATCCAAAGAGTGCAAAACCCTCTCCTTAGCATTGCTAGGATTAGGGCACAAGGAAGGAAGAACAATATCCTGATTCAAATGAAAGACAGACACTACCTTAGGCAGAAAGTCAGGTTTGAAACAAAACACCACCTTGTCCTGGTGTCTCTCATAGCAGGGGGGCTGAATGGAAAGCGCCGCCAACTCAGACGCATGCCTAACAGAAGTGATAGCCACCAGAAAAACAGCCTTGAGCGTAAGAATGGCCAGGGCAGCATCCTGCACAGGTTGAAAGGGAGCACCCTGCAAGGCTGACAGAACCAAGTTCAGATCCCAAACAGGCACCATAGTCTTACGTGGGGGGCGCACATGAGTGACCCCCTGGAAAAAAGTCCTGATCAGAGGGTGCTGAGCAAAGGACTTCTGGAAGAAAATAGCCAGGGCAGAAACCTGACCCTTCAGAGTACTGAGTTGGAGCCCCATCTCCAACCCATGCTGCAGGAACTCCAGAATCCTGGGAATAGAGTACATACGACAGGGAAGAGACTTAGACTCACACTAGTCAATGTAGGAACGCCAAACCCTGTAATAAATGGAAGAGGAACACTTCTTCCTAGCTTTAATCAAAGTATCCACAACCGAGGAAGACAGCCCCTTCTCCATCAAGATGGAGGTTTCAGCAGCCAAGCCGCCAAAGCCAGAGTTTGTAAATTGGGATGGCGTAGTGAGCCCTGAGTGAGCAGATCTGGCACCAAGGGCAGAGCATACTGATCTACTGCCAGCTGTACCACATCTGCGAACCACACTCTTCTTGTCCACCTGGGGGCCACCAGAATTGCTGGTACCCCTTCCAGAGCAATCTTGCGCAGAACCCTGCCCAGCAGGGGGATTGGAGGGAAGACATACAGGAACTGAACGTCCTGCCATGACATTGCTAGCGCATCCGAGGTCAAGGCCAGAGGATCCCGGGACAGAGAGACAAAAGCTGGGAGCTTGTGATTGTGGCGGGACGCAAACAGATCCACATCTGGTTGGCCCCAACGGTGTCACAGAGATTGAAACACCCTGCTGCATAGGGACCATTTTCCCTGGCGAGAGGTCCCCCTGCTCAGGGAGTCCGCCAGGCGATTTTCCACCCCCGGGATGTACACAGCTGATATGCAGGGGACATTGGCCTCCGCCCAAGTCAGGATCAGAAACGCTTCCTGGAGGGCCCCCTTGCTCCGGGTCCCTCCCTGATAATTGATGTAGGCAACTGCCGTCTGGTTGTCTGAGCACACCTGAACAGGCAGGCCCCGAAGGTGAGTAGTCAAGTGAGCCAGAACTAGCCTGATCACCCGCAGTACCAAGACATTGATAGGTGTGTGGGCCTCCTGAGGGCCCCCCCTCCCCTGGAACCGTAGGGACTTCCAGAAACCCCCCCAACCTGACAGACTGGCATCCGTGGTGACCGTCTCCCAGGAAGAGGCAAGAAAGGATCTGCCCCCCAACAGGTTCCTTGAGTCTATCCACCACGAGAGGGACCTCCTGATCAGGGGGGAGAGCACACATACCCTGTCCAGGGATTCTGGGTCCTTGTCCCATACTGACAATAGGTGAAGTTGTAGAGGCCTCAAGTGGAACTGAGCATAAGGGACCGCTTCGAAGCATGCCACCATCAGGCCCACCAGCTGCATCCCCTGCCTGATGGAGGGATGGGGACAAGCTAGGAGGGACTGAGCCTGTGCAATCAGACTGTCCACCTTCTGTTGAGGAAGGAAGATCCTTGCCTGAACTGTATCCAGATTCATTCCTAGGAATGGAGTTACCAAGGAAGGGGACAGTGAGGACTTGGGGGCAGGTTGATCACTCATCCAAATGACTCCAGAGTGGACACCACCAGCTGAGTATACAACTCTGCCTGATGTAGAGACTGGGAAGTGATGAGAATGTCGTCCAGATAGGGAAGCATGCGACGCCCTGACATCACGCCAGCCAGCACCTTGGTGAACACCCTGGGAGCTGAAGAGAGGCCGAAGAGCAAGGCCACAAACTGGTAGTGTTGATCCATCAGAGCGAACCTGAGGAACCTTTGATGACCTGGGAACACAGGAATATGAAGATAAGCATCTTTGATGTCCACAGAAGTCATGAAATCCCCTTGGCGCAGGAAATTTATGGCAAACTTGCCCCTGACAAACTTGCTGAGGATCTTCAAGTCCAGGATGGGCCTGGCTGAACCATCTTTTGGGTACTGTGAATAGGTTGGAATAAAAGCCCTTGCCTTTTTCTCTTAAGGGGACCTGGCAGATGACCCCCAGCTCCAGGAGGCCTTGCACTGCTTGCACTAGCTCCTGAGCTGACACAGGGTCCTGAGGAATCCGGGATCTGATGAATCTTGGAGGGGGATCGGCAGCAAACTCCAACTTGTAACCGGAGGACACTACCTCCTGAATCCACCGGTCTGAGACATGAAGCCTCTAGACGTGAGCGAAGTGCTGAAGCCGTCCCCCCACCCGGATGGATGAGGGCACCCCAACATGCCTGAGGGGGCTTGGGAGAGGATTTTGCTTTGGGACCCCAGGAGGAGCCAGGACGTCCATGTCCTCTGCCTCTACCCCAGAAATCTCCCCGGTCCCCAGGAAAGGAAACCCCCCTTCTCTATCTTGCACCACGGTAAGGGGAGGAGAAGGAACCCTGACCCCAAAAAGGCCCAGATTGCCGCCTGCGCTGGGGTAGCAATAAGGTCCAGGCGGTCCCCAAACAGGCGTAGTCCTTTAAAGGGAAACCCAGTGAGGGCCTTCTTGGCAGCGTTGTAAAACTTTGAAAAGGTATGAACAGAAGACCAAGTAGCGGCCTTGCAAACTTGTTCAACAGAAGCCTGGTGCTGGAAGGCCCAAGAAGCCCCAATAGCACGAGTAGAATGAGCAGTAAGGCGAAAAGGGGGGCACCTGCCCTTTGGCAGAATAGGCCTGAATCACAGCCTGACAAATCCATTTGCTAATAGTAGACTTGGCGGGAGCCAAACCCTTCCTAGGCCCGGAAAGGCACAACGAAGAGAGCATCAGTCTTCCTGAAAGCCGCAGAGACTACCAGGTAATACTTCAAACACCTGACCACGTCCAAGGAATGCAGAACCCTTTCCTTATTGTTGCTAGGATTGGGACACAATGAAGGAAGAACAATATCCTGATTCAAATGAAAGGCAGACACCACCTTAGGCAGAAAATCCGGCTTGAAGCGGAACACCACCTTGTCCTGGTGTCTCTCATAGTACGGAGGCTGAATAGATAGAGCAGCCAGCTCAGACACACGCCTAACCAAAGTAATAGCCACCAAAAAGACAACTTTGAGAGTAAGAACAGCGAGAGCAGCATCATGAATAGGCTCAAAGGGAGCACCCTGCAAGGCAGATAAAACCAAGTTTAAATCCCAAACAGGGACCATAGGTTTACGAGGGGGACGCACATGAGTGACCCCCTGAAAGAAGGTCTTAACCAAATGATGCTGAGCAAAGGACTTCTGAAAGAAGACAGACAGGGCAGAAACCTGACCCTTCAGAGTACTGAGTTTTAGACCTAACTTCAAACCATGCTGTAAGAACTCCAGAACCCTAGGGACTGAGAACTCCCTACAGGGAAGAGACCTAGACTCACACCAGTCAATGTAGGTACGCCATACTCTATAACAGATGGCAGAAGAAGTCTTCTTCCTAGCCTGCACCATAGTACCTACCACAGAGGCAGACAAACCTTTCTCCATCAAGATGGAGGTTTCAGCAGCCAGGCCATCAAAGCCAGAGTTTGTAAATTGGGATGGCGTAAGGAGCCCTGAGTTAGCAGATCTGGCGCCCCTGGCAGGTCGTACTGGTCTACTGCCATTTGAACCACGTCTGCGAACCACACTCTTCTTGGCCACCTGGGGGCCACTAGAATCACAGGTACCCCTTCCAGAGCAACCTTGCGCAGAACCCTGCCCAAAAGGGAGAATGGCGGAAATACATACAGGAGCCGAAACTCCTTCCATGATATGGACAGGGCATCCGTGGCCAAAGCCAGAGGATCCTGAGACAGGGATACGAAGGCCGGGAGCTTGTGATTGTGACGGGATGCAAACAGGTCCACATCTGGTAGACCCCAAAAGTGACACAGGGACTGGAATACCCTGTTGCAGAGGGACCACTCCGCCTGACGGGACGTCCCCCTGCTCAGAGCGTCTGCTAGCAGATTCTCCGCCCCCGGAATGTACACAGCCCAAACGCATTGGACATTGGCCTCCGCCCATGTCAGAATCTGAGACACCTCCTGGAGGGCACCCTTGCTCCGGGTCCCTCCCTGATGGTTGATGTAGGCAACCGCCGTCCTGTTGTCTGAGCGCACCTGTACCAAAAGACCCTTCAGGTGGTGGGTCAACCGCTCCAGTACCAACCTGACTGCCCGTAATTCCAGAATGTTGATGGGTAAATGGGCCTCCTGAGGGCCCCACCTCCCCTGGAACCGCAGGGACTTCCAGAATCCCCCCCAACCTGACAGACTGGCATCCGTTGTGACCGTCTCCCAGAAGGGGGCCAGAAAGGACCTGCCCCTTATCAAGTTCCTGTGGTCCAGCCACCACGCAAGGGACTGTCTGACCGAGGGGGGAAGCACATAGACCCCGTCCAAGGACGCTGGGTTCTTGTCCCACACTGACAGAAGGTGAAGCTGCAGAGGCCTCAAATGGAACTGGGCAAAGGGCACCGCCTCGAAGCTCGCCACCATCAGGCCCACCAGCTGCATTCCCTGCCTGATGGAGGGCTGGGGGCATGAGAGCAGGAACCTCGCCTGCGCAGTCAGAGCTTCCACCTTCTGTTGAGGAAGGAATATCCTTGACTGAACCGTATCCAGAATCATTGCCAGGAACGGAGTCACCGAGGAGGGGGACAGAGAGGACTTGGGGTAATTGATCACCCAGCCGAAGGACTCCAGGGTGGACACTACCAGCTGAGTGTCCAACTCTGCCTACCGCAGAGACCGAGAAGTGATGAGTATATCATCCAGGTAGGGTAGCACGCGTATGCCCCTTAGCCTTATCAGGGACATCACCCCTGCCAGCACCTTGGTGAACACCCTGGGAGCCGACGTGAGGCCGAATGGCAAGGCCACAAATTGGTAATGCTGATCTTTCAGAGCAAATCTGAGAAACCTTTGGTGTCCCGGAAACACCGGTATGTGAAGGTAAGCATCTTTGATGTCTACGGACGTCATAAAGTCCCCTGGGCGTAGAGAGCCGATGGCCGAGCGCAGAGTTTCCATGCGAAAGTGCCTGTTCTTGACAAATTTGTTGAGGATTTTTAAATCCAGAATGGGCCTGACTGACCCATCCTTCTTGGGTACTGTGAAAAGGTTGGAGTAGAACCCCGTGCCCCTGTCTCCTAAGGGGACCTTGCAAATGACCCCTAGATCCAGGAGACCCTGCACGGCCAGCAACAAGACCTGAGCTGAGGCAGGGTCCTGTGGAATCCGGGACCCAATGAATCTGGTGGGGGGCCGTACAGAAAATTCTATCTTGTAGCCGGAGGACACTACCTCCTGAATCCACCGGTCTGAGACGTGGCACCTCCAGACATGCAGACGTCCCCCCACCCTGACGGGCAAGGGCGCCCCTTCATGCCTGAGGGGTCTTGGGAGGAGCTTTGGGCTTGGACCCCCAGGAGGAACCAGGACGGCGTCCTCTGTTCCTGTGCCAGGAATCTGCGCGGGACCCAGCGAAGGACACCCCTTTTCCCTGTTTAGCCCCACGGTAGGGGATTGAAAGGGTGCCCTGGCCCCGAAAGGGCAGAGTCTGCCGCCTGCGCTGGGGTAACTTGCCTCCTTTGGCGAAGAAGTCTAGACGGTCCCCAAACAGGCGCAGCCCCTTAAATGGAAGCCCAGTAAGGGCTTTCTTAGCACACATCCTAATAGCATCATCCGATGCAGACAGGATAAAGTTTACAAACACATCACAGTTAGACAGTGCATTGACAGTATCAGGTGGCAACTCATCTGGGCCATCGAGTGCATTCCTGACCATGGCCCTGAGCGCTACTGCCGTAATGGCTAAGGCACAAACCGGGCGCAGAGTCGCTCCCCCAAATGCAAAGGCATGGCATGTCAATTGGTCAACACGCCGGTCCTCCGAGTCCCGCAGCGTAGTAGTGTCAGGGGAGTGCATAATAGAGGTGTTGGACAACCCTAAAATAGGAGCATCGACCTCGGGGGGGCGATGACCAGCACTTAACCAAGTCAGCAGGGAAGGGATATTTCCTGTCCAAACTCTTAGGGATCCCGAGAAGTCTACTGGGATGTTCCTATTCTTTAAGCACGAGGTTATTGAAATGGGTTTCCTCAGGAAATTCCAGACGAGCCTTAGCAGTATGAAGGAGCTCACCCCTTTGCCTGGGAGCCGCAACAGGGGGAGAAATGGACAAAACCTCAAAAATCTGAACCAGCAGCCTGTCAGTATCATCCAGGGTCCAGTGCTCGGAACCAGACTCGTCATGACCCCTTGACTTCTCGTTGGATGACCCTGAGTCAGAGATCAGCTCCCCTTCGTCCGAGGGGGTATGGCCGTAAGGATGCAACAATTCATCAGATTCCATAGGGAAAAGAGCAGAGTCAGGGGTTAAATGCTGCCTCTTTGCGGTGGCCTTACGCGCTAATGAACTAGCAAGCAATTTTTCAACACTGGCCAGTCTAGTGGCCATATCAGGATGAGAATCCTCGCTTGTATTGGGGGTTAGACTCAGGCTTGGGGGAGTAGGTGAAGTGAGGCGAGGTGCAGGCCCAGCCACGGAAGAGGCGGGAAGAACCGATAGCGCCTGCTGTTCACAAGGAACACCCGTGCATTGTCACCCCTGCTAGGTAGGACCCCACAAGCTACACACAGCCGGGCTTGTCCCGAAGGAACCCCGGTCGCATTATCCTGGGATGCCTCCATATGGTGATTAATCGGCACAATAGGCCAGTAGGGATTGACGCTGAAAGCTACCCTGGATGCCCCAGTAACCCGCGGGGAAGTGGGAGTAAATTTAATAGTCTCAACCGGGAGCTACACTGGGTCGGGAGAAGCCACCGGAATCCACGGTCTGAAAGACATAAAAGGGAACAAAGATGCCAGAGCCATGCGCAAGAAAAAGAAATAATGAAAATTCGCCCGCGAGGGCACTTACAGACTGAAGGGGGGAGGACGGTCTTCACCACGCGCGCGAGTAAAAATGGCGCCAAGTGAACCTCGAAGGGCGGGCCAGAGCTGGCCGTGACGCGGAGCGCGCCAAGCCAGGACCCCGCCCTCCCGGAGAGCGCGAAGCTCCAAAACCCGTAGCCAATATAGGCAGCAGGGGAATGACACTTGAAAAAGGCATTGATCGAGTGGATTATTTCAGAAGAGCCATTACAACACTAAAAAGAGACGCCGCAGCGTCTGCAGTGCCGCCGCCTCCCGTGCAGTACAGGCCATACAATAAAGACGCGGCGGCGACCAATACAAGATGAATGCAAACAGCGATGCTCTGACACCCATTCCCAGTCAAAGGCAATACTAAGGCCATAAGCGTGTAATAGGGTACACTGAGGCAGCCATACTCACACACCCCTCCCACCCCTTTCTTTCCCCCCGGGCTAAGGGGGGAACGAGGGAGGATGGCGACCCTTTACGCAGGGTCCACCGCTACACGGGGCGTGGGACAATGATGCGGGAGGGGCATCCCCTAAAGGCTCACCATCAGCCTAAACCGCCTACCCTTTGGTGGGGGAGTGCGGTGGAGCAGGGCTCCATAAGCACGCATGGTGCTGCCTACCTTCACCCGACCAGCGCAGCCCAGGCTGGGAGGCACATCACAAATAGGACGGGAGGGAGTAGTCCAACAGGGCCGCAGGCTGTAATAGCCC
Organism: Gastrophryne carolinensis; assembly: GCA_027917425.1. Lineage (NCBI taxonomy): Eukaryota > Metazoa > Chordata > Amphibia > Anura > Microhylidae > Gastrophryne > Gastrophryne carolinensis. Next base: position 144,209,304 of record CM051234.1, read on the forward strand.
CGCTCATCTGCGAGAGAGTGATACTTCATGTCTTCGCAGTCGGCACTGCAGAGAAATCTGGGGATTTGTGGGAGGTCCTCGGGTATATGAAGGGCCGGGAGGAGCCTGTTTTGCATGTCTCTGCAGTGCAGCGCCATCTGGCGGAGGATTACCCAAGTGTAAGTATTATATCTGGAGCAGGACGTACTGTATACTTAGAATAGAGCTCCCCTTCATCAGACGGGGTATAGCCACAAAGATTCCAAAACTCCTCAGTTCCCACAGGAAAAAAAGTGACAGTAGGCGTCAAGTGCCGCTTCTTAGTAGGGGCCTTACGCGCTAAGGACTTAGCAATCAACTGCTCAACAGTAGCCAGTCTAGAAGACACATCAGGCTGAGAATGCCCACTAGTATGCAACTCAGCAGGAGTGAGGTTTAAGCTTGGGGGAGAAGGTGAAGTCAAACGAGGTGCAGCCGCTGGCAGGCCAGATTGCAATGCAAGCACCTGCTCAGCACAGGGTACACAGACCCGTGCCTTGTCAGCGTCAGCATGATGCTGCCCACACGCTACACACAGCCGGTCTTGTCCTGAAGGGACCCCGGTCACATTATCCTTGGATGCCTCCATATGGTGATTATAGCGGCGCTATACGCCGATAGGGAATAACGCTATATAGCAACCCCGGATGCCCCAATAACCCACTAGGGAAGTGGGAGTATTATTTTTACAAAGCCTACAAGTTATATACTAATACAGGGCCGGGAGAAGCCAAAAGGGTTCGCCCCGCCTGAAAAACATAAGCAGACAAAACCTGTAAGCACACAGTAACAAAAGTGAAAGATATAAAGCCGACCGCGGTAGGTAGGGGTCCGTCGCGCATGGGCCAACCAAGCAGGATAAAGATGACGTTGGTATACCTCGAGGGGCGGGCCGGTATCAGCGATGACGCGGAGCGCGCTATAGACGGGCCCCGCCCCCCCTGAAGAGCGCGAAGCCAGAACCTGCAAGCAGCCAATGATGGTGCACCAGTGCCTGAGGTAATGCCGCCGCCAAGCGCGGAACCAAGTCAGCGTGCGACTTGGACAGCAGCCACTTAAACAGGGCCCACCGATGGGCAGGGGCAAGGGGGCACTAGTGCTGGAGGGGCATCCCATAGAGGCTCACCATAAGCCTGAACCGCCTACCCTTTGGTGGGGGATTGCGGTGGAGCAGCGCTCCTAAGCACCTAACAGAGGTGCTGCCTACCTTCACCCGACCAGCGCAGCCAAGGCTGGGAGGCATATTACTAGTGGAACGGGTGGGAATAGTCCTACAGGGCCGCGGGCTAATAGCCCCGCTCACCTGCAATTAGAGAGCCATTTCTCATCCTTCGCAGCCAGTGGGAGGTCCCTGGGTATTTGAGGGGCCGGGAGGAGCCTATTTTCGATGTCTCTGCAGTCCAGCGCCATCTGGCGGAGTATATCCCAAGTGTAAGTATTAGATTTGGAGCAGGACGTACTGTATACTAAGAATATAGTCAACTATTTCAAATGCAGGGACAGGCCCACCAGAATTAGTATATAGCATTGCTTTGTATTTGGCAATTAGCATATATTGTTATCAAATTCATTGAGGGCAATATTAGCAGAACGATTGTAGTAAAAATCTAGGCTGAAGATGACTCATTATAGAGCTAGCAAAGACAGACTGTAGTTAGCCCTTATAGAGTATTTTCTATGGAGCCAAGAGAAGCAGAGAGTAGTGGGAAGAGGCCAAATGATAAATGTTCATGAGTCATGCTTGTATCTAAGAAAGTCCACTTTAAGAGTACCATCAGACCTTTTCTGATGTTCCTCTCTAAACATCCCTCCCTAACTGCCTTTTGGATGTCAACGTTATCTAAAACGCCGGTCTCCGGCAGCATTTCTGGCCCTTTTGCACCCCCTGCCCCCTTAGCCGTCACTGACTGAAGGCTGTAAGCCTTAGCCGCACTCACCCTTCGTCATCCCTCTTTAAATGTCCTGCGCTGCTCTTCAAATCTTGTGGGATTTGCGTTGAGTGTCATTGCAGCCCATGAAGTGACATTGATGCGCGAGATCTGAGGGGCATGACTGGATGGCAAGATGGCGCTGCCCTACGGAGATGGCACGGGACCTAGGGATGCCGGAGCACGAGACGACCTTATGGGTAAGCAAGCCAGGTTTGGGGAATTTTAGTAACTTCCCAATACTTGCAATGTTCCTCTTTAAACTGAAGTTGCTTTTGTGATATCACTCATTTACTGCTTGGACGCTTAATATGTGAAGTTTTTATCACATAGCCTAAAAAAATCTGTAGAATGACTAAATATACATTCCCAAAGTATTAGGCCGTGGGTCAAGGTAAGTGACTGGGATGTCCCTTGGGATTTGTCGCCAAATTTCATCCAGCAGTTAACCCTTTCCCTTCCTCAAGGACTTCGTTTTTTATTTGACTGGACTGGCAGTCTGCGTGCTTCTCCTTTTACTTGGATTACTTTTCATATATAGGGCTCGATTCAACAAAGGTCGAAAATGGATTTTTCATGTGTTTTGTGCTTAAAAAGTTGTGATTTTGCTATATTTTTTTTTACGAGTGATTCAGCTACCTGGAACCATTGTAAAACACGAGTCACTTGAATTAAATTCGAGTGTGATTGTAAAAGTGCGAATTAAAATAGTGGATCGAAAAATTTACTACTGCATATTACAATTCGAAAATTTTACTACTGATTCAGGTGGACTTGATGAGCCACACACATTATATAAATTAGAGTGTTTCACACTAGTTTTTTGATGCAGCTTTCAGCAGGAGAAAACTCATTTTGCTCTCTCACAATGGAGCCCTTCTACTTTCTTTGCAATCGTAGTAAACTCTAATGGTAGTAAAAAATTCAATTCATAAGAAAAAAGCCTGAGAATTCCACTGTTTGTGAATCACTAGTTAGGAAGACAATGAAAGTCAATGGCACTTTTTTACTCCTGAAAAAAATACTGAACTTTTTACCCTTTTTTACTAGTAGTAAAAAGTTCCATTGACTTTCAGTGTCTTCCTATCTGGTGATTTGGTAACAGTGAAATTCTCAGGCTTTTTCTCATGAATTTAATTTTTTACTACCATGAGAAATTTTTTCAATGATTTGTGAATAGAGGCCATTGACTTCGAACATATTGCAGATGATGTGGCGCAAAGAAGGCGCACACTACCCATTCCCATATTTTCGGACACGTTTGGAAGTGGATCAGCTGCCATATCAGGCACTTTTCCAGCTTACTAGGCTAAATCTACGCATTAACTGGTAGAAGACCTTTGGTCGACCTTTGGGTTTTTACATTGCGGTGCTCCAAAACCCAGAATAGTCAAAATCCTGACTTTTGGTCCATGTTATAGTGTAAGCATAAGAATGGCGTACCATGAGGTTAAAGCTAGCAAAGAGCTGCTCCCTGCACCCAGGGACACGTGGTGCTATGTGAGCAAGCTTTCTATAGAAAACAATGGCCACATTTCTGCATTAAAGGAAACATTTTTAATACAGGTCCCTGGCAATCCAACCAACCCCCCCCCCCCCCCCAAAAAAAAAACTACATATGTGCCTCTTACAAATATTACTGTGTAATTAGTACTTCCACTACAGCATAGCTTGCCTCTTTATTACATGTATCCACAATGTTACAAATATTACTGTTTAATTAGTACTTCCACTGCAGCATACCTTGCCTCTTTATTACATGTATCCACAATGTTAGCCATGTACATACAGCTACACGGGTAACTTAAAAAGTTGAAAAAAAATATGCATTTACATTTACCCATTAAAAAGCCTTACAACACCATGCAACAGTCAGAAAACAATACTAAACAATAGTCTTGGGGGCACCCTGATGCCTATCTGTATGGCTGGGCGCTTGGAGCGCGCACAGCTGCAGAGAGAAGCCAAGGATGCAGCGCCAGCAGAGATCTCGTCGCAGGACCCCGGGGATCAGGTAAAATTACTGGCGCCCCAGGTGTGGGGGGGGGGGGTTTACATATCGGGCCATGCAATATAGGATGCCCCGGGGGCAGGATAGCGGCCTGCCGCAAGGGTGATTGGTCTACTTTAAAGGGTAATTCCACTTTCAATAGCATGTTTTTATTATTGTGAGCCAATATGATGTATCAATGTGATAAGCATATCTGTTATTTTTTTTTCTTTTCTATGTTTGTGTAACTCCATATAAAAGAAAACTTTTCTCAGCTGGAATCGTCAATACTTCTGCTTTGTTTAGCTCAATCTACTAATGAGCTCACCTGCTAGTGAAATAACTCTGGGAGTTGTCAGAAAAGATACTAACAGCTTTACTAAAGGGCAAGAAACCCACTCCTATTTTACCAAGACAGATTGAGAGGAATTTAAGAAACCTTGAAACAACATGCTAATAAGTAAATCACAAGTCTGGGGGCACAATCCTAACACAAATGATTATTTTACTTTCCAGAAGAGGAAAAAAATAAAGCAGAACACCAAAAACCTGACAAAGAGGAAGTTTTCATTTTAAGTAGGTGGTTATTGTCGTAACATAAATTAAAGAAAAAATAAAAACACATTTTCACTTACCTATTATGCTTAGTCGTAAAGCTTTTTCATTCTTTAGTCTAAGAAGAAAAATAAAAATGATTATTTTCTTGGTAACTATCATTATTCAATCCCCCGCAGGCAGTAGGAATATTGAATGAAGCTATCGCTGCTGCCGTCCACATCTCTTTTTGGAAAAGTCCTGGTGCAAGCACGCCTAGCTAGAGGGGTGCAGGGAATGCACAGACGGTGCAGGCTTGTGTAAGAAGTGAGTGGATCCAGGGATTTCACAGAGCGGGGCATCCCAATTTGGGCTGCCCTGTTAAGAGGTAGACCAACCCCAATTTGAATCAGTTTTGAATTACTAATAATAATGGTGGTAATTAATATGTTAGATAAATAATAATAAAGCTCATGTAATTCATGTTTATAGTTTGCAAGTAGTACAAGGTTTTAAGCTGTGAATAACCAGGACCTGTCTGCCTTGTTGTCATGGTATGATTACACACCACTCCTCTAATGCAGCCACCGCCAGCCACAGCCGATGTCCGCCCTTCCCCACCTCGGCATCAGTCGCCATAGACACGCGCCGCTATGTGGCATTGCTGTGTGACACGGACGGCCGGGTAGCGCTGTGTCCGGATGCAGGGATTGGCTTGGCCTTAATGACGTGTCTCCTGAGCGTATGGGTGGTTGCTGGCCAGGGCCGTTGTGCGCATCAGAACACGTAAAGGATCTTGCAGGATTTCCGGAATATCAGTAGTCTGCAGGGTCATATAAAAGGAGATGATGTGGCAGGTAGTACTACTGGTACCTTAAGGAAGCGGTTCAACACCACAGAACATGTGGGTAAAGGCATTCCAGCGGGTACAGCAGGGACACTGAGGTTTTACTGAGGTGAATTCATTTTGTGTAGTTGACTTTGTGCAGTTTGGTTTTCTCTTTTTGATCGCATATCCTGAATTGGCACTATATCTTGTTCACTTTATATCAGCACAGGTTTGCATATAATATTTTTTGGCACTTTATTAGGGTGTCTATATGAAATTTTTATATATATATATATATATATATATATATATATATATATATATATCTCTGTAAAACTGCATTTGAATTATTATATGTACCGTATGTTTCTACCCTGTCTGTAATTACTACTTTGTAAAGCGCTACGGAAGATGATGGCGCTATATAAACAATAATAATAATAATATATATATATATATATATTTTTTTTTTTTGGTAATGTGTAGTTTGATTAGGTATTTATATATGTGTCTTTGCACTAACATGGATGGAATGCCCCTGCTGCAGATTTGATTTCAGTTTTATGTTGTCTGTCCTGTTTAATCTAATAAATTTATGGTGATGATTTAATTTGATTATTAAGCGATTTATTCTGGCGAATGGTGCAGGCTTTGGTTTTTGCCCTCTTTGTGGTAGCTGGGGCCACAGTACTTTGGTTATCGACTTGTTCTGGTGCAGGGGCACCTTGTCCATTTGCATATTGATGGTGGTGCAATCGCCTTTTCTTTGTCTGAATAATAAAAGTAGACCAACCCCCTTAATGGGGTGTTGCTACTGCAGGCAAAGGTAGTTGTTACACCATTGTGTCGGGCTACATTTGGCACTCTCCTAAACTGTTTCCTGTTTTTAAATTGATGGTGGTGCAATCGCCTTTTCTTTGTCTGAATAATAAAAGTAGACCAACCCCCTTAATGGGGTGTTGCTACTGCAGGCAAAGGTAGTTGTTACACCATTGTGTCGGGCTACATTTGGCACTCTCCTAAACTGTTTCCTGTTTTTAAATTGAAGAAGAAAGGGCCGAGATATCAAGGTTTATATTTTCACCTCATAATTTCTCTTCGGGAAAAAAGTGGCCGTGGCCCTTGGATCTGTGGCGCTGCATCTGGAGGAGGTGGTGGAGGGACCAGCAATCCTGTCCCAGCTCTGCATAGCTATTTGGGGGACGGGTAGGAAAAATAGAATGTTATTGGCTTAACCTATAAACCATGATTTTTTAAATTAAAGAAAAAATGACAGAGATAAGAGATGGGACTTCTGTAACAAATCATAAAGGGAGCCTTCTGATCGGCAGCAGGGATGCTCAGTGGGATCAAGCCTGTGGGCTGGCAGGTATGTACTTTTTTTCCCCCCTAGACAGGGAATCTTCCTCCGTCTCTAGCCATGTGTTCTAAACAATATGCTTAAATCCTGCTGCTGTGGAGCAACTCATGAGTGAAAATCACTAGAAATCAGATCACATAACTGGCAAAAAAAATACTGTAGTCCAGGGATGGGAAGGGGGTTGAGTTGTTTTCTGAATTGTGGCTCAGGAGTGCATCTGCTGATTGCTAGGTCACCAGAGATTCCAATGAAAGCAGGAAGGGCCACACAGCTACTCAGATTTGGCATGCTGTGATAATCCAACTAAATAGCAAAAGAAAAACAACCTCGAGCTAAAAGAATTTTAAACCTCAGAGACAGAGAAATAAAATTTAACTTACTTTTCCTTTCTGTCCTGCTTGTGGCCTTCTCGCGTCAGCTGAGCGGCTTTTCGGCTATAAGGATGGATGACCTTTTTGTCTTGTTTACCTTTATTGTTTGGGGCTTTAGGCTGCAATTCACAGAGTACAACTTATTAAGCAATTCCCAAAATCACAGACTATTTCTGTGAGCACAATTTTTTTTTTTACAAGAAATAAGAAAACAACTTTCATGCTCAATTTAAGTGTCCTTAGAGATATATTCAGTCTGCATCAGTAAGGTTACCATAAAGAAGTGTTGCGGGGCAGAGATTAATGGTCTGCTTTTTTTTATATTGGGGTAGGTGGATAGGTTAGAAATTTGTGTACTCTCTCGTCCTCTTCCATTCTGGGGCACTACAAGTAGAAATGTGTGGGTTATTCTCAGCCGTAGACAGGGACTGCAAGATAGAAAAAAAAAAAAAAAAAAAAAAAAAGCTCCTCTCGGCCTATATGAGGTAGGCTGTGGCAGGATCTCCTCTGTTAATTAAAAAGCAGTTTAACCACAGTCCCGGGAGGGGAGAACGCTGACTTGCACGCAACTAGAAAACAGTGCAACAAAACTAAGACCATATAGAAGGCATCAACTTCCACCGATGCAGTTGTAGCACAACAGTAGGGTGGGTGTGGTGCCCCGGAACTAAAGAAAAGGAAACTTACCAATGAGCACACAAATTTCCCTTCTCATCTCTTTCATTCCGGGGCACCACCAGTGGCAATGCGTATTGTCTGCAACACCTTACGCCTCAGAGTGGCATCAGCATATGTCCTGACATCAAGTCTGTAAAACTTGTTGAAGGTGTGGAGAGAGACGACCGGGTCGCTGTCTCACGCTGGCAAATTGGGGTGCCGCAGAGGACCCTGTTGCAGAAGATCTGGGCAGTTGGGGAGTCACCATGAAGGCTCCACTGCCACACTGACCGGATCGGTGAACCCCACCCTTCTGGGCCTGTGTGGGGGCAATCAGAATGATAGGAATCTGCTCGCAGCTGACCTTCTTTAACCAGCGACCCAGAAGTGGCAGTGGCAGGATTGTGCTGAGCAGGCTGTACCCTGACCAGGGAATGGCCAGCGTGTCAACCTCCATGGCCAGGGGATCTTGCACCCTGGACACGAACCTCTGGATCTTCCGATTGTGCCGAGATGCGAACAGGCTTACCTCCGGTACTCCCCACCGGTTGCAGAGGGCTTGAAACAAGTCATGGTGAAGGGACCATTCCCCCTGGTCCACCGCCTCCCTGCTCAAATAATTGACCTGCAGATTCTTCACCACCGAAATGTGAACCACAGAGATGCACGGAATGTGAAGTTCCAACCACCCCATGATGCGACTCACTTCCTGGAACGCCTGCCAGCTCCTGGTACCCCTTGATGGTTTATGTAGTCCAGAGCCGTGGAATTGTCCAACTGTACCCTAACCGGAAGGCCCTGGAGCTGGGCAGACCAATTCTGAGAACCATCAGCATCACCCTCAGTTCCAACACACTGATTGGAAGACTGCGCTCCCGCTGGTCCCAGGGACCCTGAACTGTCTGGTTGTCCAGAACACCACCTCAACCTGTAGACTGGTGTCTCTGGTCAGGATGATCCACTGCTGGTCCAGCCACCAATTCAGGGATCTTAGGGCATTGTTCGTCAATATGAAGTGACGGTCCAAAGTTTGTACAGTCCTGCGACATTTCGATAGGAGTAGCATTTGTAGAGGCCTGGAGTGGAACTGGGCATACGGAACTGCCTCGATGGTAAACATCATAAGGCCAAAGAGACACATGCCCTGCATGATCGTGGAATGTTCGTCTGTCAGCAGCAACCAGGTATGGAGTGATGTGCACACCCTGCCTCTGCAGGAGTGCTATCACCACCACCAAGACTTTAGTGAACATTCAGGGGGCAGTGGACAATCCGCAGGTATTGTTGGTGACCAGGGAAGATCAGGACATGCAGATAAGCATCCTTTATATCCACCATGGCCAGAAAATCTCCTTGTTGCAGTGACGTTAGAGATTCCATGTGAAACATAACCCGATAGTAACTGTTCAGATTGCGGAGATCCAGGATCGATTGGGGATGCAGAATAGTATTGAGTAGAAGCCACTGCCCCTGCACAGGTACTACAACTCCCTGGTCCAGCAAGAGCTTTATCACGCAGTTGCGAGCCAACGCCCTTTCTGCGACGCAGGAAGGCTTGGACGCCACAAACCTGTGTGGTGGTTTGGTCTGATACAACTCAATCTTGGATCCGAAAGAAACAACTTCCCGGACCCAGGCGTGGGATATCCTTTCCACACTGGTGCTTAGTGAAAAAGCCATCCTCCCACCCAATCGGATGAGGGCGCCCCGTCAACCCTGAGAGGGCTTGGCTGAGGGCTTGGGCTGGCTGGCCCCTTGGGGGTAGGTTTCCCACGTGGCTTTCTCGTACCTGAAAAATTATTGCAGCGCCTAAAGTCCTCAGTTTTGGGTTCTGTGGAAGACTTCCCACACATGGCTTTCCAGACCAGGTCGTCCAGAGGCTCACCAAAAAAGGACCCCCCAAAATGGGGAGGGCATTAAGCGTCTTATTAGAAGAAGTGTTGGCAGACCACTGTTTTAGCCAGATGACCAGCAAGGCCAGCCCCCTAGCCATCAGAGGCACCAAGTCGTCCATAGCTGGCACAATGTATCTGAAGACCTCCATAGCAAAGGTGTCCTCCATGCCACAAACACTTCCTCTGCTGCTTCAATTAGACCTTGCCTGCAGTAGCCGCCATAGACGTGGCACAAGCTGGGCGCTTGGCCCATTCCCACCATGGAGAACGAATTCCTGGCCAGCTTGTCCAACCTCCTATTTGCCAGGACTCTCAAGGCTGCACTATCCGAAGTAGGGATAATGCTGTACCGAGCCAGACCAGATAGCGGTTCGTCTATCTCAGGTGGCAAAGGCCTGGGAAAAACCTGCCTGACCTTCTGGAGCTTGTAGGATCCACGCTCCTTCTTTCGCACTGGACGAGGAGAAGAGAGGTGCAAAACCTCCAATATTGCCTCAAGTCTGATCTGTCAAGTAATCCAGAGGGTTCCCCAGCGCATGCACGGCTTCTGGTTCCTCTCCGCTCGCCCAAGGTCAGGCACGCTTGGCACATGGAATATGCAGCACCACTTTCCATTAAACTATGAAACCCTGGTGCCTCCGATACCTCCGACATGGTAAAATGGCTGCTCTAGCTGCTAAGCAATACAGCTGGAGCACCGGTCCCCATACCCTCCTGCCTGTCGCCTACTGGTCAGACCTGCCTGCACTACCGGAAAAGCAACCTCGCTGTAGCCGAGACAACCCACCAGCCAAGGATGCGGCAGCTTCTGGACTCCCACCCTGAAACAACATGAACAAATGTCAGATTCCAAAAGAAATCAGTACAAGTCAAAAAGCTTTGTCCCCAAAAGGGAGCCCTACCTGACCAGGAAAAACCATGGGGCGGCAGCCCTGGTGGAGCCGATCCTCAGCCCAAAAGAACACGGAGGCATTACAGGAGCTGCCAAGTGACGATCTGGGGATGCAGCAGGGACCTGCGGCACCACACAAGATGGCGATGCCTTGTGCTGCTAGTGAGGAGGAGGGCTGAGCCACATACCTCTAAAACCTCTTCCACTGAATGGCCCGAGAGGCTGAAGCCATGCACCTGCTGATGTCGCAAGCGAGGACAGCCAGCCCCTTCCTAAATTTGCCAATAGGTAGGCCACATGGTGGCCACCCCCCCTCAAATGCTGGCAGTCGAGCTATGAATGAGCTCTGACCAGCATGGCTGCCAGTAGTAGTAAATCACAAAAACAGACACCTAAAAGCCTGGCCATCTAGCTCAAGCCACCCCTCAGCAGCAATGGGGAAGGAAGAAGGTGGATGACCCAGGGGGTAGAGGGAAACAGGTGTAAATAATGGGCCTTTACGGAAAATCAATATTGTTAATAATGTTGCATATTTAAATATAGGAATATACAGCAAAATAGTTTACAATACCAGCATGCACAGGTGGCCGGGCAGGAATTGTATTTCAATCAGATAGGACAGCATCCTGCGACAGTAAAGCAGGGCTGGGACAAGATTGAGAAGCCAGATAAGGAGAAGAGTAAAACCTGCAACTAGGGTGGTAAAAGATCAAAGGAATACCAGAGATAAAAGCCCCCTTTGAGTATAATTGGGAGGATCCTTAGATGAGAGGGGGGCAGAAGGAAGGAAGGCAAGAAGGAGACTGCGGGCACATGAGAAGGGCGAGGCGGGAGACAGGAGAGAAAAAGGCATGAAGCTACCAGCTGAAAAGGTCTGCTTGTAGGTGCCTGTTTCAGGAGGGTAATGCTTTTAATGTTACCTTAATCCCTGTATATATGTATGCCAGTCCCAGAATTGTATTGTATTGTGTTGAAAGATCTGATTGCATTATTGTGTTATTTTGTCTACAATATATCTACTTGTCTCGGTGTCCTCTGCATATACCAGAAGTCAAAAGAACCTACGGTCTTACAGTCTTATGCGTGTATCCATTGTGTGATCATTGGCCAGATATTGATAATATTTGTATATGTGTTTGCCTATTTTAGTCGAGCCGGGCAGGATAGATATATATATATATATATATATATATATATATACATATAATATTAGTAATATTTGGTTATCAATTATTTAATTTTATTTACATAATTGGCTTGCGCCAGCCAGGAGATGTTATTAATATTAGTTATTAATATTTTATTGTTTACATAACTGGCACGTGCCATTCAGGAGAAGTTGTATTGTTTACACAGGCTCAGTGGGAGGCACACAGCAGGGCCACCATGCAAGGCCCACAGATCAGGTACCCTGCGGGCAGTGGGTTCCTGAGCCTCAGGGCTCAGACCCAGTTAGACGAGCCCCCAACATGTTTACCTGGACCCATGCGCACTCCCCTCAGTCAGCATGATCCCAAGCTGTCAGCTTGGGAACCGACTTCGGGCATCTACCGGGGGTCCCCAGGAATGATGCAGCTGGTGAGAGGCTGGGAGACAGACGAGTCAAAGCCCCTGCTCCCAGTCAGCAATATAACTAAAAACAAAAAAATCCAGATATCTTCACAGCCCTTTGAGACTGCAAGAAAAGAACAGAGGAGATGCTGCCCTATAAAGTCCAGGAGAAGCTATATTTTTTCTATCTTCCAGTCCCCGTCAATGGCAGGAATTAACCCATGCGTTGCTACTGTTGTTGCCCTGGAAAAGATGAGAACAATCATATAAATCACAATTATGCAAAGCCTACATTACTGTGCAATTTTAATAAATATTTTCTCAAGCTTTTGTAAATTAATTAGCCATTATGTTGCCCATTTAAAATCCACAGAGACTGCACAAATATAGTAATTGCTTGCATTATCTATCGAGAGAGAACGCAGCAGCTGAAAATGGTATCATTTGTAGCTTGGCTAAACAGCTAGATAGTGTATTGAGAGGGAAGCTTATTATTTCAATTTTTCTGACCTGCAGTAATAGGTCTTGAAATCCTACAGTCTGGAACTTGATGTGAACCCTCCTCTAGGCAGTAAACAAGCTTTTATATGTAATATATAGATTAGGTTTTTTACTTGCTTGGCTGTTAAATATAGAACAGAGATACATTTCCAAGGCAACACGTTATGATAGATCCTATTAGATATTTTTGCAATCAACATGCAATATTCAAGGCAACAGCTAGCAAATGTTCTATGACCACAAATCCACCCTCTCAATCATTTCTTCAGAAATGCTAAAAGACTACAATAAAAGTGTAAAAATACAATTCTGTGATTACTCACTTGTAGAATTGGTATTATGAGTATACAGTACATCCTGCTCCAAATCTAATACTTACACTTGGGATATACTCCGCCAGATGGCGCTGGACTGCAGAGACATCGAAAATAAGCTCCTCCCGGCCCCTCAAATACCCAGGGACCTCCCACAAATCCCCAGCATTGAAAAGCAGTTAATGAGAAGCCGGGAGAATTAAACAATCCAAACTATCAACTATAACAATGATAACAATCACCAATCACCACAGGGGATCCAAGAAAATGCAAACCAGGACGTACTGTATACTCATAATACCAATTCTACAGGTGAGTAATCACAGAATTGTATTATTCTTAGTATATAGTATGTCCTGCTCCAAATCTAATACTTACACTTGGGACATCCAATAGCAGTGTCCATAAAGTAGGGTGGGATCCCCAATAAAAATCAGCAGCAGAAAGTTTAAACCACTGCCGCCTGCAGAACCTTTCGGCCAAAAGCAGCATCAGCTGAGGCCCTAACATCAACCTTGTAAAACTTTGAAAAGGTATGAACAGAAGACCAAGTAGCGGCCTTGCAAACTTGTTCAACAGAAGCCTGGTGCTGAAAAGCCCAAGAGGCACCAATAGCACGAGTGGAATGAGCAGTAAGGCGGAAGGGAGGATTCTTCCCCTTAGCAGAGTAGGCCTGAATCACAGCCTGACGAATCCACTTGCTGATAGTAGACTTGGCAGGAGCCAAACCCTTCCTAGGACCAGAAGGGACCACAAAAAGAGCATCAGTTTTCCTGAAAGGTGCAGTAGCCACCAGATAGTACTTCAGACACCTAACTACATCCAGAGAGTGCAAAACCCTCTCCTTAGCATTGCTAGGATTAGGGCACAAAAAAGGAAGAACAATATCCTGATTCAAATGAAAGACAGACACTGCCTTAGGCAGAAAGTCAGGTTTGAAACAAAACACCACCTTGTCCTGGTGTCTCTCATAGTAGGGGGGCTGAATGGAAAGCGCCGCCAACACAGACACACACCTGACAGAAGTGATAGCCACCAGAATTACAACCTTGAGCATAAGAATGGCCAGGGCAGCATCCTGCACAGGTTCAAAGGGAGCACCCTGCAAGGCTGACAGAACCAAGTTCAGATCCCAAACAGGCACCATAGTCTTACGTGGGGGGCGCACATGGGTGACCCCCTGGAAAAAAGTCCTGATCAGAGGGTGCTGAGCAAAGAACTTCTGGAAGAAAATAGCCAGGGCAGAAACCTGACCCTTCAGAGTACTGAGTTGGAGCCCCATCTCCAACCCACGCTGCAGGAACTCCAGAATCCTGGGAATAGAGAACACACGACAGGGAAGAGACTTAGACTCACACCAGTCAATGTAGGCATGCCAAACCCTGTAATAAATGGAAGAGGAACACTTCTTCCTAGCTTTAATCAAAGTATCCACAACCGAGGAAGACAGCCCCTTCTCCATCAAGATGGAGGTTTCAGCAGCCAAGCCGTCAAAGCCAGAGTTTGTAAATTGGGATGGCGTAGTGAGCCCTGAGTGAGCAGATCTGGCACCAAGGGCAGAGCGTACTGATCTACTGCCAGCTGTACCACGTCTGCGAACCACACTCTTCTTGGCCACCTGGGGGCCACCAGAATTACTGGTACCCCTTCCAGAGCAATCTTGCGCAGAACCCTGCCCAGCAGGGGGATTGGAGGGAAGACATACAGGAACCGAAAGTCCTGCCATGACATTGCTAGCGCATCCGAGGTCAAGGCCAGAGGATCCTGGGACAGAGAGACAAAGGCTGGGAGCTTGTGATTTTGGGGGACGCAAACAGATCCACATCTGGTTGGCCCCAACGGTGACACAGAGATTGAAACACCCTGCTGCATAGGGACCATTCTCCCTGGCGAGAGGTCCCCCTGCTCAGAGAGTCCGCCAGGCGATTTTCCACCCCCGGGATGTACACAGCTGATATGCAGGGGACATTGGCCTCTGCCCAAGTCAGGATCAGAGACGCTTCCTGGAGGGCTCCTTGCTCCGGGTTCCTCCCTGATGATTGATGTAGGCAACTGCCGTCTGGTTGTCCGAGCGCACCTGAACAGGCAGGCCCCGAAGGTAAGTAGTCAAGTGAGCCAGAACTAGCCTGATCGCCCGCAGTTCCAAGACATTGATAGGTGTGTGGGCCTCCTGAGGGCCCCACCTCCCCTGGAACCGCAGGGACTTCCAGAACCCCCCCCCCCCAACCTGACAGACTGGCATCCGTGGTGACCGTCTCCCAGGAAGGGACAAGAAAGGATCTGCCCCCCAACAGGTTCCTTGAGTCCATCCACCACGAGAGGGACCTCCTGACCAGGGGGGAGAGCACACATACCCTGTCCAGGGACGCTGGGTCCTTGTTCCATACTGACAATAGGTGAAGTTGCAGAGGCCTCAATTGGAACTGAGCATAAGGGACGGCTTTGAAGCATGCCACCATCAGGCCCACCAGCGGCATCCCCTGCCTGATGGAGGGATGGGGACAAGCTAGGAGGGACTGAGTCTGTGCAATCAGACTGTACACCTTCTGCTGAGGAAGGAAGATCCTTGCCTGAACTGTATCCAGATTCATTCCTAGGAATGGAGTTACCAAGGAAGGGGACAGTGAGGACTTGGGGTGGTTGATCACCCATCCAAATGACTCCAGAGTGGACACCACCAGCTGAGTATCCAACTCTGCCTGATGTAGAGACTGGTAAGTGATGAGAATGTCGTCCAGATAGGGAAGCACGCGGACGCCCTGACATCTGAGCAGGGACATCAAGTCAGCCAGCACCATGGTGAACACCCTGGAAGCTGAAGTGAGGCCGAAGGGCAAGGCCACAAACTGGTAGTGTTGATCCATCAGAGCGAACCTGAGGAACCTTTGATGACCTGGGAACACAGGAATATGAAAATAAGCATCTTTGATGTCCACAGAAGTCATGAAATCCCCTTGGTGCAGGTAACTGATGGCAGAGCGCAGAGTTTCCATGCGAAAGCGCCTGCCCCTGACAAACTTGTTGAGGATCTACAAGTCCAGGATGGGCCTGACTGAACCATCTTTTTTGGGTACTGTGAATAGGTTGGAATAAAAGCCCTTGCCTTATTCTCTTAAGGGGACCTGGCAGATGACCCCCAGCTCCAGGAGGCCTTGCACTGCTTGCACTAGCTCCTGAGCTGACACAGTGTCCTGAGGAATCCGAGATCTGATGAATCTTGGAGGGGGACCGGCAGCAAACTCCAACTTGTAACAGGAGGACGCTACCTCCTGAATCCACCGGTCTGAGACATGAAGCCTCCAGACGTGAGCGAAGTGCTGCAGCCGTCCCCCCACCAGGATGGATGAGGGCGCCCCATCATGCCTGAGGGGGCTTGGGAGAGGATTTTGCTTTGGGACCCCAGGAGGAGCCAGGACGTCCACGTCCTCTGCCTCTACCCCAGAAATCTCTCCAGGCCCCAGGAAAGGAAACCCCCCTTCGCTGTCTTGCACCACGGTAAGGGGAGGAGAAGGAACCCTGACCCTGAAAGGGCTGAGATTGCCGCCTGCGCTGGGGTAACTTGCCTCCTTTAGCAAAAAGGTCCAGGCAGTCCACAAACAGGCGCAGTCCTTTATAGGGGAAACCCAGTGAGGGCCTTCTTGGCAGCGTTGTCAGCAGCCCACTGGTGCAGCCAAACTGAGCGGTGTATAGCCACCACAAGGGCAGAAGTTCTGAGAGAACGAAATTTACAAAAACATCACAACTGGAGACTTCCTCACAAGGAAAATCATCAGGGGCAATATCAAGCATATTTCTGATAAGGGTTCTAGTGGCCACAGCAGTAATGGCAGAGGCACAGACCGGGCGCAGCGCCGTCCCCGCACATGCAAAGGCGTGGGATACCAGCTGGTCAAGGAGCCGGCCCTCAGCATCCTGCAGGGTAGTAGAGTCAGGGGAATGCATGACAGAGGTGTTAGTTAGCCCTAGAATCGGGGCATCCACCTCGGGGGGGAGGGGGGATGACCAACATTTAACCACCTCAGCAGGAAAGGGATACTTCCTATGCCAACTTTTTGGAACCCCGGGAAGTTTACTGGGGCGCTCCCATTTCTTGAGCACAAGGTTATGGAAATGTGCCTGCTCGGGAAATTCCAAACGTGATTTTGCTGTATGGAAAAGCTCCCCTCTTTGCCTGGGAGTCTCAACAGGGAGAGAGATGGACAGAACCTCAAAAAGGACTTCGCAATCAACTGCTCAACAGTAGCCAGTCTAGAAGACACATCAGGCTGAGAATCCCCGCTAGTATGCAACTCAGCAGGAGTGAGATTTAAGCTTGGGGGAGTAGGTGAAGTGAAGCGAGGTGCAGCCACTGGCAGGCCAGATTGCAATGCAAGCACCTGCTCAGCACAGGGTACAATAACCCGCGCCTTGTCAGCGTCAGCATGAGGCTGCCCACACGCTACACACAGCGTCCCGAAGGGACCCCGGTCACATTATCCTGGGACGCCTCCATATGGTGATTATAGTGGCGCTATACGCCGATAGGGAATAACGCTATATAGCAACCCCGGATGCCCCAATAACCTGCTAGGGAAGTGGAAGTATTATTTTTACAAAGCCTACAAGTTATATACTAATACAGGGCCGGGAGAAGCCAAAAGGGTTCACCCCGCCTGAAAGACATAAGCAGACAAGACCTGCAAGCACACAGTAACAAAAGTGAAAGATATAAAGCCGCCCGCGAGGGCACTTACGGACCGCGGTAGGTAGGGGTCCGTCGCGCATGGGCCAACCAAGCAGGATAAAGATGGCGTCGGTATACCTCGAGGGGCGGGCCGGTATCAGCGATGACGCGGAGCGCGCCATAGACGGGCCTCGCCCCCCCCCCCCCGAAGAGCTGGAAGCCAGAACGTGCAAGCAGCCAATGATGGCGCACCAGCGCCTGAGGTAATGCCGCCACCAAGCACGGAACCAAGTAAGTGCGCGGCGGCAATTTTAAAAAGCCAGAAAAGACAAGTCAGCGCGGCGGCTGACACAAGACGAAACAGAATGGAAAAAGAGTGTAAAACACAGAATGCATAGCATACATATTTACACCCCCCCTCTTTTCCCCCGAAGGCTACAAGGAGGATGAGGGAGGGCAGCGGCCACTTAAACAGGGCCCACCGATGGGCAGGGGCAAGGGGGCACTAGTGCGGGAGGGGCATCCCATAGAGGCTCACCATAAGCCTGAACCGCCTACCCTTTGGTGGGGGATTGCGGTGGAGCAGCGCTCCTAAGCACCTAACAGCGGTGCTGCCTACCTTCACCCGACCAGCGCAGCCAAGGCTGGGAGGCATATTACTAGTGGAACGGGTGGGAATAGTCCTACAGGGCCGCAGGCTAATAGCCCCGCTCACCTGCGAGTAGAGAGCCATTTCTCGTCCTTCGCAGCCAGACTGCAGAGAAATTCTGGGGATTTGTGGGAGGTCCCTGGGTATTTGAGGGGCTGGGAGGAGCCTATTTTCGATGTCTCTGCAGTCCAGCGCCATCTGGCGGCGTATATCCCAACTGTAAGTATTAGATTGGGAGCAGGACGTAGTATACTAAGAATAGACTCTAGGACTGGGCAATTCCTAGTCCCCAGTACATCTTTGGATCTCGTGAAACGTAGACCAGGGATGCGCAACCTCTAAGGGCCACATTGTCTTTGTTCCACCATTACCATGCTTTTATGTATATGCAGACGTGAGCAGATTCTGAGGGTGCAGGGCAGGGATGAGGCAGGAAAAGGTTAGGTGGGCATACCATAGGTGAAGTGGGGAGGAGTAGGCAAGGGTGAGGCCAGAAAAGGGGGGGTGGGCAGAGGTGAGAAGAGGAGAGGTGAACAGAAGTGAGAGGGGAAGAGGTGGGGTGGACAAAGATAAAGCTTTAAAAGCTGAGGAGAGCAAAGGTGGGCTTAAGTATAGTTTGCAAGAGGTTAGTTAAGTAGAGTTAAAGTGGACCAAAACCCACTGAACTTGTGAAATACATTTGGCCCCAGCCCTTGCCGATACCTCCTTCTTCAGGTGTAGAACTAGAAAAGGATATTTTCACTTTTCGAATCAACCTGTAACACCGATTTATTTGCTGTCCCTCTCTGTAAAAAGGCAGGCAAACAGTCATTGCATAGATGTGGCAATGACATCATTGCCACACACAACTGTGGCAATAAATGGAGGAGGCAGAGCTTTACAGCTAAAACAGGCGCCATTATCTGGGATTAGAGCGGAGCAGGAGCAGTGAAAATTGGTAAAATGCACTCTTCATGGGAAAGCAATTCAGGGGATGATAGTTAAAAATGTGGGTTTTGGTCCGCTTTAAGGTAAACAGAGGTGAGGCAAGAACAGTTTGAATGGGAAAAAATTAGCAGGGGTCAGGCAGGAAAAGCGAAGGCAGAAAAGAATAAATAATTAGAGGTGATACAGGCAGAGGTGCCAGGGGTGTAATGCTATGTCTATGACAGCAATGCTTAATGCGTTTATTTTTGTACTGGAGTTTTATAATGGTTTTAAAAAAGATTTTCACTCTCCCAGGTTTTCTTCCTTTTGGCCAGGTGGTATCCTGATTTGGGACGTTCCCCCAAGAATATATATACTTAACCCGCAGGTCATGAGTGGGGATCTCCAATTCACGGAAAGGCGGATGCTTCCACGGCAGCGCATGTGGCAAAGGTGAGTTTCACGACAATCCGGAGGATTTCACACATTGGGGCATCCCAAATGAGGATGACCGAAAACAAGCTGACCACTGTCCCCAGAATGTCTTATAGACTGTAGGCTGGTGCTTTTACAGTGTGGAGAGGGATTTGAATATTCATAAGACCCAGCATCTTTACCTCAATCTGCAAACTTTTTGAACAGCAATTGACAGCCCAAGAATTTGCCAGGTGGGCGTGGCTATGGGGCATAGCAATGCTGGAACCAGCATTTTGAAAAATATGACTAGAATCAAAATCGCCAATAGGTAACACGTGTGTGTATGTGTGGAGAGATGCATAGGAAAATTGATCTAAAGAGGACTTTTGTTCCACTGTAAGTAGCCATTGACCTACCAATTAGACATACTAACGATATATCAGAAGAAGGAAGAACCAATAGCAGCAGCAGTGTTTGTCATAGCCTTTATTCCCTAGTAGTTGGAGTAGTACTGTTGGAGATGATATTAAAAATCTATATATTTTCAGCTGCAGACAATCTTTCCAGCTACAAGAAAGAATTAAGATTATAAGCTTTATAAAGATTTATTTATAATTGCCTGTTTATTGCTTTCCAACAGCTATTGATTTGCTGTGACAGACTTGAACTGAAAATAAACTTGGAACAAAATAAAGGTTGGGGCTCCGGGGAGCTTTATAAAGATCATGGCCATCAAGCATTCAATAATGAAATGCATCATATTAAAAGGGGCCCTCAATCACTGTCAGGCACTGTGTATATTCTCTTGTGTAAAGATTCAAAAGAAATCCAAATCAAGCACAATGGGTTATGCTCATACTGACAAAAAAATAACAGACACACTACAGATGTCAGCATCCTTCACACCTTTCTAGTGCATTTGGAAAAGTCCAGCCAGATGCAGACGGGACAAATGTGTGGGTCTGTTTTAAACCAGATCTTCACCCTAAATAAAAGAATATATTATATGTATCCCCCACCCTGTACATACATATTGCCCACATTAAAAATCATCCTACCTGCATCTACTGCATTTTCTGAGCCTTTAAACATCCAAGATGGTGGCACATGGAGTCTCAGGTTGCCTGCAGACAGAAATTGTCTTCTGTCACTCTGTATTCTGGGTTTGCTGTGCTTTTCCTGACCCCAGCTCTGCTCTTATAACCCATCCCTGCAGTTTTCCCCCCTCAGTATGTGATTCTTCAGAGGCAAGATGGAGGCGCTCAAGACCTGAACAGAGTTGCAGCCCAGTGGGGAAAGAATAATAAGTGACTAAAAACTTAAAAATATACTAATTTTCGATGCTGGGGAATAGTTTTTGTAAGGATTTGGGCTTTTCATTAAATTATGCTGAAGGCCCGGTTTAAGTGATTGCCCTTATGTGTTTAAAGTTTTAGACAATGGACAGATAGCTCAAAAGACCCATCACAGTGTCTTAGGGATGCAGTACAGTAAGCACCAATGCTCAAATATTAATATGAATTAAGATAAGCTACGGATGCGGCTCAGTTGGTGAAGTGTCATTTTAGATTTGTGAAGGCTAATGGCAGCTAATTGATAACAGTCCTCAGGAATAATTAGTTTTTATCCCTGTACTATTATGTGCAGCAATAGCATATGCCAAAGGCCACTTAAAACGGGCACTTGTGCATAACAGTTCCCTCAATCTGAAGAGTGTTCTGCCATTCAGCTGTGCTGTGATAAAGGGCACCTATCAAGGTCTATGCTATGCAGTTGCGCTCAGAATTGGGCCCCATATTGGTACCAGCTGTGGGCAGCACCCAGCAATAGGCATTCAGCAATAAGTTCCATTCAGAACTCATTGAGGGGCATAAGTATGCATGGCGGTGAGTTCTGATTGGAAGAGAGCCTGCACATGCGCCGTAAAAGGGTGGTTGAGGTAAGCGAACAGCCGATCCTAGGGGTTTCGCTGACAAGAACTTCCCTAGTAGGGGCAGTGGTGCCCTGGTGGTTAAGGTAGTGGCCTTGTGACCAGAAGGTTGCAGTTTTGATTCCCGACTGGAACATGACTAAATTGCTCTTGAGCAAGGTACCTAACCCCCCAAATGCTCCCTAAGCACCGTTGCTAGGGCAGCGCATGTTTGAAGTGACTGCTTGTCTCACTACACAGATGAGTTAAATGCAGAGAAAAAGAAATCATGTGTGCGCAACCATAAAATATACAAAAATCTGCAATGCATACCAAAGCCAGTAGAGATGAGCGAACTTTTGAAAAATTCGATTCGACTGATTCGCCGAATTTTCCGACAAAAATCGTTTCGACCCGAATAAATTCGCGGCGAATCGCTATTAAAAACGGCTATTTCTGAGCCTCCTAGAGCCTCAATAGGGTTGTAAACCATTCTGCCTTGCTGTAACACGCACAGGATGCGTGCTGGGTTAGTTAAATAATACTTTGAAGAAATATCACATGCAGATCAGAGGCATCGCTAATAGAATCGCAGAGCGGCACAATTGCAGAGAGTTGAAGTGGCATCACTATGAGGGGCAGAAGGAGCCCAAATATACACTGGAGTTGGCCTCAGGAGCCCAAAAATTGGATGAATCACACCCTGGAGTTGGCAGGAGTTGACAGTAGCAGCAGCAGGAGCCCAAATATACACTGGAGTTGGCTTCAGGAGCCCAAAAATTGGATGAATCACACCCTGGAGTTGGCAGAAGTTGGCAGCAGCAGCAGCAGGAGCCCAAATATACACTGGAGTTGGCTTCAGGAGCCCAAAAATTGGATGAATCACACCCTGGAGTTGGCAGAAGTTGGCAGCAGCAGCAGCAGGAGCCCAAATATACACTGGAGTTGGCCTCAGGAGCCCAAAAATTGGATGAATCACACCCTGGAGTTGGCAGGAGTTGACAGTAGCAGCAGCAGGAGCCCAAATATACACTGGAGTTGGCTTCAGGAGCCCAAAAATTGGATGAATCACACCCTGGAGTTGGCAGGAGTTGACAGTAGCAGCAGCAGGAGCCCAAATATACACTGGAGTTGGCCTCAGGAGCCCAAAAATTGGATGAATCACACCCTGGAGTTGGCAGGAGTTGACAGTAGCAGCAGCAGGAGCCCAAATATACACTGGAGTTGGCTTCAGGAGCCCAAAAATTGGATGAATCACACCCTGGAGTTGGCAGAAGTTGGCAGCAGCAGCAGCAGGAGCCCAAATATACACTGGAGTTGGCTTCAGGAGCCCAAAAATTGGATGAATCACACCCTGGAGTTGGCAGGAGTTGACAGTAGCAGCAGCAGGAGCCCAAATATACACTGGAGTTGGCTTCAGGAGCCCAAAAATTGGATGAATCACACCCTGGAGTTGGCAGAAGTTGGCAGCAGCAGCAGCAGCAGGAGCCCAAATATACACTGGAGTTGGCCTCAGGAGCCCAAAAATTGGATGAATCACACCCTGGAGTTGGCAGGAGTTGACAGTAGCAGCAGCAGTAGCCCAAATATACACTGGAGTTGGCTTCAGGAGCCCAAAAATTGGATGAATCACACCCTGGAGTTGGCAGAAGTTGGCAGCAGCAGCAGCAGGAGCCCAAATATACACTGGAGTTGGCTTCAGGAGCCCAAAAATTGGATGAATCACACCCTGGAGTTGGCAGAAGTTGGCAGCAGCAGCAGCAGGAGCCCAAATATACACTGGAATTGGCCTCAGGAGCCCAAAAATTGGATGAATCACACCCTGGAGTTGGCAGGAGTTGACAGTAGCAGCAGCAGGAGCCCAAACATTACTTCAAAGAGACCCTGGGGTTGGCTTCAGGAGCCCAAAAATTGGATGAATCACACCCTGGAGTTGGCAGAAGTTGGCAGCAGCAGCAGCAGGAGCCCAAACATTACTTTAAAGAGACCCTGGGGTTGGCTTCAGGAGCCCAACAATTGGATGAATCACACCCTGGAGTTGGCAGCAGCAGCAGCAGGAGCCCAAATATACACTGGAGTTGGCTTCAGGAGCCCAAAAATTGGATGAATCACACCCTGGAGTTGGCAGGAGTTGACAGTAGCAGCAGCAGGAGCCCAAATATACACTGGAGTTGGCTTCAGGAGCCCAAAAATTGGATGAATCACACCCTGGAGTTGGCAGGAGTTGACAGTAGCAGCAGCAGGAGCCCAAATATACACTGGAGTTGGCTTCAGGAGCCCAAAAATTGGATGAATCACACCCTGGAGTTGGCAGAAGTTGGCAGCAGCAGCAGCAGGAGCCCAAATATACACTGGAGTTGGCTTCAGGAGCCCAAAAATTGGATGAATCACACCCTGGAGTTGGCAGAAGTTGGCAGCAGCAGCAGCAGGAGCCCAAATATACACTGGAGTTGGCTTCAGGAGCCCAAAAATTGGATGAATCACACCCTGGAGTTGGCAGAAGTTGGCAGCAGCAGCAGCAGGAGCCCGAATATACACTGGAGTTGGCTTCAGGAGCCCAAAAATTGGATGAATCACACCCTGGAGTTGGCAGGAGTTGACAGTAGCAGCAGCAGGAGCCCAAATATACACTGGAGTTGGCTTCAGGAGCCCAAAAATTGGATGAATCACACCCTGGAGTTGGCAGAAGTTGGCAGCAGCAGCAGCAGGAGCCCAAATATACACTGGAGTTGGCCTCAGGAGCCCAAAAATTGGATGAATCACACCCTGGAGTTGGCAGGAGTTGACAGTAGCAGCAGCAGGAGCCCAAATATACACTGGAGTTGGCTTCAGGAGCCCAAAAATTGGATGAATCACACCCTGGAGTGGTCAGAAGTTGGCAGCAGCAGCAGCAGGAGCCCAAATATACACTGGAGTTGGCTTCAGGAGCCCAAAAATTGGATGAATCACACCCTGGAGTTGGCAGAAGTTGGCAGCAGCAGCAGCAGGAGCCCAAACATTACTTTAAAGAGACCCTGGGGTTGGCTTCAGGAGCCCAACAATTGGATGAATCACACCCTGGAGTTGGCAGCAGCAGCAGCAGGAGCCCAAATATACACTGGAGTTGGCTTCAGGAGCCCAAAAATTGGATGAATCACACCCTGGAGTTGGCAGGAGTTGACAGTAGCAGCAGCAGGAGCCCAAATATACACTGGAGTTGGCTTCAGGAGCCCAAAAATTGGATGAATCACACCCTGGAGTTGGCAGAAGTTGGCAGCAGCAGCAGCAGGAGCCCAAATATACACTGGAGTTGGCCTCAGGAGCCCAAAAATTGGATGAATCACACCCTGGAGTTGGCAGGAGTTGACAGTAGCAGCAGCAGGAGCCCAAAAAATGGCCTAAAGACATAAATATGTTTTGCACCATTTGGAAAGTGTAAAACGTGGCACCATGCTGAATCTAGTCGCATGCATCAGGCATTGGTGGGTGGAAATCCTGGCTGATCCATCCCTGATTCATTTTGACAAAGGTGAGTCTCTCCACATTTTTAGTTGACAGACGAGTTCTCCTCGCCGTAACTATGGCCCCCGCCGCACTAAACACCCGCTCAGATGGCACGCTACTTGCCGGGCAGGACAGCTTTTCCAGGGCAAACTCTGCTAGTTGCGGCCACAAATCAAGTTTGGCTGCCCAGAAGTCCAGCGGATCCTCAAGGTGTGTTGGCATGGTCATGTCAAAGTATGACATGACCTGCTGGTTCAGGTCCTGCTCCAGGTCTTCCTGCTGCTCATGAGTAGCCTCACTATGCGGGTGTAGAAAGCTACTCATTAGCGACTGAAGACTGAGGCTGCTGCTGCTGATGGAGCTTCTGCTGCTGCTGCTGCCAACCCCCCCAGCGGCCATGGCAGTGGAAGGTGAGCGCAGAGGTCCCCTCGAGTCAGACCTGCGAGAGTATGGACCATGGCGCAGATAGGCATCGGCCAACTGCCTACGTAGAATGTCTTTGTAGTAGTTGAGTTTGTCCTCCCTCTCGGTGGGTTTAAAAAATGCCCCCATTTTGTGCCGGAAGCGAGGGTCCAATAAGGTGGACAGCCAGAAGTCATCCCGCCGACAGATGGAAACAATTCTGGGGTCACTACGCAAGCACGTGAGCATGCTTCGTGCCATTTGCGCAAGTGACTCGGATGGACTACCTGTCTCCATCTCCACTGCATACTGCCACGGTGTGCCCGGGTCCTCTGTCTCGCCTTCCTCAAAAACCTCTAGCTCCTCTGGCTGTTCCTGCTCCTCCTCTCCTGTCCGCTGACTAGATAAACCAGCCATTTCGCCAAGCCTAAACTGTGTTTCGCTGGGCAACTCCTCCTCCTCCTCTTCCTCCTCCTCCAGTTCAGCTCCAGCGGGGTTCATGTGGCCGTAAGATGTAAACGCCATGTCTCCAGTGCCCTGACCAGCCATGGTTTCCAACATGTGCTGTAGTACATGAAGCAGTGGAATCACGTCGTTCATCCCGTAATCCTGCCGACTGACAAATAAAGTGGCATCCTCAAAGGGCCTGAGCAAACGGCAGGTGTCACGTATGAGCTGCCACTGGTTGACATTGAAGTTACACAGGGGAGTGCCCCTATCTGCTTGGATCATCAGGAAATCCGTGATGGCTTTTCTCTGTTCATATAATCGGTCCAACATGTGAAGGGTGGAATTCCAACGGGTGGAAACATCGCAAATCAGACTATGTTGGGGGATACCATTCTGACGCTGTAGCTCAAGAAGGGTGTGTTTGGCGGTGTAGGAGTGGCTGAAGTGCATGCAAAGTTTCCTTGAAGTTGTTAGGATGTCTTGCAGATGGGGGGAACACTTCAGAAACCGCTTGACAACCAGATTGAAGACGTGAGCCATGCAGGGGGCATGGGTCAGGCTTCCTTGGCGCAGCGCAGACAAAATGTTCTTCCCATTGTCGGTAACCATGATTCCCATTTTAAGTTTTCTCGGAGTAAGCCATGTTTGGATTTCCTGATGAATACATTTAAGCAGTTCCTCCCCTGTGTGACTCCGTTCGCCAAGACAAACCATGTGAAGCACTGCGTGACACCTCCGTGCCCTGCACACATGGTAGACTGGAGGGGCACTGAGACTTGAGCCTACAGTGGAGGGTGAGGAGATGGCGGAGGATGAGGAGGCCGAGTCGCACGGTGTCACAGGCCCAATGGGCAGAGAGCGCGGAGGCCGAAGCGGCGTGACCTGTCCAAGTTGCTGCTGCAAAGGGACCACATTCACCCAGTGGGCCGTAAACGACATGTACTGCCCCTGACCGTAGTTACAGCTCCAGATGTCGGCGCTGCCATGTATTTTGCTACACACCAACAGGCTCAAGGACTGGCCCACCTTCTGTTCAACAAAAGTGTGCAGCACTGGTACTGCCTTCTTGGCAAAGAAATGACGGCTTGGGACTCTCCACCTCGGCTCGGCACAAGCCATCAGTTCTCTGAAAGGTGCAGATTCCACCACCTGAAAAGGGAGCGACTGCAGCACCAGCAACTTGGACAGGAGCACATTCAGCTTCTGCGCCGTAGGATGAGTGGGCGCATACTGCTGTCTCTTGGACATGGCTTCGCTGATGGATTGCTGGCGGGATGCATGACTTGGAGGAGGAGGAGGAGGAGCAGGAGCGACAGAGGATGGGTATGACGCACAGCTGCCTTCGGCTGAGGTGCTGGAGCCTTGGCTGGCAGAAATTGGGAGCTCACTTGGTGAGGAAGCAGACTGGACCACCCCTTGGGAGCCTCGGTTCTCCCAGGTCGTTTTATGGTGACGCATCATATGTTGACGCAGGGCCGTGGTGCCAACATTTGGACCCTGGCCACGCTTCACCTTTTGCCTACATATCTTGCATGTGGCCATGTTACCCTCCTGCGGATGCCTCAGGAAAAACTGCCACACTGCCGAGTAGCTAGTTTTCCCACCCCCTGGCCTCACTGATTCACTGCTGCTGTTGCCAACTCCAGGAACCCCTGCTCCACTACCTCCCGATAAGGTAGACTGCCGCACAGCAGGTGCTCTACCCCGGCCCCGGCCGGCTCCAGCCTTTGGAATTGTGCCCCCATGCTGACTGCTACCACCTTGCTGCCTCAGCTGCTGACTCCGGGGCAACCTGCGCCCCTCTTCTCCTGATGATGACGATGAAGCCCCTTCATCACCCGGCTCCCAAGTGCGATCGGCTTCATCGTCATCATCATCATCATCACCGAGTTGTGGCTGTACGTCACTGATGTTCGTGGATTCGTCAACAGTGTCTGGCGCAGGAGCTGGAACGCTCGCAGCACCCACGACACTGTCCACATCACTATTTGTCTGCCTAGCTAAAGAAGCCACCTCCATTTCTTGGCTGGGCAGTAGCTGCTGACTGTCCTCCTGTATCTGATAGTCCTCCTCACTAAAGAGTGGAGCTGAACCCAAAGCATAGGATACGTCGCTGGGGGAGGGAACGGCGTAGGACAGAGGCAATGGGAGGACAGGGACTGCTCTCGGGGCATGCCAACTCAGGGTTGTGTCAGAGGAACCTACCGACCCTAAACTGGGGGTCTCAGATGTAAGTTGTGATGATGTTGTTGATGAGCGCGTCAGCCAATCTACCACGGCAGATGCGTTACTGGTGGAGACCCGACCGCTAGCAGATACTGGCAGATTAGGTCTCTCAGCGTGACTCCTGCTGCTACTGGCCCCCAGTCTGATGCGAGCTCTGCCTGCGGAATCTTGGCCTCTGCCACTCCTCTTTTCACTTCCAGGCACTTGTCTGCCCGACATAGTCTAACTGGCGTGGTAGTAGGTGATATTTAAAAAAACCCCGGGCAGCGGTGGGTCTATATGAAACAGAATATAATGCACACCAAAAGTGAGCAGTAACACTCAGCCTCCAACAGGCCTGCTTAGTGTAAATAAGAGAGCTGCTTAGTGTAAATAAAGAGGGGTATGCTATGTTACAGAATGGGATGCCTCAACAGAAGTGCACCTGGCAGGCAGCAGTAAGCCTATGCCCAGCAAAAGTGTCTTATAATATAAATATAATAAGAGCAAATGCTTATATGGTCTTAAACAGAGGCTGCTGTAGTCACAGAATGGGATGCCCCAACAGGAATCGACCTGGCAGGGTACAGTAGTGCTTTGCCCAGCAAAAGTGTCTTTATCAGGCCTAATTTCAAATATGATAAGAGCAAATGCTTATATGGTCTTAAACAGAGGCTGCTTTAGTCACAGAATGGGATGCCCTGGGCAGGAATGGACCTGGCAGGGTACAGTAGTGCTTTGCCCAGCAAAAGTGTCTTTATCAGGCCTAATTTCAAATATGATAAGAGCAAATGCTTATATGGTCTTAAACAGAGGCTGCTGTAGTCACAGAATGGGATGCCCTGGGCAGGAATGGACCTGGCAGGGTCCAGTAGTGCTTTGCCCAGCAAAAGTGTCTTTATCAGGCTAATTTCAAATATGATAAGAGCAAATGCTTATATGGTCTTAAACAGAGGC
Organism: Gastrophryne carolinensis; assembly: GCA_027917425.1. Taxonomy (NCBI): domain Eukaryota; kingdom Metazoa; phylum Chordata; class Amphibia; order Anura; family Microhylidae; genus Gastrophryne; species Gastrophryne carolinensis. Next base: position 144,238,185 of record CM051234.1, read on the forward strand.
TGCTTTAGTCACAGAATGTGATGCCCTGGGCAGGAATGGACCTGGCAGGGTACAGTAGTGCTTTGCCCAGCAATAGTGTCTTTATCAGGCCTAATTTCAAATATGATAAGAGCAAATGCTTATATGGTCTTAAACAGAGGCTGCTTTAGTCACAGAATGGGATGCCCTGGGCAGGAATGGACCTGGCAGGGTACAGTAGTGCTTTGCCCAGCAAAAGTGTCTTTATCAGGCCTAATTTCAAATATGATAAGAGCAAATGCTTATATGGTCTTAAACAGAGGCTGCTTTAGTCACAGAATGGGATGCCCTGGGCAGGAATGGACCTGGCAGGGTACAGTAGTGCTTTGCCCAGCAAAAGTGTCTTTATCAGGCTAATTTCAAATATGATAAGAGCAAATGCTTATATGGTCTTAAACAGAGGCTGCTTTAGTCACAGAATGGGATGCCCTGGGCAGGAATGGACCTGGCAGGGTACAGTAGTGCTTTGCCCAGCAAAAGTGTCTTTATCAGGCCTAATTTCAAATATGATAAGAGCAAATGCTTATATGGTCTTAAACAGAGGCTGCTGTAGTCACAGAATGGGATGCCCTGGGCAGGAATGGACCTGGCAGGGTCCAGTAGTGCTTTGCCCAGCAAAAGTGTCTTTATCAGGCTAATTTCAAATATGATAAGAGCAAATGCTTATATGGTCTTAAACAGAGGCTGCTTTAGTCACAGAATGGGATGCCCCAACAGGAATCGACCTGGCAGGGTCCAGTAGTGCTTTGCCCAGCAAAAGTGTCTTTATCAGGCCTAATTTCAAATATGATAAGAGCAAATGCTTATATGGTCTTAAACAGAGGCTGCTGTAGTCACAGAATGGGATGCCCTGGGCAGGAATGGACCTGGCAGGGTACAGTAGTGCTTTGCCCAGCAAAAGTGTCTTTATCAGGCTAATTTCAAATATGATAAGAGCAAATGCTTATATGGTCTTAAACAGAGGCTGCTTTAGTCACAGAATGGGATGCCCTGGGCAGGAATGGACCTGGCAGGGTACAGTAGTGCTTTGCCCAGCAATAGTGTCTTTATCAGGCCTAATTTCAAATATGATAAGAGCAAATGCTTATATGGTCTTAAACAGAGGCTGCTGTAGTCACAGAATGGGATGCCCTGGGCAGGAATGGACCTGGCAGGGTACAGTAGTGCTTTGCCCAGCAATAGTGTCTTTATCAGGCCTAATTTCAAATATGATAAGAGCAAATGCTTATATGGTCTTAAACAGAGGCTGCTGTAGTCACAGAATGGGATGCCCTGGGCAGGAATGGACCTGGCAGGGTACAGTAGTGCTTTGCCCAGCAAAAGTGTCTTTATCAGGCTAATTTCAATTATGATAAGAGCAAATGCTAATATGGTCTTAAACAGAGGCTGCTTTAGTCACAGAATGGGATGCCCTGGGCAGGAATGGACCTGGCAGGGTACAGTAGTGCTTTGCCCAGCAAAAGTGTCTTTATCAGGCCTAATTTCAAATATGATAAGAGCAAATGCTTATATGGTCTTAAACAGAGGCTGCTTTAGTCACAGAATGGGATGCCCTGGGCAGGAATGGACCTGGCAGGGTACAGTAGTGCTTTGCCCAGCAAAAGTGTCTTTATCAGGCTAATTTCAAATATGATAAGAGCAAATGCTTATATGGTCTTAAACAGAGGCTGCTTTAGTCACAGAATGGGATGCCCCAACAGGAATCGACCTGGCAGGGTCCAGTAGTGCTTTGCCCAGCAAAAGTGTCTTTATCAGGCTAATTTCAAATATGATAAGAGCAAATGCTTATATGGTCTTAAACAGAGGCTGCTTTAGTCACAGAATGGGATGCCCCAACAGGAATCGACCTGGCAGGGTCCAGTAGTGCTTTGCCCAGCAAAAGTGTCTTTATCAGGCCTAATTTCAAATATGATAAGAGCAAATGCTTATATGGTCTTAAACAGAGGCTGCTGTAGTCACAGAATGGGATGCCCTGGGCAGGAATGGACCTGGCAGGGTACAGTAGTGCTTTGCCCAGCAAAAGTGTCTTTATCAGGCTAATTTCAAATATGATAAGAGCAAATGCTTATATGGTCTTAAACAGAGGCTGCTTTAGTCACAGAATGGGATGCCCTGGGCAGGAATGGACCTGGCAGGGTACAGTAGTGCTTTGCCCAGCAAAAGTGTCTTTATCAGGCCTAATTTCAAATATGATAAGAGCAAATGCTTATATGGTCTTAAACAGAGGCTGCTGTAGTCACAGAATGGGATGCCCTGGGCAGGAATGGACCTGGCAGGGTACAGTAGTGCTTTGCCCAGCAAAAGTGTCTTTATCAGGCTAATTTCAAATATGATAAGAGCAAATGCTTATATGGTCTTAAACAGAGGCTGCTTTAGTCACAGAATGGGATGCCCTGGGCAGGAATGGACCTGGCAGGGTACAGTAGTGCTTTGCCCAGCAATAGTGTCGTTATCAGGCCTAATTTCAAATATGATAAGAGCAAATGCTTATATGGTCTTAAACAGAGGCTGCTGTAGTCACAGAATGGGATGCCCTGGGCAGGAATGGACCTGGCAGGGTACAGTAGTGCTTTGCCCAGCAAAAGTGTCTTTATCAGGCTAATTTCAAATATGATAAGAGCAAATGCTTATATGGTCTTAAACAGAGGCTGCTTTAGTCACAGAATGGGATGCCCTGGGCAGGAATGGACCTGGCAGGGTACAGTAGTGCTTTGCCCAGCAAAAGTGTCTTTATCAGGCCTAATTTCAAATATGATAAGAGCAAATGCTTATATGGTCTTAAACAGAGGCTGCTTTAGTCACAGAATGGGATGCCCTGGGCAGGAATGGACCTGGCAGGGTACAGTAGTGCTTTGCCCAGCAAAAGTGTCTTTATCAGGCTAATTTCAAATATGATAAGAGCAAATGCTTATATGGTCTTAAACAGAGGCTGCTTTAGTCACAGAATGGGATGCCCTGGGCAGGAATGGACCTGGCAGGGTACAGTAGTGCTTTGCCCAGCAAAAGTGTCTTTATCAGGCCTAATTTCAAATATGATAAGAGCAAATGCTTATATGGTCTTAAACAGAGGCTGCTTTAGTCACAGAATGGGATGCCCTGGGCAGGAATGGACCTGGCAGGGTACAGTAGTGCTTTGCCCAGCAAAAGTGTCTTTATCAGGCCTAATTTCAAATATGATAAGAGCAAATGCTTATATGGTCTTAAACAGAGGCTGCTTTAGTCACAGAATGGGATGCCCTGGGCAGGAATGGACCTGGCAGGGTACAGTAGTGCTTTGCCCAGCAAAAGTGTCTTTATCAGGCCTAATTTCAAATATGATAAGAGCAAATGCTTATATGGTCTTAAACAGAGGCTGCTTTAGTCACAGAATGGGATGCCCTGGGCAGGAATGGACCTGGCAGGGTACAGTAGTGCTTTGCCCAGCAAAAGTGTCTTTATCAGGCTAATTTCAAATATGATAAGAGCAAATGCTTATATGGTCTTAAACAGAGGCTGCTTTAGTCACAGAATGGGATGCCCTGGGCAGGAATGGACCTGGCAGGGTACAGTAGTGCTTTGCCCAGCAAAAGTGTCTTTATCAGGCCTAATTTCAAATATTATAAGAGCAAATGCTTATATGGTCTTAAACAGAGGCTGCTTTAGTCACAGAATGGGATGCCCTGGGCAGGAATGGACCTGGCAGGGTACAGTAGTGCTTTGCCCAGCAAAAGTGTCTTTATCAGGCCTAATTTCAAATATGATAAGAGCAAATGCTTATATGGTCTTAAACAGAGGCTGCTGTAGTCACAGAATGGGATGCCCTGGGCAGGAATGGACCTGGCAGGGTACAGTAGTGCTTTGCCCAGCAAAAGTGTCTTTATCAGGCTAATTTCAAATATGATAAGAGCAAATGCTTATATGGTCTTAAACAGAGGCTGCTTTAGTCACAGAATGGGATGCCCTGGGCAGGAATGGCAGGGTACAGTAGTGCTTTGCCCAGCAAAAGTGTCTTTATCAGGCCTAATTTCAAATATGATAAGAGCAAATGCTTATATGGTCTTAAACAGAGGCTGCTTTAGTCACAGAATGGGATGCCCTGGGCAGGAATGGACCTGGCAGGGTACAGTAGTGCTTTGCCCAGCAAAAGTGTCTTTATCAGGCCTAATTTCAAATATGATAAGAGCAAATGCTTATATGGTCTTAAACAGAGGCTGCTTTAGTCACAGAATGGGATGCCCTGGGCAGGAATGGACCTGGCAGGGTACAGTAGTGCTTTGCCCAGCAAAAGTGTCTTTATCAGGCCTAATTTCAAATATGATAAGAGCAAATGCTTATATGGTCTTAAACAGAGGCTGCTTTAGTCACAGAATGGGATGCCCTGGGCAGGAATGGACCTGGCAGGGTACAGTAGTGCTTTGCCCAGCAAAAGTGTCTTTATCGGGCTAATTTCAAATATGATAAGAGCAAATGCTTATATGGTCTTAAACAGAGGCTGCTTTAGTCACAGAATGGGATGCCCTGGGCAGGAATGGACCTGGCAGGGTACAGTAGTGCTTTGCCCAGCAAAAGTGTCTTTATCAGGCCTAATTTCAAATATGATAAGAGCAAATGCTTATATGGTCTTAAACAGAGGCTGCTGTAGTCACAGAATGGGATGCCCTGGGCAGGAATGGACCTGGCAGGGTACAGTAGTGCTTTGCCCAGCAAAAGTGTCTTTATCAGGCCTAATTTCAAATATGATAAGAGCAAATGCTTATATGGTCTTAAACAGAGGCTGCTGTAGTCACAGAATGGGATGCCCTGGGCAGGAATGGACCTGGCAGGGTCCAGTAGTGCTTTGCCCAGCAAAAGTGTCTTTATCAGGCTAATTTCAAATATGATAAGAGCAAATGCTTATATGGTCTTAAACAGAGGCTGCTTTAGTCACAGAATGGGATGCCCCAACAGGAATGGACCTGGCAGGGTCCAGTAGTGCTTTGCCCAGCAAAAGTGTCTTTATCAGGCCTAATTTCAAATATGATAAGAGCAAATGCTTATATGGTCTTAAACAGAGGCTGCTTTAGTCACAGAATGGGATGCCCCCCAAAAAAGATGCAGTAGTACTATGCCCAGCAAAAGTGTCTTTATCAGGCTAATTTCAAATATGATAAGAGCAAATGCTTATATGGTCTTAAACAGAGGCTGCTTTAGTCACAGAATGGGATGCCCTTGGCAGGAATGGACCTGGCAGGGTACAGTAGTGCTTTGCCCAGCAAAAGTGTCTTTATCAGGCCTAATTTCAAATATGATAAGAGCAAATGCTTATATGGTCTTAAACAGAGGCTGCTGTAGTCACAGAATGGGATGCCCTGGGCAGGAATGGACCTGGCAGGGTACAGTAGTGCTTTGCCCAGCAAAAGTGTCTTTATCAGGCTAATTTCAAATATGATAAGAGCAAATGCTTATATGGTCTTAAACAGAGGCTGCTTTAGTCACAGAATGGGATGCCCTGGGCAGGAATGGACCTGGCAGGGTACAGTAGTGCTTTGCCCAGCAAAAGTGTCTTTATCAGGCCTAATTTCAAATATGATAAGAGCAAATGCTTATATGGTCTTAAACAGAGGCTGCTGTAGTCACAGAATGGGATGCCCTGGGCAGGAATGGACCTGACAGGGTACAGTAGTGCTTTGCCCAGCAAAAGTGTCTTTATCAGGCTAATTTCAAATATGATAAGAGCAAATGCTTATATGGTCTTAAACAGAGGCTGCTTTAGTCACAGAATGGGATGCCCTGGGCAGGAATGGACCTGGCAGGGTACAGTAGTGCTTTGCCCAGCAAAAGTGTCTTTATCAGGCCTAATTTCAAATATGATAAGAGCAAATGCTTATATGGTCTTAAACAGAGGCTGCTTTAGTCACAGAATGGGATGCCCTGGGCAGGAATGGACCTGGCAGGGTACAGTAGTGCTTTGCCCAGCAAAAGTGTCTTTATCAGGCTAATTTCAAATATGATAAGAGCAAATGCTTATATGGTCTTAAACAGAGGCTGCTTTAGTCACAGAATGGGATGCCCTGGGCAGGAATGGACCTGGCAGGGTCCAGTAGTGCTTTGCCCAGCAAAAGTGTCTTTATCAGGCTAATTTCAAATATGATAAGAGCAAATGCTTATATGGTCTTAAACAGAGGCTGCTTTAGTCACAGAATGGGATGCCCCAACAGGAATCGACCTAGCAGGGTCCAGTAGTGCTTTGCCCAGCAAAAGTGTCTTTATCAGGCCTAATTTCAAATATGATAAGAGCAAATGCTTATATGGTCTTAAACAGAGGCTGCTGTAGTCACAGAATGGGATGCCCTGGGCAGGAATGGACCTGGCAGGGTACAGTAGTGCTTTGCCCAGCAAAAGTGTCTTTATCAGGCTAATTTCAAATATGATAAGAGCAAATGCTTATATGGTCTTAAACAGAGGCTGCTTTAGTCACAGAATGGGATGCCCTGGGCAGGAATGGACCTGGCAGGGTACAGTAGTGCTTTGCCCAGCAATAGTGTCTTTATCAGGCCTAATTTCAAATATGATAAGAGCAAATGCTTATATGGTCTTAAACAGAGGCTGCTGTAGTCACAGAATGGGATGCCCTGGGCAGGAATGGACCTGGCAGGGTACAGTAGTGCTTTGCCCAGCAAAAGTGTCTTTATCAGGCTAATTTCAAATATGATAAGAGCAAATGCTTATATGGTCTTAAACAGAGGCTGCTTTAGTCACAGAATGGGATGCCCTGGGCAGGAATGGACCTGGCAGGGTACAGTAGTGCTTTGCCCAGCAAAAGTGTCTTTATCAGGCCTAATTTCAAATATGATAAGAGCAAATGCTTATATGGTCTTAAACAGAGGCTGCTGTAGTCACAGAATGGGATGCCCTGGGCAGGAATGGACCTGGCAGGGTACAGTAGTGCTTTGCCCAGCAAAAGTGTCTTTATCAGGCTAATTTCAAATATGATAAGAGCAAATGCTTATATGGTCTTAAACAGAGGCTGCTTTAGTCACAGAATGGGATGCCCTGGGCAGGAATGGACCTGGCAGGGTCCAGTAGTGCTTTGCCCAGCAAAAGTGTCTTTATCAGGCTAATTTCAAATATGATAAGAGCAAATGCTTATATGGTCTTAAACAGAGGCTGCTTTAGTCACAGAATGGGATGCCCTGGGCAGGAATGGACCTGGCAGGGTACAGTAGTGCTTTGCCCAGCAATAGTGTCTTTATCAGGCCTAATTTCAAATATGATAAGAGCAAATGCTTATATGGTCTTAAACAGAGGCTGCTTTAGTCACAGAATGGGATGCCCTGGGCAGGAATGGACCTGGCAGGGTACAGTAGTGCTTTGCCCAGCAAAAGTGTCTTTATCAGGCCTAATTTCAAATATGATAAGAGCAAATGCTTATATGGTCTTAAACAGAGGCTGCTTTAGTCACAGAATGGGATGCCCTGGGCAGGAATGGACCTGGCAGGGTACAGTAGTGCTTTGCCCAGCGAAAGTGTCTTTATCAGGCCTAATTTCAAATATGATAAGAGCAAATGCTTATATGGTCTTAAACAGAGGCTGCTTTAGTCACAGAATGGGATGCCCTGGGCAGGAATGGACCTGGCAGGGTACAGTAGTGCTTTGCCCAGCAAAAGTGTCTTTATCAGGCTAATTTCAAATATGATAAGAGCAAATGCTTATATGGTCTTAAACAGAGGCTGCTTTAGTCACAGAATGGGATGCCCTGGGCAGGAATGGACCTGGCAGGGTACAGTAGTGCTTTGCCCAGCAAAAGTGTCTTTATCAGGCCTAATTTCAAATATGATAAGAGCAAATGCTTATATGGTCTTAAACAGAGGCTGCTGTAGTCACAGAATGGGATGCCCTGGGCAGGAATGGACCTGGCAGGGTCCAGTAGTGCTTTGCCCAGCAAAAGTGTCTTTATCAGGCTAATTTCAAATATGATAAGAGCAAATGCTTATATGGTCTTAAACAGAGGCTGCTTTAGTCACAGAATGGGATGCCCCAACAGGAATCGACCTGGCAGGGTCCAGTAGTGCTTTGCCCAGCAAAAGTGTCTTTATCAGGCCTAATTTCAAATATGATAAGAGCAAATGCTTATATGGTCTTAAACAGAGGCTGCTGTAGTCACAGAATGGGATGCCCTGGGCAGGAATGGACCTGGCAGGGTACAGTAGTGCTTTGCCCAGCAAAAGTGTCTTTATCAGGCTAATTTCAAATATGATAAGAGCAAATGCTTATATGGTCTTAAACAGAGGCTGCTTTAGTCACAGAATGGGATGCCCTGGGCAGGAATGGACCTGGCAGGGTACAGTAGTGCTTTGCCCAGCAAAAGTGTCTTTATCAGGCCTAATTTCAAATATGATAAGAGCAAATGCTTATATGGTCTTAAACAGAGGCTGCTGTAGTCACAGAATGGGATGCCCTGGGCAGGAATGGACCTGGCAGGGTACAGTAGTGCTTTGCCCAGCAAAAGTGTCTTTATCAGGCTAATTTCAAATATGATAAGAGCAAATGCTTATATGGTCTTAAACAGAGGCTGCTTTAGTCACAGAATGGGATGCCCTGGGCAGGAATGGACCTGGCAGGGTACAGTAGTGCTTTGCCCAGCAATAGTGTCTTTATCAGGCCTAATTTCAAATATGATAAGAGCAAATGCTTATATGGTCTTAAACAGAGGCTGCTTTAGTCACAGAATGGGATGCCCTGGGCAGGAATGGACCTGGCAGGGTACAGTAGTGCTTTGCCCAGCAAAAGTGTCTTTATCAGGCTAATTTCAAATATGATAAGAGCAAATGCTTATATGGTCTTAAACAGAGGCTGCTTTAGTCACAGAATGGGATGCCCTGGGCAGGAATGGACCTGGCAGGGTCCAGTAGTGCTTTGCCCAGCAAAAGTGTCTTTATCAGGCTAATTTCAAATATGATAAGAGCAAATGCTTATATGGTCTTAAACAGAGGCTGCTTTAGTCACAGAATGGGATGCCCTGGGCAGGAATGGACCTGGCAGGGTACAGTAGTGCTTTGCCCAGCAAAAGTGTCTTTATCAGGCCTAATTTCAAATATGATAAGAGCAAATGCTTATATGGTCTTAAACAGAGGCTGCTGTAGTCACAGAATGGGATGCCCTGGGCAGGAATGGACCTGGCAGGGTACAGTAGTGCTTTGCCCAGCAAAAGTGTCTTTATCAGGCTAATTTCAAATATGATAAGAGCAAATGCTTATATGGTCTTAAACAGAGGCTGCTTTAGTCACAGAATGGGATGCCCTGGGCAGGAATGGACCTGGCAGGGTACAGTAGTGCTTTGCCCAGCAAAAGTGTCTTTATCAGGCCTAATTTCAAATATGATAAGAGCAAATGCTTATATGGTCTTAAACAGAGGCTGCTGTAGTCACAGAATGGGATGCCCTGGGCAGGAATGGACCTGGCAGGGTACAGTAGTGCTTTGCCCAGCAAAAGTGTCTTTATCAGGCTAATTTCAAATATGATAAGAGCAAATGCTTATATGGTCTTAAACAGAGGCTGCTTTAGTCACAGAATGGGATGCCCTGGGCAGGAATGGACCTGGCAGGGTACAGTAGTGCTTTGCCCAGCAAAAGTGTCTTTATCAGGCCTAATTTCAAATATGATAAGAGCAAATGCTTATATGGTCTTAAACAGAGGCTGCTTTAGTCACAGAATGGGATGCCCTGGGCAGGAATGGACCTGGCAGGGTACAGTAGTGCTTTGCCCAGCAAAAGTGTCTTTATCAGGCCTAATTTCAAATATGATAAGAGCAAATGCTTATATGGTCTTAAACAGAGGCTGCTTTAGTCACAGAATGGGATGCCCTGGGCAGGAATGGACCTGGCAGGGTACAGTAGTGCTTTGCCCAGCAAAAGTGTCTTTATCAGGCCTAATTTCAAATATGATAAGAGCAAATGCTTATATGGTCTTAAACAGAGGCTGCTTTAGTCACAGAATGGGATGCCCTGGGCAGGAATGGACCTGGCAGGGTACAGTAGTGCTTTGCCCAGCAAAAGTGTCTTTATCAGGCTAATTTCAAATATGATAAGAGCAAATGCTTATATGGTCTTAAACAGAGGCTGCTTTAGTCACAGAATGGGATGCCCTGGGCAGGAATGGACCTGGCAGGGTACAGTAGTGCTTTGCCCAGCAAAAGTGTCTTTATCAGGCCTAATTTCAAATATGATAAGAGCAAATGCTTATATGGTCTTAAACAGAGGCTGCTGTAGTCACAGAATGGGATGCCCTGGGCAGGAATGGACCTGGCAGGGTCCAGTAGTGCTTTGCCCAGCAAAAGTGTCTTTATCAGGCTAATTTCAAATATGATAAGAGCAAATGCTTATATGGTCTTAAACAGAGGCTGCTTTAGTCACAGAATGGGATGCCCCAACAGGAATCGACCTGGCAGGGTCCAGTAGTGCTTTGCCCAGCAAAAGTGTCTTTATCAGGCCTAATTTCAAATATGATAAGAGCAAATGCTTATATGGTCTTAAACAGAGGCTGCTTTAGTCACAGAATGGGATGCCCTGGGCAGGAATGGACCTGGCAGGGTACAGTAGTGCTTTGCCCAGCAAAAGTGTCTTTATCAGGCCTAATTTCAAATATGATAAGAGCAAATGCTTATATGGTCTTAAACAGAGGCTGCTTTAGTCACAGAATGGGATGCCCTGGGCAGGAATGGACCTGGCAGGGTACAGTAGTGCTTTGCCCAGCAAAAGTGTCTTTATCAGGCCTAATTTCAAATATGATAAGAGCAAATGCTTATATGGTCTTAAACAGAGGCTGCTTTAGTCACAGAATGGGATGCCCTGGGCAGGAATGGACCTGGCAGGGTACAGTAGTGCTTTGCCCAGCAAAAGTGTCTTTATCAGGCCTAATTTCAAATATGATAAGAGCAAATGCTTATATGGTCTTAAACAGAGGCTGCTTTAGTCACAGAATGGGATGCCCTGGGCAGGAATGGACCTGGCAGGGTACAGTAGTGCTTTGCCCAGCAAAAGTGTCTTTATCAGGCTAATTTCAAATATGATAAGAGCAAATGCTTATATGGTCTTAAACAGAGGCTGCTTTAGTCACAGAATGGGATGCCCTGGGCAGGAATGGACCTGGCAGGGTACAGTAGTGCTTTGCCCAGCAAAAGTGTCTTTATCAGGCCTAATTTCAAATATGATAAGAGCAAATGCTTATATGGTCTTAAACAGAGGCTGCTTTAGTCACAGAATGGGATGCCCTGGGCAGGAATGGACCTGGCAGGGTCCAGTAGTGCTTTGCCCAGCAAAAGTGTCTTTATCAGGCTAATTTCAAATATGATAAGAGCAAATGCTTATATGGTCTTAAACAGAGGCTGCTGTAGTCACAGAATGGGATGCCCTGGGCAGGAATGGACCTGGCAGGGTCCAGTAGTGCTTTGCCCAGCAAAAGTGTCTTTATCAGGCTAATTTCAAATATGATAAGAGCAAATGCTTATATGGTCTTAAACAGAGGCTGCTTTAGTCACAGAATGGGATGCCTCACAGCAGACTTAAGATCAGTTCAGTATATATGCACAGTTAGTTACTATAAGCAGCCTGAAAACGCTAACAAAGGCTGGATGAAAAAAAAAAATCTCCCTGTCAGCCAGCTCCGTTTTTCCTACCTTTCCCTGGCTTTCTGTCTGTCTCCTGCCTGTCTCCTGCCTGTCTCCTGCCTGTCTCCAGCCTGTCTCCAGCCTGTCTCCAGCCTGTCCCTGTCTGTCCCTGCCTGTCTGTCTAACTGCCTCAGCTACACAGCGTTCTGTCTGTCACGAATGCAATAGAGAAATGAGGAAAAGCAAGATGGCCGCCGTTAAATACCGCTGTGTGACGTCACCGGGCTTGCTGGCTGCTGATAGGCTGCATGTGACTGCCCCAGCTTGCACTGGCGCGGGATAGATGTCCAGACATGTCCCGTCCGCCATCTTAGAATGCCTGTAAATGTAAATGAATGGATGTTAAAGGAAAACTTCGAGTGATCGAATCGCGGGGAAATTCGGATTCGATCCGAATCGAATTTTTCCTGAAATTTGGATCGAATCCGGGTTCGTCCGGATCGATTCGCTCATCCCTAAAAGCCAGGAAAGCAAACCTCCTGGATTTTGGTCTGATTTAAAAGTCTGTAAAGCAACGAGGCACAACCTTTTTTGGTCTAGGAAAAACCCTTATTGTTGCCACCACCTAATACTATGATATGCAAACCAGGGTGTTACTAAACCTATGAGAGGAAAAGCCTGTGAAATATTCACAAGCTGAAACCTAAAAACAACCACCATATGAGTTAGTGAACAATCAAAGGTAATGAATATTTATACATCGTTATGATCTTTGATTGTGCTTCAAGTCATAGAGCGATTGTTTCTAGCGTTCAGTCCTAAAGCCCCTGTTTGAAGATCGGTGATGTATTCTCTTTAAAAGGGCTTAAAGGCAAAAGGTTAAAAAAAATAAACAGCAGCTTACTGTGCCAAGCCTTTCTCCAATCCTGTGCCTCCTCTCAACACGGCGCCCTGAATGAGGAAATATACTTCCCCCCTCCAGTGCCACCCTACTTATATGGGCCACCAATACTAGCTTCAGGAGTTAGACCAGACGACGTCCCCTCTGTATTTATTACTTGAATGTCTCTTTCAGAGTTACCATTCAAGCCCAGCTAAACCCTCCCTCCCTTCTCCCCACCCAGCCTTCTCCTAGCAAGTGCTCTCACTACCAGCGCTGCCTCATGTTTCAGAAGAGAAATCATGAGGTGAAACTGCAGCCTTCCCATTCTAGGCCATTTTTTCTTCAATTAAACAATTAGGACAGTGCCATGTGTAGCCTGACACAATGGTCTACCAATTGCCTTTGCCTGAAATATCACTTTAAACCCATGCAGATACATAAATATAATAGCAGGTTTTGATTTTTGAACTGCAAGGAAATGGCCATCATGATACACACCTAAGAGCCCTGCTTAAACATAAGCAAGAGTGGGGGAATCAGGAGAGCATTTGCTAGTACACGGACACACTGCAGTTGAGCTGGGAACCTCCTCATTATCAGCTCAACCAGCTAGAGAAAAATGTTATCTTTTTCTATACAGAATGTTAGAAGGAGATAAAATCCTTTTCTATCTGGCTGCATTGATGTAACAATGATCAGCTGGCCTGTAGTGTACCTGTGTGAAATTGTTCCTCCACACAGGGAGGTCTGGAAGCAGCTTGTAGTTTTGCCATAAGCAGCCCTCACTAAACTGAAATTTGCCTCAGAAAATGAATCAGCATGCCTGTCATGTTACACACACCGAATCAACAGCTGCTGGAGGGGATGAATGTAACTATGTATCAATGTAAGTCAATGGCTTCAACTGCTGCAGAACATTGAAATATTGTTTACAATGTTTATACAATGTTTTAAGAGCTTCCTGAGCAGTGATGAGTCATCGCATACAGCTGATATTTACTTCTGGCTACAGCTAAAGCATTATTGTGTCGAGATTTAAGGTAATTTTGACTGTGGGGAGGTGTTTTTAGAAGCCGGGCTATAATAAAATGTCAGCTCTCATGCAGTTGAGGAGCACAGAATCTGCCTACTGTTCCACAACATCTGCATGGGGGTAATCCCTCTCAAATAGCTTACAAAACATCACCGATTGCCAGATTGGGGGGGGGGGGGGGGCGGGGGTTAGGGGAGCAAATTTCTAAACTTAGCTTTTTGGACTGGAGGACCGCTTAAAGAAGTGGAAATGCAAACCGTTTACTGCAGGAAAGCTGTAACCTTATAGCACTGTAGACCAGATTTCTTCAACTGGACCAGCATCCTGGCACAGTCGAAAAAGAAAGGTAGCGGACGTTTTCGAGCTTCCTCTCCCAGCATCTCATCAATGCTGCATCTCATCCATCAAATTCTCTCAAAATCTTGAATAATATTTAAAGTCTGTATGTATTCTAACCATTACCGCTTTCCTTGCCTATGGCTATTTCTGGCCTATGGCTTAGCTGCGAAGGGCATGTTATGGCCTATCTTTATGAGTCCTACGAATGCTCCGTTGTGGTCATAGAGAGCTGTGGGACCATTGTGGCTTGCCATGCTCACGTTAAGAGCATTAAGGGACAGAGTGGCTGTTAGACCACTTTTTTTTTGTGTGGTCATGGAGAAATAGAATTGAAAGGAGGGCAAAGTTTAGAGCCCTGCTACGGCTTTTTCCTGGCACTGCAGGAAATGGAGGAGAAGCATCTTAAAAAAAAAATGGGTCAAGACCACAGAATTCCTTCAAGATGGTAAATGGCACTGAAGGAAGCCTGTGAAAAAAGCACATACCTTAGAAAAAGGCCACATCTGGCGTAAGCCTGTGAAGTCGAACATTCCAAGGCTATGACTTTACAATTCATCCATCTACGCCTTATGGGATATCGAGATTACTAAGCCACATATTAGACCGCTTAAAGAAGTGGAAATGCAAACCGTTTACTGCAGGAAAGCTGTAACCTTATAGCACTGTAGACCAGATTTCTTCAACTGGACCAGCATCCTGGCACAGTCGAAAAAGAAAGGTAGCGGACGTTTTCGAGCTTCCTCTCCCAGCATCTCATCAATGCTGCATCTCATCCATCAAATTCTCTCAAAATCTTGAATAATATTTAAAGTCTGTATGTATTCTAACCATTACCGCTTTCCTTGCCTATGGCTATTTCTGGCCTATGGCTTAGCTGCGAAGGGCATGTTATGGCCTATCTTTATGAGTCCTACGAATGCTCCGTTGTGGTCATAGAGAGCTGTGGGACCATTGTGGCTTGCCATGCTCACGTTAAGAGCATTAAGGGACAGAGTGGCTGTTAGACCACTTTTTTTTTGTGTGGTCATGGAGAAATAGAATTGAAAGGAGGGCAAAGTTTAGAGCCCTGCTACGGCTTTTTCCTGGCACTGCAGGAAATGGAAGAGAAGCATCTTAAAAAAAAAATGGGTCAAGACCACAGAATTCCTTCAAGATGGTAAATGGCACTGAAGGAAGCCTGTGAAAAAAGCACATACCTTAGAAAAAGGCCACATCTGGCGTAAGCCTGTGAAGTCGAACATTCCAAGGCTATGACTTTACAATTCATCCATCTACGCCTTATGGGATATCGAGATTACTAAGCCACATATTAGAAAGAAAAAGTGTAAAAAAATTGAGCGTGGAAAACACAGTCAGAACCACTAAGAACACTCAGGGTCATGCTAAAGATCTGGTGAAGCAGGTTTAACTGCGGGTGTGGTTTCAGGTGTGAACTGAAGCTTATATCAACACTAAATAAAAGGATAGGGAGATCCACTATGTAATAGCATGTGCACTGCCACACTCGTGGCGTCCCGCTGACCAATCTTCGTTTAGTGAACTGAAGCTTACATCTGTGTACGCTTTTCAACTGAAAAATGGAAGTGAACGTTGGGTTTTGGGGGTGTAAGTTTGGTATTTTGTAGAAACTGGGTGTTGGAACACTTTAAAATAACAGATTACACTATTAGATGTCCAGCAATTTTGAGGTGCTTATTTTAGGTTAGTTTAGTTTTTGTTCTAGCCCGACACATAACTTACCTACTTATGACAGAGAGATTTATCAAATGGGTGCACAGGGCTTATGTTTTTGTTAAGATAAAAAGTTGTTCACTGCCATGTCTTTCTTCTTACTATACTAATTACCAGTATGCCCTCTAATTGTGCTTGTGTGTATCATTTTTTACGTTCTCTCCTTTTAAATAACATTAAACATTTTGTTTTGGTTTATTTTTAAAAAGGATAAAAATGGCAAATGTCAATGCGTGATCATCAAAACAGCTCCAGGGGAATTAGCTGGCAACCTTTGATTTGACTGCAGGTTCAATATCAACGTCTGTTAAAAGCAAAATGAAGAATCATCTCATCACAAAGAGAATGTTCTCACATAGATTTCCTGAACTCTTCAACTTCAAATAATCAGTTATGAAATATCACAAAATAACCTGAATCTCTTTACTACCTGTTGGGGTGAAGGACATTTCAGAGACCCTGTAAATCACATGCTTTGTCTATCTGAAGTACAGTCATTCTATTCTATTATAGAATAACATGATTTCAAGGCCAACAATGCTGGCCCAGTTGACCCTGCCAAGAGAAATCCTGAAACATTTTACACATACCTCATGGGGTGAGGAACATGACATGACATAAGTTCCAAACCTTTAACATAACACCTCAATATAAAAAATGTAATCAAGGTCCAGTGCGACTGGACTGTTGCTTTGGAACCACTTACAGTCCACACTTATGTTCTATTCTAAGTATACAGCACGTCCTGCTCCAGAGATACCTCCTTACGTTTGGGTTATACATCCACAAGATGGCGCTGGACTGCAGAGACAGCAAAAAAGTGGCTCCTCCCGGCCCCTTATATTCCAGGGACCTCCCAGAAATTCCCCAGTTCTTCTCTGCAGTCGGCGCTGCGAAGGCAAGAAGATGGCTCTCTCTACTCGCAGGTGAGCGGGGCCATTAGCCTGCGGCCCTGTAGGACTATTCCCACCCGTTCCTCTTTTTGTCTGCCTCCCAGCTTTGGCTGCACTGGTCAGGTGACGGTAGGCAGCACCGCTGTCAGGTGCTTAAGGAGCGCTGCTCCAACCGCAATCCCCCACCAAAGGGTAGGCGCTATAGACCCATGGGGAGCCTTATGGGATGCCCCTCCCGCGCTATCGCCCCTCGCCCCCTGTCCATCGGTGGGCTCCTGTTAGGTTGGCTGCTGCCCTCCCTCGCTCTCCCTGGTATTTCTGGTGGGGGAGGGGGGTGTATGTGTATTCTTCACTACTTGGGATTGTATTCCGTGGTAAGTTTTGGCTTTGTGTTGCCGCGTGTGTTGGTTGCACTGGTTGCTCTTTAAAAAATGCCACCGCCGCCACGCACGCTTGTACGGCATTCCGCGGCTGGCGGTGACTTTACCTCAGGCGTGCTGCGCCATCATTGGCTGACATGGTCACATGGGCGCCTTCGCGCTCTTCGGGGTATCTGCGGGAGCCATTTTGCTCTCCTCGTGCTGCGTGGCAGGTGTCTACCTACCGCGGTCCGTAAGTGCCCCTGCGGCCTGGCTTATTTTATATATATATATATATATATATATATATATATATATTATGCATGCATACAGCTTACGGGACTTTTCTGTTTATGTCTTGCAGGCGGGTCAAACTTAATTGTGGTTTCTCCCGGCCTATACCCTCTATTTAGTTTGCTATTAGAGGCCTATTCTGCCTTTAACTCCCACTTCCCTAGCGGGCTATTGGGGCATCCCAGGTGGCCTTATAGCGTAAATCCCTATTGGCCGGTGGGCCGCGATAAACACCATATGGAGGCTTCTCAGGATAATGTGCTTGGGGTTCATTCAGGACAAGCCCGGCTGTGTGTGGCGTGTGGGGTGTCCCCTACAAGTGAAGGCAAGGTGTGTACCCTGTGCCCAGCGGGCGCTTGCGCTGCAATCTGGGTTACCTGTGGCTGGGCCTGCGCCCCGTGTGGCTTCGCCTACTCCCCCACGCTTACATCTGACTCCCAGTGAGGTGCATACCAGTGGGGACTCTCAGCCGGATTTGTCCACCAGGGTGGCAAGCATTGAGAAGCTGATTTCTGGCTCTACAGCGCATAAGGCCTCTGCTAAGAGGCAGCATCTGGCGCCTGGCGTTAAACTTTTTCCTATGGAGGCTGAGGAATTTTTTGACCTGGCTGGCTATACCCCCCTGGAAGGGGGGGGGGATTGTTTTCTGATTCAGAATCATCTGATGAGCAGCCTAAGGGTTATGCTGATTCTGGCTCTGACCCATGGGCTCCAGATGATACTGACAGGCTTTTGGCTTACATTTTTTTTATCTCCTCCTGCTGCGGCTCCTCGGCAGCAGGGGGAGTTGTTTCACACTGCTAAGCCACGTATGGAGTTTTCTGAGAAAACTCACTTTAATAATCTTGTGCTCAAAGAGTGGGAGCGACCGAGCAGGCTCCCTGGGGTGCCTAAGAGTTGGGATAAGAGGTATCCCTTTCCTGCTGAAGTGATTAAGCGTTGGCCGTCCCCTCCTGAAGTGGATGCACCAATTCTGGGGTTGTTCAACACTTCTGTCATGCATTCCCCTGACTCTACTACACTGAGGGATGGTGAGGATCAGTGCATTGATCAGCTGGCTTCCCATGCCTTTGCCTGTGTGGGGTCCGCGCTGCGTCCGGTTTGTGCCTCTGCCATTACAGCTGTGGCTATTAGGACTCTGCTCAAGAGTATTTTAGATGGGGCTCCTGATGATGCGGCTAGTGAAGAGTATAGAGCCCTTCTGCGTTGTGAGGAATTTGTTGCATATGTCCTCTCTGCCTTGGATGATACCATTAGAATGTGTCAGGGCTTCTGCCTTGGCGGTGGCTATACGCCGTTCGGTTTGGCTGCGCCAGTGGGCAACTGACAGCGCTGCCAAGAAGGCTCTCACTGGGTTCCCCTTTAAAGGACTGCGTCTATTTGGGGATCGCCTGGACCTGTTTGCTAAGGGAGGCAGGTTACCCCAGCGCAAGAGACAGTCTCGGCCCTTTCAGGGTTCTGGCTCCTTTCTTCTCTCCTACCGTGGGTCCAGAATGGGAAGGGGAGCGTCATTTGCAGGGGCCCGGGGAGATTTCTGGGCCCTCCTGGGGTTCCAAGTCTAAGTCCTCTGTCAGACCCATCCTGGACTTAAAGCTTCTCAACAAGTTTGTCAGATCCAGGCGTTTTCGCATGGAGACTCTGCGCTCAGCTGTAAGTTCACTATGCCCAGGGGACTTCATGACCTCTGTGGACATCAAGGATGCTTACCTCCATATTCCAGTCTTTCCAGGTCATCAGAGATTCCTCAGGTTCGCTCTGGAGGATCAGCATTACCAGTTCGTGGCATTGCCCTACGGTCTCACTTCGGCTCCCAGGGTATTCACCAAGGTGCTGGCGGGCATTATGCCTCTGCTGAGAGCTCAGGGCATTCGCATTCTTCCCTATTTGTATGACATTCTTATCACTTCTTCGTCCTTTCAACAGGCAGAGCTGGATACTCAGCGGGTGGTGACCACACTGGAGTCATTCGGCTGGGTGATAAACCATTCCAAATTTTCCCTGTCTCCCTCTTTGGTGAAGCCATTCTGTCCTGCCCTCATCCTTCCATCAGGCAGGAAATGCAGCTGGTGGGCCTGATGGTGTCCTGCTTCGAGGCGGTTCCTTATGCTCAGTTTCAAATGGCCTCTTCAACTCCACCTCTTGTCTGTATGGGACAGGGACCCTGTGTCCGTGGATCAGGTTTTGGTTCTGTTCCCCCCTAGCCATGCGGTCCCTCTCGTGGTGGCTGGACTCAAGGAACCTGTTGGTGGGCAGATCCTTTCTGGCCCCTTGCTGGGAGACAGTCACCACAGATGCCAGTCTGACAGGTTGGGGGGGCATCTGGAGATCCCTAACATTCCAGGGGCAGTGGGGCCCTCAGGAGGCCCACACTCCTATCAACATTCTGGAACTGAAGGCGAGCAGGTTGGTTCTAGCCCGCTTGACCCCGCACCTTCGGGGTCGGGCTGTTCAGGTACGCTCGGACAACCAGACGGCGGTTGCCTACATCAATCATCAGGGAGGGACCCGGAGCAAGGGGGCCCTCAAGGAAGTGTCTCTGATCCTGTCCTGGGCAGAGGACAATGTTCCCTGCATCTCAGCTGTGTACATTCCGGGGGTGGAGAATCTGGAGGCAGACTCCCTGAGCAGGGGGAAGGCCGCTACTTGGTCTTCTGTTCATACTTTTTCTAAGTTTTACAAGGTTGATGTTAGGGCCTCAGCTGATGCTGCTTTTGGCTGCAAAGTTTTGCAGGCGGCAGTGATTTAATCTGCATGTTGTTGCTTTTGGGGATCCTACCCTACCTTACGGACATTTGGATGTCCCAAACGTAAAGAATTATCTCTGGAGCAGGACATGCTGTATACTTAGAATAATACAATTCTGTGATTACTCACCTGTAGAATTCGTATTATACGTATACAGCACGTCCTGCTCCACCCTGCCCTTGTTATCATTATTCTTAGTGCCTCTATATGGTGGTTGTTATCATGGTTAAAATTGTTTGATTATGGTTGTTATTCTCCCGGCCTCTTGCTAACTGCTTGTCAATACTGGGGAATTTGTGGGAGGTCCCTGGAATATAAGGGGCCGGGAGGAGTCACTTTTTTGCTGTCTCTGCAGTCCAGCTCCGTCTTGTGGATGTATAACCCAAACGTAAGGAATTATCTCTGGAGCAGGACGTGCTGTATACGTATAATAACAATTCTACAGGTGAGTAATCAATTTTTTCTGACTGACATAGACTGTCCACCAGAGACAAATAATTCATTTAAACCGGACCTTCACCATGATTTATTGAAAAGCCTAAACCCTTAAAAACGATTCCCCAGCATCTAAAATTAATATATTTTAAGTTTTTAGTCACTTACTTATTATTCTTTCCCCCACTGGGCTGCAACTCTGTTCAGGACTTTAGGATACGGGCGCCGCCATCTTGACTCAGAAGCATCACATACTGAGGAGAGGAGAGTGGGATAAAGTACAGGGGGCGGGGTTATAGCTGTGCTTTGCTTAAGACAGAGCAGATCTGGGGTCAGGAAAAGGTCAGCAATCCCAGAATGCAAAGCAGCACAGTCAGAAGACACTTCCTGTTTGCTGGCTGCTTGATGTTGCATGAGTCGCCATCTTGGATGGCTCATAACATACAGTAGATGCAGGTAGGATGATTTTTAATGTGAGCAATCTGTATGTACAGGGTGGGGGAAACATATAAGATAGACTTTTATTCAGAGTGAAGGTCTTTAAAAGGTTGATATATGTCACAGCCATTAATGGACTTCATCCACCATTACTCCAATAATGTTTGGTCAACAGACAAGGGAAGCCAATCTAGACCAAAAGGATAAGCTGTAGGGGTCTAGAGCTAGACTCCAAAAGGGAACTGCCTCAATGACCGTCAACAGGAAAATACTCCCATGCTTTGTCAGAGGGTCAGCATTTTGACCCTTATAAACTCCCTGTCCTTGTCCTGAAGCAACTAACCAAATTCTTTGCCAGAGTGGGGATGGCCAGCAAGGAAATGTGTCATTGACATATCCCAATAGGGCTTGTAAAATTCATTTAAGAAAATTCATTAAGAGCCTAATTTAGAACTGGATCTACAGTATAATGTCCTTGAATATTCCCTTAGCAACCATTATCTTTTTGGAAAAAGAATCAGCTCGCTTCACCAGGGCGGGTCCCGATATAAAGAGGCTGACACACCCTGCCAGCTGCTGCAAGGGCGTACGTGAATTTTCGCGATTTTTAACCAACCTTAGAAATGTGCTTCAGTCTCAACCACTGGCAAGATAAAGACAGACTGGCTCAAGGTAGAACTTCACTTAAAAATTATAAAGAAAAAAAACCTTACCCCCCCCCCATCCTCCCCATCTCCCAGTGCAGCCGCAGGAAAAGAAGCAAAGCCGCCTCTCCCAGCTCTAAGCACTCCCCAGATGCCCATGCAGGAGCATGGACCCGGGGGATGCGGCTCTGTGTCTTCAGTACAAGATGGAGGCTCTCCAGAAGCAGGATCCAGAGCAGGCGCCAGGGTAAAGTAAGGGTTTTTTCTTTGTAAACTCCCCCTCCTGCCTTAACACCAAGGTAGGGTGGCAGGGCAGGGGTCATTTTGAAGTGAAGTTCCACTTTAAGATGATAGAGCTGGAGATGTATAAACTGCATTACCATAAGAGAATGGATCATGTATTGTCCAGTTTTGTGGCTTTCCTGAGTGATTGTGCGTACTCTCCTGCCCTCTCTCGCTTCCTAACTGGAGGCAGGGGTGGACCACCCAGATTGACCACACCGAGAGGTTTACAGTATCTCCACGATGCTGGTCTGAAATATGCAGAGCAGCGTATTGAGAATTAAACCGGACCTTCAGCGTGATCTAATGAAAAGCCAAAACCCTAAAAAGCTATTCCCCAGCATCTAAAATCAATATATTTTAAGTTTTAGTAACTTACTTACTTATTTACTTACCCTACCGGGCTGCAACTCTGTTCAGGAATCTAGGATACGGACTCAGAAGCATCACACATACGGAGGAGAGGAGAGCTAGATAAAGTGCAGGGGGGAGAGTTATAGCTGTGCTTTGCACAGACAGAGCAGAGCTGGGGTCATCGAAAGGACAGCAATCCCAGAATGCAGAGTAACACAGTCAGAAGACACCATACAGAGGTAACTAGAAAAATGATAACAAGGGTGGAATGGAACAGGACGTGCTGTATACTTATAATACCAATTCTACAGGTGAGCAATCACAGAATTATATTATTCCAAGTATACAGCACGTCCTTTTCCAGAATATTCCTTACACATGGGACATCCAATAGAAGTGTCCGTAAGGTAGGATGGGATCCCCAAGAGTAACAGCGGGCAGATTAGACCACTGCCGCCTACAGAACTTTGCGACCAAAAGCAGCATCAGCTAAGGCCTTAACATCAACCTTGTAAAACTTAGAAAATCTTAGGCCCAGAAGGGAGAACAAAAAGATCATCAGTCTTCCTGAAGGATTCAGTAGCCACCAAATAGAACTTCAAGCTCCTGACCACATCCAGAAAATGTAAGACCCGCTCCTTAGGGTTACTAGGATTAGGGCACAGAGAAGGCAAAACAATGTCCTGATTGAGATGAAAAGCAGACACAACCTTAGGCAGAAAACAAAACACCACCTTGTCCTGGTGTCTCTCAAAGTAAGGAGGTTTGATGGAAAGCGCCGCCAACTCAGTAACACGCCTAACAGAAGTGATAGCCACCAAAAAGACAACTTTAAGAGTCAAAATGCACAAAGGGGCCTCACGCAAGGGCTTAAAGGGAGACCCCTGCAAGGCAGATAAGACCAAGTTCAAATCCCAGACCGGTAACATAGACTTACGTGGAGGACGCACGTGAGTAACCCCCTGAAAAAAGGTCTTAACCAAACGATGGTTGGCAAAGGATCTTTGGAAGAAAATGGCCAAAGCTGAAACATGACCTTTGAGGGTACTAAGTTGTAGACCCAAATCCAAACCACGTTGCAGGAATTCCAGAATCCTGGCGATAGAAAACACCCTACAGGGAAGCGACTTAGACTCACACCAGTCAATGTAAGCATGCCATACCCTATAGTAGATAGATGACAAGTTCTTCCTAGCCCGAATCATAGTATTAACAACAGAAGCAGGCAGCCCGTTTTCCATCAAGATGGAGGTTTCAGCAGCCAGGCCGTTAAAGCCAGCGTTTGTAAATTGGGATGGCATAGCTGCCCCTGAGTGAGCAGATCTGGAAACTTGGGCAGGGCGTACTGATCTACTGCCAACTGCATGATGTCTGTGAACCACACTCTTCTTGGCCAACAGGGGGCCACCAGAATGGTTGGCAACCCTTCCTGGGCTACCTTGTGCAGCACCCTGCCCAGCAGAGGAACACATAGAGGAGCTGAAAGCTCTTCCAAGACAATGTAAGTGCATCCATGGCTAAGACCAGAGGGTCCTGGGACAGAGAGACAAAAGCTGGAAGCTTGTGATTGTGACGGGACGCAAACAGATCCACATCCGGCTGACCCCAGCGGTGGCACAGAGAGCGAAACACCCTGCTTCTGAGTGACCATTCTCCCAGACGAGAAGTCCCCCTGCTCAGGGAGTCCGCTTCCAGATTTTCCACCCCCGGGATGTACACTGCCGAGATGCAGGGAACATTCTCCTCCGCCCAGGACAG
This sequence comes from Gastrophryne carolinensis, assembly GCA_027917425.1. Taxonomy (NCBI): domain Eukaryota; kingdom Metazoa; phylum Chordata; class Amphibia; order Anura; family Microhylidae; genus Gastrophryne; species Gastrophryne carolinensis. Next base: position 144,261,954 of record CM051234.1, read on the forward strand.
AATCAGAGACACTTCCTTGAGGGCCCTCCTGTTCCGGGTCCCTCCCTGATGATTGATGTAGGCAACCGCTGTCTGGTTGTCCGAGCGGATCTGAACAGCCTGCCCCCGAAGGTGCGGAGTCAACTGTGTGAGAACCAACCTCACCGCCCTCAGTTCCAGAATGTTGATAGGGGTATGGGTCTCCCGGGGGCCCCACCGACCCTGGAATTTTAAGGACTTCTAGAAACCCCCCCAATCTGTCAGACTGGCATCTGTGGTGACTGTCTCCCAGCAAGGGGCCAGAAAAGATCTGCCCACCAACAGGTTCCTTGAATCCAGCCACCACGAGAGAGACCGCCTGGCCGGAGGGAACAGAACAAACACCTGATCCAGGGACATAGGGTCCCGATCCCATACTGACAAGAGGTGAAGTTGAAGAGGTTTCATGTGAAACTGAGTGTATGGAACCGCCTCGAAGCAAGACACCATCAGGCCCACCAGCTGCATCCCCTGCCGGATGGAGGGATGAGGGCAAGACAGAAGAAGCTGGGCTTGAGCTTGAAGACTCTCCACCTTCTGCTGAGGGAGAAGAATCTTGACCTGAGATGTATCCAGAGTCATGCCCAGAAAGGACCTCACCAGTGACGGGGACAGGGAAGACTTGGGGTGATTGATCACCCAGCCAAAGGACTCCAGTGTGGACACCACCAGTTGGGTATCCAGCTCGGCCTGCTGAAAGGACTGAGATGTGATGAGAATGTCGTCCAAGTAAGGAAGGGTGCGAATGCCCTGAGATCTCAGCAGAGCCATTACGCCCGCCAGAACCTTGGTAAACACCCTGGGAGCCGAGGTGATACCGAAAGGCAAGGCCACAAATTGGTAGTGCTGATCCTCCAGAGCGAACCTGAGGAATCTCTGATGACCTGAAAAGACTGGTACATGAAGGTAAGCGTCCTTGATGTCAACAGAGGTCATGAAGTCGCCCGGGTGCAGAGAACTGACTGCAGAGCGCAGGGTTTCCATGCGAAAATGCTTGAATCTCAGACGCTTTAAATCCAGGATGGGTCTGAGGGACCCGTCCTTTTTGGGGACAGTGAAAAGATTAGAATAGAAGCCTCTGCCCCTTTCCCTGAAAGGTACCGGGCAGATGACCCCCAACTCCAGAAGGTTTTAGAAAGCAAGGCTGAGCTGACAGGGGGTTTTGAGCCAACCGGGATTTGACGAATCTTGGGGGTGGCCAGGCTGCAAACTCTATCTTGTAACCGGAGGACACTACCTCCTGAACCCACCGGTCTGAGACGTGAAACCTCCAGATGTGAGCAAAGAGCCGAAGCCGTCCCCCACCCAGATGGGTGAGGGCGCCCCTTCATGCCTGAGGGGGCTTGGGGGAGGACTTTGGCTTGGGACCCCAGGAGGACCCGGGGCGACCCCGTCCCCTGCCCCTGCCCCAATGGTCTCCGCGAGCCCCAGCAAAGGAGACTCCCCGACCAGTTCTCAAACCATGGAAAAATGGGAGAAAGGCACCCGTCCCCCGAAAGGACCAGGAAGGCCTCCTACGTTGAGGTAACCTACCGCCCCTGGCAAACAAGTCCAAGCGTTCCCCAAAGAGGCGCAGCCCCTTAAAGGGAAAACCAGTGAGAGCCTTCTTAGCAGCATTATCAGCTGCCCACTGACGCAGCCAAACAGAGCGGCGTATAGCCACCAAAAGGGCAGATGTCCTTCCACACATGCTAATGGTATCATCCATGGCAGAAAGAACATATGCAACAAATTCATAGCAAAGCAGGAGAGATCTATACTCTTCTCCTCCTGCGTTATCAGAGGCCCCTTCTAAGACACTCTTAAGCAGCCCTTTAATAGCAATAGCTGTAATGGCAGAGGCACAAACCGGGCGCAGCACGGTCCCCACACAGGCAAAAGCATGACAACCCAGCTGGTCCATGCGCCGGCCCTCACTTTCAGGAGAATGCATGACAGATGTATTTGAAAGCCCCAGAACGGGCGCGTCCACCTCAGGAGGACATGACCAACGCTTAATCACATCAGCAGGAAATGGATACTCTTGGGCACCCCAGGGAGCTTGCTAGGCCGTTTCCATTCTTTGAGCACCAGATTATTAAAGTGAGTCTGCTCTGGGAACTCCAAGCGTGGTTTAACCGTATGAAAAATCTCGCCCTGCTGCTGTGGAGCCACTGCAGGAGGGGAAATACAAAGCACTTCAAAAATGTGAGACAAAAGCCTGTCAGTGTCATCTGAGGACCATAGGTCTTCTCCAAAGGGAGACCCGGTACCGCCATAAATCTTAGGCTGTTCCTCAGATGATTCTGAATCAGAAGTACTCACCTGTAGAGTTGGTATTATACGCATACAGCACGTCCTGCTCCAGTAGTAGTAATAACATTTGGGTAGTCCTCCGCCTCCAGCGCCGTGCACTGCAGACATGTAGAAAACAAGCTCCTCCCAGCCCTTCATATACCGAGGGACCTACCAGAAATCCACAGCATTGAAAAGCAGTGAGAAATAGAGACCAGGAGAAAGCAACCACCCAAAACTGGCAAACTATCAAGGATAACAATCACCAACAGGGGATCCAGAACAAGGTGAAACAGGGTGGGGTGGAGCAGGACGTGCTGTATGCGTATAATACCAACTCTACAGGTGAGTACTTCACAGAGTTGTATTATTCTAAGCATACAGCACGTCCTGCTCCAGTAGTAGTAATAACATGTGGGACATCCAATAGCAGTGTCCATAAAGCAGGGTGGGATCCCCAACAGAAGGCAGCAGCAAGCAGTCTAAACCACTGCCGCCTGCAGAACTTTGCGGCCAAACACAGCGTCAGCTGAGGCCCGAACATCAACCTTGTAAAACTTAGTAAAGGTATGTACAGAAGACCAAGTAGCGGCCTTGCAAACTTGTTCAACAGAGGCCTGGTGCTGAAAAGCCCAAGAAGCCCCAACAGCTCTAGTAGAGTGAGCAGTAAGACGAAAGGGGGGAGTCTTCCCCTTGGCAGTGTAGGCTTGAACAACAGCCTGACGAATCCATTTACTGATGGTAGACTTGGCGGGAGCCAAACCCTTCCTAGGCCCATGAGGCACAACGAAGAGAGAGAGCATCCGTCTTCCTAAAGGCCTGTGTGGTAACCAAGTAAGATTTGACACACCTGACCACATCCAAGGAATGCAAAACCCTTTCCTTAGGGTTACTAGGATTAGGGCACAAGGAAGGAAGTACAATATCTTGATTCAAATGAAATGCAGACACAACCTTAGGCAGGAAGTCTGGCTTGAAGCGAAACACCACCTTGTCCCGGTGTCTCTCAAAATAGGGAAGCTGAATAGACAAAGCAGCCAAATCAGACACACGTCTGACCGAAGTAATGGCTACCAGGAAGACATCCTTGATCGTGAGCACAGCTAGGGCGGCCTCATGGATAGGCTCAAAAGGAGCCCCCTGTAGGGCCGACAACACCAAGTTCAGGTCCCAAACAGGAACCATAGATTTCCGAGGGGGGCGCACATGAGTGACCCCCTGAAAGAAGGTCTTGATAAGCGAGTGATGGGCAAAGGACTTCTGAAAGAAGATGGACAGGGCCGAAACCTGGCCCTTCAAGGTACTGAGCTTGAGACCTAAGTCTAGGCCATGTTGTAAGAACTCCAGCACCCTGGATACTAAGAATTCCCCTCTATAGTAGATGGCAGCAGAAGTCTTCTTCCTGGCTTGGACCATGGTAGCCACCACAGATGCCGACAAACCTTTTTCCCTCAAGATGGCGGTTTCAATAGCCAGGCCGTCAAAGCCAGCGTTAGTAAATTGGGATGGCGTAGAGACCCTTGGGTCAGAAGATCTGGTGACCTTGGCAGATCGCACTGATCTACCGCCATTTGAACCACGTCTGCGAACCACACTCTTCTTGGCCACCTTGGGGCCACCAGAATCGCGGGTACCCCTTCTAGAGCGATCTTGCGCAGCACTCTGCCCAGAAGGGGAATTGGTGGAAACACATACAGGAGCCGAAACTCCTTCCAAGACAGTGACAGGGCATCCGTGGCCAGAGCCAGAGGATCCTGAGACAGGGATACAAAGCTCGGGAGCTTGTGATTGTGACGTGACGCAAAGAGATCCACGTCCGGCACACCCCAACGGTGACAAAGTGACTGAAATACCCTGTCGCAGAGGGACCATTCCCCCTGACGGGACGACCCCCTGCTCAGAGCATCTTCCAACAGATTCTCCGTCCCCGGAATGTAGACAGCCGATATGCATTGTACATTGGTCTCTGCCCAAGTTACACCTCCTGGAGAGCACCCTTGCTCCGGGTTCCTCCCTGATGATTGATGTAGGCTACGGCCGTCCTGTTGTCTGAGCGTACCTGAACCACCAGACCCTTCAGGTGCTGGGTCAATCGTTCCAGCACCAACCTGACCGCCCTGAGTTCCAGGACATTGATAGGAAGATGGGCCTCCTGAGGGCCCCACCTCCCCTGGAAGCGCAGGGACTTCCAGAAACCCCCCCAGCCCGAAAGACTGGCATCCGTCATGACCGTCTCCCAGGAGGGAGCCAGGAAGGATCTGCCCCTTGTCAAATTCCTGTGGTCCAACCACCACGCAAGGGATTGTCTGACCGAGGGGGGAATCACCCAGCTGTCGTCCAGAGAAGCTGGGTCCTTGTTCCATACTGACAGAAGGTGAAGCTGCAGAGTTCTCATATGAAACTGGGCAAAGGGCACCGCCTCGAAGCTTGCCACCATCGAGCCCACCAACTGCATTCCCTGCCGGATGGAGGGATGAGGGTTCGCGAGCAGGGATCTCACCTGGGTTGTCAGAGCGGAGGAAGGAATATCCTTGACTGAACCGAGTCCAGAATCATCCCCAGAAACGGGGTCACTGAGGAGAGGGACAGAGAGGACTTTGGGTAATTGATCACCCAGCCGAAGGACTCCAGGGTGGATACCACCGACCGAGTGTCCAGCTCTGCCAGGTGATGAGAATATCGTCCAGGTATGGCAACACACGTATGCCCTGTAGTCTTAAGAGAGACATCACCCCTGCCAGCACCTTGGTGAAGACCCTGGGGGCCGACATGAGGCCGAAAGGGAGGGCCACGAACTGATAGTGCTGATCCAACAGCGCAAATCTGAGGAACCTTTGGTGCCCTGAGAACACCGGTACATGCAGGTAAGCGTCCTTGATGTCCACAGATGTCATGAAGTCCCCTGGACGCAGCGAGGCAATGGCCGAGCGCAGAGTTTCCATACGAAAATGCCTGCTTCTGACAAACTTGTTTAGGATTTTCAAATCCAGAATGTGTCTGACTGACCCGTCCTTTTTGGGCACCGTGAACAGGTTGGAATAAAACCCCGTGCCCCTTTCTCTTGAGGGGACCTCGCAGATGACCCCGAGCTCCAGAAGGTCCTGCACCGCCAGCATCAAGACCCGAGCTGAGGCAGGATCCTGCGGGATCCGAGACCCGGCGAACCTGGTAGGGGGCAGCACCGCAAATTCTATCTTGTAACCGGAGCAGACTACCTCCTGAATCCACCGGTCTGGGACGAGGCGTCTCCAGACATGCTCGAAGTGCTGTAGACGGCGTCCTCTGTTCTTGTTCCAGGGTTCTGAGCGCGGCCCAGAGAAGGACACCCCTCTACATTCCTTGGTCCCCCGGTAGGGGGTAGAATGGGAGCTTGGACCACGAAAGGGCAGAATCTGACGCTTGCGCTGGGGTAGCTTGCCCCCTTTGGCAAAGATGTCTAATCTTTCTCCAAACAGGCGCAGTTCTTTGAACGGAAGCCCCGTAAGGGCCTTCTTGGCGGCATTGTCAGCAGCCCACTGGCGTAGCCAGACCGCGCGGCGTATGGCTACCACCAGAGCAGAGGATTTAGCACTCAGCTTAATAGCATCGTCCGATGCAGATAGGATATAATTCACAAAGGTCTCACAGGTGGCCAGAGCATTGGCGGTATCAGAGGGCAAATCATCCGCCCCTTCCAGAGCAGACTTAACCACAGTCCTGAGCGCCACCGCCGTGATTGCTAAGGCGCAAACGGGGCGAAGCGACGCTCCCCCGAAGGCAATGGCGTGACAAGCCAATTGATCAACTCGCCGATCCTCTAGATCCCGCAGCGTAGTAGTGTCAGGGGTATTGGAGAGACTCAGAATCGGGGCATCGACCTCGGGCGGCGATGTCCAGCACTTAACCAGATCGGCAGGAAATGGATACTTCTTATCCACAGCCTTGGGAATCCCCTGGAGTTTACTGGGATGTTCCCATTCCTTCAGCACTAGGTTATTAAAGTGAGTTTGTTCGGGAAACTCCAACCGCACCCTAGCAGTATGAAACAGATCGCCCCGCTGCCGAGGTGCCACGGGAGGGGGAGAGAGGGATAAAACATCAAAGATCTGAGACAACAGTCTGTCAATGTCGTCCTGGGACCAAGGATCAGAGCCAGACTCCTCCTGACTCCTGGGCTCATCATCGTAGGATCCTGAGTCAGATAGGAGTTCTCCTTCCTCTGATAGGGACTGAGTATAGGAAAGCAGCACATCATCAGATTCTACAGGGAGAATAGTAGCTTCAGGGTTCAAATGACGCTTCTTGGCAGTGGCCTTGCGCGCCATGGAGCCAGCAATAAAGCTTTCCACACTGGCCAATATAGAGGCCAAATCAGCATGAGAATCCCCACTAGAATTGGGGGTTATGCTCAAGCTAGGGGGAGTAGGGGAAATAAGGCGAGGTGCGGGCCCAGCCTCGGAAAAGGTGGGGAGACCGGCTAGCGCCTGTTGAGCACAAGGTACGCAGACCCGTGACTTGTCACTGCTGCTAGGTGAAACCCCACAAGCTGCACACAGACGGGCTTGTCCCAGGGGGACCCCGTTCGCGATGTCCTGGGATGCCTCCATATGGTGATTATTAACTTCAATGTGCCAGTAGGGATTGACGCTTTAAGTAACCCTGGATGCCCCAACAACCCGCTGGGAAGTGGGAGTAAAATCTGAAAACTGGTCTGGACCGGGCGCTACGTCGGACTAGGGGAAGCCACCGGTGACCGCTGTCTGAAAGACACAAGGGGAAAAAGGGGTGTCAGAGCCGAGCGCGAGGAAACAGCTAGAAAAAGGGTCGCCCACGAGGGCACTTACAGTCTGCGAGGGGAGGACCGTCTTCACCACGAGCATGCGGGAAGGAAATGGCGCCCAGCGAACCTCGAAGGGCGGGCAATAGCGGTCGATGACGCGGAGCGCGCCAGGCCGAACCACGCCTCCCCCCGGAGCGCGCGAAGTTAGAAGGCGTGCAGCCAATCAGGAGAGAATGCAGCTACGTCAGCATCACTTCAGAGAAGAGGACGAAGTGAGCAAGGGAAATTGAAAAACGCCGTAGCTTCCCCAAAACGTGCTGCTGTGTGCGCGTAAGGCACAGTAAAACGCTGCGGTCAGTTTAAAATTAAGCAAGTAAGGTGCGCTCTCACACCCAGTAGCTGTAAGAGACTAAAGTGTACTTAGGGCAAGGAGTAGGCCATCAACACACAGCCCCCCTCTTTTTTCCCCCCCACTAACGGGGGAATCTGGGAAGGAAGGTGACCCAATAGAGGGTTCACCGTTAGATGGGGCATGGGGGCACTAGTGCGGGAGGGGCATCCACTGAAGGCTCACCATTCGCCTTTAACCGCCTACCCTATGGAGGGGGATTGCGGTGGAGACTAGCTCCGTAAGCACACTAGGTGCTGCCTACCTTCACCCGACCAACGCAGCCCAGGCTGGGAGGCATATTCTTAACAAGAAGGACGGGTGGGAATAGTCCCACAGGGCCTCGAGCTGTCAAGCCCCGCTCGCCTGCGAGAGCGTGATACTTCATGTCTTCGCAGTTCCAGCACTGCAGAGAATTCTGGGGATTTGTGGGAGGTCCCTCGGTATATGAAGGGCCGGGAGGAGCTTGTTTTCTACATGTCTGCAGTGCACGGCGCCGGAGGCGGAGGACTACCCACATGTTATTACTACTACTGGAGCAGGACGTGCTGTACGCTTAGAATATAATTCCCCCTCCTCAAGGGGACAATAACCAGGAACGTCAGGAAATGCCTCAGCCTCAACAGGGAAGAGGGAAACCGCGGGAGATAAATGCCGCTTCTTAGCAGAAGCCTTACGCGGCAGCAGACCCAGCAATATGTTTCTCAATGCTGCCCACCCGTGCAGCCAAATCAGGTTGAGACTCCCCGCTAGTATGCCCCTTGCTGGGGGTCAGATGTAAGAGTGGGGGGGGGAGGCGAAGCCAGAGGGGCGCAGCACCAGGCCCAGTAACAGACAACCCAGACTGCAGCGCGAGCAAGCCCACGTCTATGCTCAGCATACAATGAGGTCATGAGTATAACCACATTAAAACACCTATGCTAAAAAGCTAAAATTACTAAAGCTATTTCGGTTTCTCAACACCTTTATACTCCGCAGTAAACCATAAAGTCCTAAATTATAATAAAAAAATTAAGGAACTTCCATTATATAACCCGATGAAACCTCAAAAAATATGAACCTGGGTGTGCCACTTTTATATTTAGTAGGGTGTCCGAAAAAATTGTTTCTGTCAAGTATCGTGATGACTCCCCCCCCCCCCCCCCCCAGTAAAAGAAAAGTAAAAAAAAAAACACTCACCTGACCCCTCGTTCGCTTCAGCCGACTCTCCTCTTCACCCGGGGCGGGCTCCGACCCCCCCCCCCAGGGCTCTTCAGTCTTCAGGAATGCGCCCAACAGACCCTCTCCCCCTGCCTTCCTGACGGGCGCTGCCATCTTCATGAGCCACTTTGGGGGTGGGGCAGATGACGTCACCCCAGCGGGCGTCATCCTGGCTCGAGGCGGCTCAGGTGTCAAAGCCGGTGATCGGTGGGCAGGGCCCCTGCACCCTGTAATACAAGCCCCCATAGCTGGTACGTTATGCTGGTTAAGGGGGCCCAAGCCTTTTTAACCCTTAAGATTCAAAAGAATCCACTCCCCGGGAAGGGGGGACCCTATGTAATTTTTTAAAATTTAAATAAAAAATCTCAATACATCGTCTTTGAGACAAAATCCGGATATACTGTATTGTCATACGTATCGTATCACCAGATTCTTGCCAATTTACACCCCTAATATTTAGTGTGTAAAAAGTCACATCACCATTGCTTTAAGGCACTTACTAAATAAATTAGGCCTTCTCCTTTAAGGGCCCTTTCACACCAAGGTGATTGCGAGGGGATTGCTCTTTCAAGGTTGAGCGATTGCAGTCGCCTCCAGAAAGCCTTGCCTGCAGTGTTTTGGAAGCAGCTGTGACAGCAATTCCATTCCATTGAGTGGAATCACTATCACAAGTGCTTTCCAATCGCTGAACACCGGCGACTGCAGAGCGCTCGCACTGCAAGTGAGATTAGGCCGCAATCACGAAGTGTGAACACAGCCTAAGAATCAGACAGCAAGTATATTAATTAAAAAATCCTTCGAACTTTCTTTGCTTAAACCGGACCTTCAGCGTGATTTAATGAAAAGCCCAAACTCTTAAAAAATGGAGCATCTAAAATTAATATATTTTATGTTTTTAGTCACTATTATTCTATTATTCTTTCCCCCACTGGGCTGCAACTCTGTTCTGGAATTTAGGATACGGGCGCCGCCATCTTGACTCAGAAGCATCACACTTACTGAGGAGAGGAGAGTGGAATAAGGTACAGGGGGGCGGGTTATAGCTGTGCTTTGCTCAGATAGAGCAGAGCTGGGGTCAGGTAAAGGTCAGCAGTCCCAGAATGCAGAGTCAGGAGGCACTTCCTGTTTGCAGGCTGCCTGATAAGATGGCGGCTTCCATAAGCCGCCATCTTGGATGTTTAAAGGCTTATAACATGCAGTAGATGAAGGTAGGATGATTTTTAATGTGGACAATCTGTATGTACAGGGTGTGGGAAACATATAAGATAGACTCTTATTCAGAGTGAAGGTCCGCTTTAAAAAGCTCCCAATGTCATTTAAAAAAATAACTTTCTGTGAAGTAATACAATAACTATTATTAAAGTGATGGGTGGGTAGACAGGAACCAAAGTACTTAAAGGAGCACTATCACGAAATTGTGTAATATTAAAAATCCATATTAACCCATATAAACACGTCAGCTAACGAGAGGACGGGTCACTTATACAACCCCTGGCAAAAATTATGGAATCACCAGTCTCTGAGGATGTTCCTTCAGTTGGTGAATTTTGTAGAAAAAAAGCAAATCACAGACATGACAAAAAAACTAAAGGCATTTCAAATGGCAACTTCCTGGCTTTAAGAAATACTAAAAGAAATCAAGAAAAATAATTGTTGTAGCCAGTAATAGTTAACTTTTTTAGAACAAGCACAGGGAATAAATTATGGAATCACTCAATTTTTTGAGGAAAAAAATATGGAATCACCCTGCAAATTTTCATTACAAACAATAACACCTGCATCAGATTAAATCTGCTCGTTAGTGTCCAGGTAAAAAGGAGTGATCACACCTTGGAGAGCTGCTGCAACAAGAGGACTGACGTGAATCATGGCTCCAACACCAGAGATGTCACTTGAAAAAAGGAGAGGATTATCAAACTCCTTAGAGAGGGTAAATCATCATGCAGTGTTGTACAAGATGTTGGTTGTTCACAGTCAGCTGTGTCTAAAACCTGGACCAAGTACAAACAACATGGGAAGGTGGTAAAGGCAAGCATACTGGTAGACCAAGGAAGACATCAAAGCGTCAAGACAGAAAACTTAAAGCAATATGCCTTGACAACAGAAAATGTACAACAAAACAAATGAGGAACAAATGGGAGGAAACTGGAGTCAACGCCTGTGACCGAACTGTAAGAAACCGCCTAAAGGAAATGGGATTTACATACAGAAAAGCTAAAAGAAAGCCATCACTAACACCTAAACAGAAAAAAACAAGGTTACAATGTGCTAAGGAAAGGCAATCGTGGACTGTGGATGACTGGATGAAAGTCATATTCAGTGATGAATCTGCATTGGGCAAGGTGATGATGCTGGAACTTTTGTTTGGTGCCGTCCCAAAGAGATTTATGCAGACGACTGTCTGAAGAAAACATGCAAATTTCCACAGTCATTGATGATATGGGGCTGCATGTCCGGTAAAAGCACTGGGGAGATGGCTGTCATTACATCTTCAATAAATGCACAGGTTTACATTGACATTTTGGACACTTTTCTTATCCCATCTATCGAAAGGATGTTTGGGGATGATGACATTTTTCAAGATGATAATGCATTTTGCCATAGAGCAAAAACTGTGAAAACATTTCTTGAAGAAAGACACATAAGGTCAATGTCATGGCCTGCAAACAGTTCGGATCTCAATCCAATTGAAAATCTGTGGTGGAAGTTAAAGAATATGGCCCATGACAAGGCTGCAACCTGCAAAGCTGATCAGGCAACAGCAATCAGAGAAAGCTGGAGCCAGATTGGTGAAGAGTACTGTTTGTCACTCAATAGAGACTGCAAGCAGTTATAAAAGCCAGAGGTGGTGCAACAAAGCACTAGTTATGTGTTGGAGTGTTATTTTGTGTTTGTTTTTCATGATTCTATATTTATTTCCTCAAAATTGAGTGATTCCATAATTTATTCCCTGTGCTTGGCTACCACAATTATTTTTCTTTTAGTATTTCTTAAAGCCAGAAAGTTGCCATTTGAAATGCCTTTAGTTTTTGGTCATGTCTGTGATCTGCTTTTTTTCTACAAAATTCAACAACTGAAGGAACATCCTTAGAGACTGGTAATTCATAATTTTTGCCAGGGGTTGTACACGAACTGAATAAAACTCCCGCCAAGCTTGTAGTTTTCTTCTCCTGGTAGGAATAAAATCCAGGGGTGACAGGTTTAATCTATAGGGGGTGACAGAATCTGTCACCCGATTTCCTCTTCCTTCCATTAATACAAAAGCGGGTGGAGATTTTTAGATACCAGGTGTGTAAGTGACCTCTCCTCCCACCAGCCAGCATATTTATATAGATTTTTATTATTGGCCCATTTTTTCGCGATAGTGCTCCTTTAACCCTTTAAGTGCCAGCCTACCTGGAGTTTTTGTCACCCTTTGTTGCCAGACTATTTTGCACTATTATGCGCTCCCCATGTTCAAATGTGTTTTTGATGGGATTTCCCAGGAAAATTATATATTGTTTTTTTTCAGCAGAGTGTGGGCTTTAATGTGAAATGTCTTGTTTGTCATTTTTTAGGTGCATTCTCAATATTTTTGGGTGAAATATGTGCAAAAAAATAAAAAAAAATCAATTTTTTACAATTTGTAAAAAATTTCCTGCCCAGGAGACTCCCCCAAACTGAAACAGCGCTTTAGGGGATTTTCAGATAAAATACAACTATGCTATGCAATATGCACACCTTGCAGTTTTTCCAGAAAAACAACCCTTTACATTTGAAATACCCCCAACAAACTATATATTCTATGGAAGTACACACCTCAAGCTTTCTAGGTGTACCAGGCTTGTTGATGTGGCCATAGTTTTCTGGAAGTAATCCCGTCAAGGTATTCATTGGTTGCAAAGAGTTTCCCTAAAAAAAGGATAAAAAAGCAGAATCAAAGCCACATTTTCCTAAAAAAAACTATATACAAACAAGAAAAAACAAGCTTAATCTGACAAAGCAACATCCCCCGAACAAAACGATACTCAACATGCATAGCTACTGTCAAGGGAAGAGTTGCCAAACACCTCAAAGTAAAGCATGTGCGTAACAGTAATTTTACTTGAAAATTTCAGCTCTGCAGACAAAGTGCGCACCTTGCGATTTTTCAACCAAAACAGCCCTTTACATTTGGAATATCCCCCATAAACCATATATTCCCTGAAAGTACACGTTAAGCATTCTAAGCGTAGCCAGCTTGTTGTAATGGGCTCATCTTTCTGGAATTAATCCATCAAAGAAATATTAATCCACCTAAAATATAAATATGCAAACCAGAAAAAACAAGCCAAGTCTGAAAGCGCAAGGTCCCCCGAACAGAACAATACCCAACATGCATAGCTACTTTTAACCCTTTTAATTGCCAGCCTACTTGAGATTTTGTCACCCTCCGTTGACAGGTCATTTTTCCCCATTTTGCGCCATGTTTTGCGCCATTTGAGCTGGAATTTTCAGGAAAATGATATATATATTTTTTTTGCAGCAGAGTTTAGGCTTTAACATGAAATGTCTTGTTTGTAAATTTTATTTTGTTTTTTTACAATATTATTAACTAAAAAAAATAAATACATTTTTTTTAGAAAATCGACTCCTTTATTTTAAATAAAAAATGTATTTTATTAAGGAAAACCATATTGCATGTGAAAGCACCATTTCTACCGATTAGAACGATACCACATATTTATCGGTAGCCCCCCGTTCCTGCCCAGGAGACCCCCCCTAACTGAAACAAGTACTTTATAATATTTACAAATAAAATACAACTACCATCCACACTACAAAGGGTTAAATCGAGAAAAAAATGACGGGGGGGGGCATTTTGGGGGGGGGGGGATTTTTAAGGGTTGAAAACCCTTAAAAATCCCTCAAAAAATTGACATGGGGTCCCCGTTACCCAAAGTAACCAGCCCGGGACCAGCTATGCCATGCTTGTAGAAACAGGGCGCAGGGGCCAGCTTTTGTGGCCCCTGGCCCTGCAGGCTATAAGCCCGCATAGCCCGTGGCCACGGGCTCTTCTGCCCCCCCCCTGGGCTTTGGGGAGGCAGGTAATGGGGGTGCTGGGGGTTAATGGCAAGTCACCCGCTAGTCGTAGGTGACTTGCCATCCCCACAGCCTTGTGAACTGGTATAAGGGCCTTACCAGTTCACAAGCATCTGACAGTCCGGAGCCGGCAGCGGGATGACGCAACCTCATAAGCCCCGCCCACTCGCGTGACATCATAAGCCCCCTCCTCACCGCGGAGAAGCCCGAGGGGGCGATTGGAGGCCCCCCCAGTGAAGAGGAGACCCGGCCCGAGGGATCGGGCACAGAGGTGAATAACTGTCATTTTTTTTTTACTTTTTTTTTTATTGTTAGCAGCAGCAGCTGCAGAAGCAGGGGGGGGCAGGCTATTTTTTGCCCCCTCCTGAAGGCAGAAGAGCCCCTGGGGGTAATCGGATACCCCCAGGGTGAAGAGAAGACCTGGCGGGTTCCAACGAGGGGTCAGGTGAGAGTTATTTTACTTTACTTTTTTAACCAGCAGGGGGGAAAGCCAGCCCGTAGGTGCTATGGGCTTGGCACTTAACGGTCAGAGAAGCAACCCGTAGTACCTACGGGCTTGGCACTTAAAGGGTTAAGGTGGTGTTCCGCAGAAGATCCTGCGCCATCTCTCTCCCCAGCAAGATTCAGAAATACCGCCTGGTTCAAAGAACCATACCTCATTTGTGATCCGCTGAGGTCACTAGCCTCACATACATCCAACTAGCCAACATCTTCAGGTTGTTTAGAAGTTACTATATTACACTTCTAACTCTTAAAAAGAAAAGGCCCAAAATAAGGCATTTAGAGCAGTCCTTCACTCTGAATAAGAGTCTATCTTATATGTTTCCACACCCTGTACATACAGATTGCTCTCATTAAAAATCATCCTACCTGCATCTACTGCATGTTATGAGCCTTTAAACATCCAAGATGGCGGCTCATGAACCAACAGGCAGCCTGCAAACAGGAAGTGCCCTCTGACTGTACTGCTCTGGGATTGCTGACCTTCTGCTGACCCCAGCTCTGCTCTGTCTGAGCAAAGCACAGCTATAACCCGCCCCCCTGTACCTTATCCCACTCTCCTCTCCTCATTAAGTGTGATGCTTCTGAGTCAAGATGGCGGCGCCCGTATCCTAAATTCCTGAACAGAGTTGCAGCCCAGTGGGGGAAAGAATAATAAGTAAGTGACTAAAAACTTAAAATATATTAATTTTAGATGCTGGGGAATAGTTTTTTAAGGGTTTGGCTTTTTCAATTAATTATGGTGAAGGTTTAAGAACCAATGGTCCGCGGAACCCTGTCAGATGGAACCGGCACTGACCAGAGTTTGATGGGGGCTCGCAGGCACAGCTTCCTTGGTTTGCTGTGCTGCGCCACATGGCCCCCTCTATTCTCCTCAGCCCCCATTATGCAGGCATGCACTTATGTGCTATATTGGGAGCACCGGGGCAGAACTGTAGCAGAACGCAGGAACTTAAGCTAGCTGAGGTATGTAAATGCTGGTACATATCTTCTGCCGCACACTTCCATAAGGGGTGGAAATTTATGCAGACAGGATGGGATGATGAAGGCAGTGTTGGATAGTATCAAAAAGGAGCAACACCCCTCTTCTTCTATATGGGGGTATGCCTCCCCTGTGTGAGACCCCCCAGGTCCCCCAAATTTGTGAACCACCCAAAAGGTAACCAAAAGCATGTCTGGAGTATATAAGACTTGTGAGCCACCTGATTCCCACTCCCGAGGGCATCCTGATTTGGAATGCCCCCCTACATGAAAACCCCCAGATGTCCAGTAAAACTTACCTCACCCCGGAGCTGTGCCAGTGCTTCACTATAGCCAGATACTTGTATGCCCCCAGTGAGAGGTTAGTGGGGATGCAGCCGGCGGCACGCTTGGCTTCATTTAGCCCTTAGCTAAATGTATAATATATAAAGCTGGAGATACCAGTCTCTGCCCCAGCAGGCACTGGAACAATTGCCTCTAATGAAAGCGGTCAATGGTGCTAAAAAGTTGGGGACCACAGCATTAAAGGACTGGTGATGGGACTTTTTATTAAGGATTCAGTGAACTATATGCTGGAAGCTCTACCATTTTTGATTATAAGTGATGCCACATTACATAATTTCCTCAAGAGTAAAAATACTCCTCTCAACATTTTTATAGTCATGGAGGAGTGTGCAGCTTGGATAAATAAAATGAAATGGATTGGCCATAAAAAATGTTACTCACCTTTTGTCCAGCGTAGCTCCCCCCAGAACCCACTGGACTACAACTTACTGAGACTAGAGATCCAAGATGGCGGCTGTGAACAAGTTGGATATATGCCTGGCATGATGCCAATTCTATTAATTGAAATATGGGGATACGCAGACATTCCCTCTCCATTGCAATGAATGTAGTGGGAGTGCTGAGGAGACGAATATGCAACAAATTCATGACCACCATCTTGGATTGAAGCACACAGACGGGGCACTTGATCTCCAGTCTCAGTTGTAGTCCAGAAGGTGTTGGACAAAATGTGAGTAGTGCGTTTTTTTTTTTTGTTTCTGGCTGGCCAATCCCTTTAGAGGGCCAACAAATATTTTTGGGACTAGCATTTACATGGGAACAAGTAAAAGGTCCAAAATTACTTTTTGACCTCTTTAAAGTGGACCAAAACCCGGGATTTTGACTATCCTGGGTTTTGGTCCTTTCCCCGGGGGCACCCCGCTGTATGGAACCCCCCAGGACGCCAAGACCAGCTCACCTCTTCCCAGTCCCACAGTGCATCTAAGACTCTGACGGCCGCATCTTCTGCTTCCCTCTAACAGGGAGCGAGCCCGCGCTAGGCTGCTCTTACCGATGCGCCATGCAACCGGGTTTCACACAGCGGGTTACTAACTTCCCCCCCGCCCCAGTCTGCAGTCGCAAAACAAGTCATTTGGGCTACAGCCCTGCAGTTTCAGTCGGCTCCGGTGCCAACATCACAATTCCATTTGGCCCTGAATGTTTCCAGTGTGCGGACATAAACCAAAATTCTAGATCCTATTTTACAGTGTGAAAACCTTGCCTTTTCTGGGGTCCACACTGGGTGACACTAAAAGTAGAGGACCATTTGGGTATGGAACCACAGGGCAATTGCAGTGTGTCGTGGCCTGAACGCTGGTACGGAATGCTGGTCTAGCACTGTGGCACAGTTTAGTACTAGAGTCCTAGGTACAACAGCACAGAACACAACCCACCCCTGAGACCACTTAGACACCACAATAGGCTTTTAAGCCTTGATCCCAGGAGCTCCCATTGCAGCTCATGATTTCTCCAGGACTCGCAGAGCCCCAGACCTCTCTGTTTTCAGACAGCAAATCTATCACAACTCAACATCCATTATCAACTAGCAGGTCCCTTCCTGGCCCTTAGGTCCCTGCCCCTTTACAGCCCAGAAGAAAGTCAAATGCTGACTATACAACCTGCATTACCATGCAGAATCTTGCAACCAGGGACCTGCACCCAAAAAACATGATACATTACAATATAAACATTCACATGCTGCAACCATGTCCTTAAAGTGGACCAAAACCCAGGATTTTGACTATCCTGGCTTTTGGTCCTTTCGATCGGGGGTGTCCCGCTGTCTGAAACCCCCCAAATTACCAAGTACAACTCACCCCTTCCCGGTTCTACGCCGCATGCACAGCCACTTGTTCAATCAGCACGCTCTGAGCCGCTGACATCACGACATCTAACCCTTTGTCTAAGGCCAGTAGCTCCAAGCGTGCTGGCAGCCGCATCCCCCGCTACCCTCTAACAGGGAGTGCGCCCGCCTTTCATGCGCCTTGCTAGAGGGACAGCGGGGATGCGGCCACGGCTTGCACATGCGCCGTTGGACCAGGAAGCAAGTTAAGTGAATGGGGCAACCTGGGGGGTTTCACACAGAGGAGCATCCCGATTTTTGGTGCCCTGGGGGGGAGGGACTTGATCGGCCCCAGAATCATATAGATTCTCGTGTCAATGGCGCTGGGTCCTGGTCCGCTTTAAAGACCCTGTCTGGGCAAAAACAATAAGCATATACTCACCTATAATCCAGTGCAGATCTACTGCACACTGCTGGTAGTTTGAAACTCGGCAGCATTGACAATCTCGTCCCCACCATCTCTGCACCAAACGTTCCTCCTCCCCTCCTATGTAGTAACTGGCACCGCCCGCACCATTCGCTAGAATAGATGGGGTGTTTTTGCTCTCAGGACGCCGCCATTATTAAAACAATGGAGGGGGGGAAAAATGGAGACACAAACATGGCCCGAAGCAGAGATGTCACGGTCTGGATCTTTGGCAGAGGTAAGTTTGAAGACCCACGTAATAGTGTCCATCAGGTGCTCGGAACTATAGGGGAGTAAGAATTGTTTTTGCCTGGACAGATGCTTAACTCTTCTGAGCAGATCGAAAGCCTACAGTGTAGGTGCTTCTTATAAAGTTATACTTTGCTGTGCCACCATATTGCAGCTGAACCAATCTGACCAGACACAGAGGTTGCCAATGCCATGAGAGCTCAGCAACATCACATAAACACTGGGCAGGACTGTCTAGGCACATTTATATAGGGATGGAGACTTCAAGGGAAGATGGGGGTTCAAATGGGGAGCACAGTGGAGTGCAGCCACAAGGACCATTCATTAATCCAAAGTCACCAGGTGCATCTTCCTGCCTGTGAGAATGTGGACTGCAATCACTAAGGCAGCGGTACTCAACTGACGGACCGGGGTCCAGATTTTCGGACCCCTGCCCTGACAGCCTTGCACTGTGTTGACATGCTCAGCACTGCCCCTTTACTTGGGTCCCTGGCACCTAGCGTGGCAATATGAAGTACTGCACAGGTGGAAAGTGGTATTGCAAAGTACACACTAACTTTGTTTCTCAATCTCTCTGCCCCATCCAGTCCTATCCCACTGCCCCAACTCAGCCCCATGCCTGTCTTGCCATCTCTGCCCCATCCATTCCTGTCCCCCCAGCTTTGCCCCATCCATTCCTGTCCCCCCAGCTTTGCCCCATCAATCCCACCCTGTCCGGACCTTCACCTCTCACTGGATGCTTGTATGTGGACCTTTACAAGAAGTGATTGAGTATCCCTGCACTAAGGCATTTCCCTTCCTAAGTGGTTCTGGAACTGCCCCAAGCAATAATCATCAAGTTCCTACTTATAAAAATTGTTTGTTGGGGGGGGTTTACATAGCAGGGCATCCCAGATTGACACTGCAGGAGTCCGAATCAAGATGATGGATAGTAGCATACCTCCCAACCGTCCCTGATTTGGAGGGACTGTTCCTGTTTTGAGTCCGTGTCCCTCGCCATTCTCCTTTGCCCCTCTTTGAGGTTAAACATGCAGATCTACAGCAAGAAATGATTCATTTGCGTATTTAAAGTGTTTATATTGTTGTAACTTTTACAGCCCATCTCCTAGTCTTCAATAAATGGGGGCATGGTCTAATTGAACAAATGTCCATCTTTTCCACCCTGAAAAGTTGGTAGAAGATGGACATTTGTTCAATTAGGCCACGCCCCCCATTCCCTTACTAAGCGGGGTCAGGGGTTGAGAAATAATAAAAGTTGGTATATGCAGGGATCATCCAGCAAGCTACAATGGGAGGGGTTACAGCAAGGAGAATAAAGGGGGGGGGGTGCAGGGAGCATCTAACAAGTGAGGGGAGGGGCAGCAAAGAACATGGAGGGGAAGGCATTGCACCCTACATTATACTACAATATATATACTGTACATAGGAACGTTCCCTTCATGAGCCATGGCAGCCATACACTGTAAAGAATCACCCTGAAGGAATGAGTGGGGTTGTCCTTCCTGCAGTGCAGCTCTATGGCCGGTGCACAGGAAGAAATCCCAATGTGCACCACGTGACTGTAGCCGAGCACAGAACTGGCGCTCTGTGGTGTGTTATAAAGAGGATGGGTCACGTGACTACGGGTAGCTAATTGTCACAGCCGCAAACGCCCGGTTACACGACAACGACCATCGCGCACTCACCATGTTGGCGGCTCTGCTGTCTCTCTGGGTAACTTCTCTGCGATACACGTGCAAGCTACTTCCGGTGCAACCGAGATTCCGGCCCCGCGTCACATTCTTGCTTCACTGAACGTTCCGTGCTGAAGCAATAGCTATGATGAAGGGCGACAGCTGCTGCAGAAGCGCTCACTTGTGATATGGTGGTTTTGCTTATAGACCTAAATGCTTTTATTGATCTGTATTTCGTATATGTCACACTCACGCCGTCAGACAGCAATGTCGCCTGAAACAAAGTTTTTGTTGACCCCCACCATTTTCATGTTCACTCCTTCTCCCTCTTTCATATTCACTCCATCTTCCACTGTTTTCCTCATTCCCTCCCTCCTCTCGCTAGCCTTTCCAGTTTCCCTCCATCTTTCTCACTTTTCCACATTTCTTCTTCTTCTTCTTCTTCTTCTTCTTCTTCTTCTTCTTCTTCTTCTTCTTCTTCTTCTTCTTCTTCTTCTTCTTCTTCTTCTTTTCTTTTCTTCATTTCATCTTTTATGCCCTCTTCCTGTCTTTAAAGCTCCCTTCTTTTTTTCTTTTCCACATGTCCCCATCTCCTCTTTTCATTCCCTCCATATTGATCCCTTTCCATATTCCCCCTTTTTCTTGTCTCTTTCACATTCCCTCCTTATTCTCTTTTGCACATTTTTGTCTTTTCCATATTCCCTTATTCCTTCCATCTTCCCCTTTTTCCACGTTCTATTTTCCACACCTGCCTTATTTCTCTTTATTTCACATTCCCTTCACTTTTTTGAATTCTCTATTTTTCTTTTCCATAATTTCCACCTCCCCCCCCCCCTCTTTTCCCACATTCCCTCTTTCTTCCTCCACTTTCCACATTCCTTCCACTGTTCTCTCTTTCACGTGTCATGTTCATTCCATTCCTTCTCTCTCCACATTTACTCCTTTCCACATTCCACACTTCTTTCTCACTCCACATTTTGTTAACCTTTCTTTCTTTCACATTAGCTTTGTCTCTCTTTTTCAAAATCCTCTTATCCCCCCATTTTTTCTTTCTGTGTTTCCCTCCCCCCTTTCTTTTTCTAGTGTTGGTTTCATTTCTTTCCCTCATCTCGCTTCATCGTTCACATTAACCCCATCTCTCGTTTTCCCTTGGGGGATCCCTCACTCCATTGTGACAAGCTGAGGGGGGCATCCAGATTACTGGATCCTACGGCAAAATGCGCCCCCCTCTATTGGCCTTCTCCGACGGTGGTTAATTGCGGGTCCGCATTTCAGCTGAGGATTGCAGTTAAGGTAAAGTTTTGCCATTGGAGGAGGAATTTTTCCCATTGCTGTCTGGGCTGGACCCAAACCTTAAACTGGACTATAGGTCCTTTTGGCCTGGCAAGCATCTCTCCTTGAGGCATTTCAATTTATGAAGCCTCACTGTGTGAAGCTGAAGAGAGAGCCTGAAATTGTGATAACATACTGTCCCCTCCTTGTTAGAGTGCTCATACAGGATTTTGCACAGCGGCAGCATCCATGTTTCCTTGTTTATGTGCCCAGTGAGCCTTTTTAGACTTTTGGTCTGGTTTAAGAAACCAGGGGCATCTTGAGGCCTTGCTTAAACATCTGCTTTTCACAGTTGGAGTCACCTCTAGCTTAAACCAACCAACCACCCACATGGCCAGCCCTGGAGTCTAAAAGAATCAAGGGCCAACCAATCAAGCAGCCCTGGGGCATCCCAATTTAGGAGGATTCCCCGTTGTGTGAGCACCCCCGATCACCCCACATTTCACCCACCTTTTCAATTACCACGCCATGCTCGCTAGCCACGCATGTATGCCCGGCCTCCCTATAGCTGAGGAGTGCGCCACACACAGGAAACTGGGGGTGATGCCAATCCCGCTTTCCTAGCTGGGCTCTGTGTCTAAACAGAGTTGCATGCCATGTATGAGTTTTTGGGTGAAAACTCAGGGGGGGGGGGGGGTTCACACAGCAGGGCATGCCAAATCAGGATACTCGCCTGGGGCAGATACCAAAACCCAGGATTGTGGAAAAATCCCAGATTGGGGTCTACTTTAAAGGGAACCATCCATCAGATGTTTCATGGTTCTGCTGAAAAAGCTTCCCTGTCCCACCATATCTGGATGATCTGATCAAGGGGATGATCAAGATGCCCTCCCCTATGGAGGAGGCCCAGAAAAGGGTGGTGGTGGTGGTGCTGACTACTCTGGAACAGTTTGGATATCATTCTCCTTGATTTTGACTTTGTTTCTTAGGGACAGGGGTATGGCAAAAGAAGAAGAAGAAATGGCTGCAGCTCAACGTAATGTTTCTCTAATATTTCTCTAATTCTCAGGTGCAAATTCTTGCATGACATTGCCTAGCTTGCTGGCAGCCTCCATGGATGTTGTTTCCTACACTCTGCGGATCATTTTTGGTCTTCGGATCATTCCTCTGAACAATCTGACATATGGCTGCAGATCTCCGAATGGTTACTGGGTCACTCATTCCCCATTCCGTAATCTTACAATGGATGCCAGCCTGTAATCCTAGAATGGAGTGCTCAAAGACGGGATGGTCCAGGGACAATTGTCAGCAGGAGTGTTTGTTGCCCAGCAATGTCCTGAAGCTGCAGCCAGTCCTGTTCAGCACCCTTCACCACTGACCTTTGAATCTTTAAAGACAACATGTCAGGGTCCTGTCAGACAATGCATTAGCTTACACCAAAAACTAGTGTGGCACAAAAATCAAGGCTACCATGGCGGAGGCCCATGTTCCAAGGAGGTCTCTAGATCGGCTGCCATTTAGGAAACCCTGGACGTATTCGCATCCAGGAACAACAGGTGGCGTTTGAGGAGGAGGAGTCCATACCAATCATTTTGGTGGCCCCGGACTGGATAAAAAGGCAACAAGATCTGTTGTCTCAAGGGCCACCAAAACCAAACTACTAAAGTAAAAGCTACTGTCAATTTTAGGTGGTTTAGAAACCTGGGGTATTCCCCAAGAGTATCCAACCTTCAGCTTCTCATATGTAAATAAAATACAGTCATTGCCAAATCTTTGCATCTTGTTTTCATTCTTACGTTCTCCACAGCATCAACTTTTTTTGGTGTTGTGCTGAGTTACTTATAACCCTTTATATACTGGTGGTTCAATGTTCCTCAATAGGTTCTACAAATTCTGGACCATAATGTAAGAGAGCAGTCTATCTGAATTATTTCAAATTTTAACAGTGGTAGTATTAAACTAAATTCTAAATATCAAACCAAAGAAGAAAATGGACAGCACTAAAACCGCATGCCATAAAAAGATCAACCTAAAAATGACAGGGTGTGCTCCATATTCCTGGCAAAAAAAAGCAAAGGCAACAATGAATTATATAATGGGAGTCCCCACCTACCCCCAAAGAATTGCCAGAGAGATAGCATAGCACTACCTATCTCTTTGGCAATTCTTTGGGGGTAGGTGGGGACCCCCATTATATAATTCATTGTTGCCTAAATTCTAAATATTATAGTGAAACTGAAATAAACAGTGTCTGGGTACAGTAGTGTAATTCATGAAGGTGGCTGTCCAGGTGCAGGAGGACTGTGCAAGTATATTGTTATCCAGGTACCGAAGTGCAGCTAAGGTACAGTATAAGGCAGGGAGAGGTCTGTAGCTCAGCTAGAAAAGGATCAGAGCATGGGAGTGTAATTCAGGTAGGATTAACACACACACACACACACACACACACACACACACACACACACACACTGCTCCAACAACCAAATTTCGCAAAGCACAGGCTTAAAGGGGTGTTCCAACAGCCACTCCTGTATATGCCTTTTTTCTCTCTTTGACCGGATTTACCGGGTGCTTCATAAGGCAATATGGAAGTTAGTACCAGTCATTTTGGGAGCCCCAGGCTGGCTAAGACAGCAACCAGTTCGGATGTCTCAAGGGCCGCTGAAGCCATGGTAAGGATATATGGAAAACGGACCACAGGATATAAATCTTAGGCGATACACTGATAAAACCAAAGACAAAAAGGAAGCTGTAACAGGGGCGCCAATCAGCAATGTCTTTCATAAACAGAGCATGAAAACAGCCCTCTGTCAGGTAAAGACTACAGACCAGTATGGGACAGGTATCCAGAACACAGCCAGGTAACAGTATTGGGTATCAAGACACAGCAGCATACCTCAGGTGTGTATCTGGGCACAGTTGCATAATTCAGGAAGTTTGGTGTCCAGGTGAGGTAGGACTGTGCAAGTATATTATTATCCAGGTACTGGAGTGTAACTGCATCATGACCTGCCCTTCCCAGTTCAGCCACACATTTTCTCAAAACATCCTTCGGGCAGCATACGCCTGAGACCTCCGGGCTCCTCCCCTCAACTGGAACACATGACCACCGGCATAAAGTCTTGACTCCTCCCTGCCTTCACCAGTTGTTTCCGTGTTCCTCCAGAGGAAGGAACGTGACCACTGGCTCCTGGACCGATGGGTTCAGGTAAGTATTGTCCGGTACTATGGGCCTATGCAGGAGGTTAATTTCCCGATCCTGAAGACTTCTACTTATGTCTGGGGCCCGGGATACCCTAAGAGATTCTTTGGCCAAAGTCTCTTTCTTTGTATATTTTATTTTTTTACAAAGGGGGGTAAGTAAAAGATCCCCTCTAAATGAGGATGATTTTGGGATTGAGACCAGGGCTGCCGGACCCTATATATATTTAAAAAAAAAGAGAAGAGATTTTTTTGTGTACTGAAACTTTAAATCTTAGCGGGGAAGTGACGTCAGTGCACTTCCTCCGCATCATACCTCTCTGCCGTGCGAGTTCATTGTTGCCAGCTCCGGCGGCGGAGAGGATGGGCGACTGCTGCTTCTGAGGACGGTTCCTCTCAGCGATGCGGTGTTCGGCGGTTCCGGCGGCAGCTGCTCCCAGTGGCGACCCGGCGGCGGCGGCGGTAGATGCTCCCGGTCCCGGCGGCCCTGAATATCAGGTACACACGCGGGTTTTCTGTCTTTTAATATAAAATATCTTAACCCGGATATTATTGGGTCTCTTCCGCCCTAGGCGCTGATGTCATATTCCAGCGCCTAGGTTAATTCCTGCTTATTCCAGAGACACATGTTTTGTTCTTAAAGGTACAACACGCTGTTTCTCTGGACTTGTATTATTTGGCCTCCCCTTCATCATTTATTATGAAGGGTTAATGGGGAATATGTGCAATCAGTTCCTACCCTATTTATATGGGTTTAGCATACTGTTGCTTCAGTGCCTCTATCCAGAACTATGGCAGAACAAGGCCTGGACGTTTTTTTGGACGCTATGGGAGATTTTACCACTGATATTTCTTATGGAGAGCAACAATCTTCCAGCATAACGCCGTCTGCCGATGGGAGGAGGCCCGGCTCTGCTCTGGTAAGCCTTTTATTTCCCCTTATATATAATTTTACTTTTCTTTTATCAAGGGCATACTGAATCCCATTCTTTTTTGTTTTGTCTTTTAGTCTAAGACCCCGGACAAAACTTCCAAGAATCTATCTAAATCCTCTTCTTCAGGATCCAAATCCAGTAAAAAGAGTCGTAGATGCCCGTTATGTGATGTGAAACTTCAAGATAATTATACTAAACCCCTTTGTCAAATCTGCACTAACAAGGTGGTAAATAAGGAGCATAATGAGGACCTGATGAAAATGATGAGGGAGCTTAAAGACCAAATTTCATTTTCTTCTATAGCTCAAAGGGCTCCAGAGTATACCAATTATCAGAGTATGCCTTCCCAACCATCTTCCTTTGATACGCCCTTTTATCCGGGTCCTTTGCCTAATACTCCGTTCTTCTGCCCTCAGGAGTCATTTACTCCCGATGAGGATGCAGAAGAGGGGGAGATTTCCTCTCAGGAGGAAGAGGATCAGGCCTCTGGTTCTGCGGATATTAGGACAAAATTCCTTTTTCCCCCTGGAGAATTACCCTTCCTCTTACACATGATTTATTTGTCTATGGGTATAGAGGAAAAGGTTTCAGGACCTAAGTCTACCCAAGATAAATTTTATCAGGATTTAGCCCCAGAATCGGCCTATACATTTCCATTTCATGACTACCTTAAGGACATGATTTTGGATCAATGGAAAGATCCATCAAAGAAGGCGTTTACCTCACGGGATTTTAAACGTAGATACCCTTTTTTCAGAAGAGGATTCTCATCTTTGGGAGAAGTGTCCCAAATTGGATGCGCCTTTTGCCAAGATTTCTAAAGGAGCTGGTTTAGCTTTTGAAGATTTTGGGGTTCTTAATGATCCCCTAGATAAGAGAATGGAATCTCTCCTTAAAAAGGACTGGCAGGTGCAATCTAATGTTCTGAGAACAAATTTGGCGTCCAATTGTGTTATCAGAAATTTGGGGTTCTGGCTACAGCAGCTTAAGGATTCTCTACAGGAGAAGACTAATTTAGAGAAAATACTTAAGGCTTTGCCCATTCTTTTTTCCGCTACAGCCTTTGTTACAGACGCCATGGCTGAATCGATCAGATTTTCTGCACAGAGCTTAGCTGTGACCAATTCCATACGCAGGACTCTTTGGTTAAAGACCTGGTCTGGGGATATTGGTTCAAAAATGAGGCTTTGTGCGTTGCCCTTCAAGGGCGAATATCTGTTTGGGTCAGATCTTGGCAAAGTATTGGACTTCACAGCAGACAGGAATAAGGGTTTCCCTACTTTTCCCAAGTCTTCTTTTGATCGTATGTTTTTTCCTAGGACCTACTTTAGAAGGCCCTTTCCTAATAGGGGAACATCCAAGAAATCCAGAGCGGCTTCTTCCTCTGTCCCTAGTTCCAGAAGAGGAAAATTTAAAGGTTCCACCTTCCTGGGGACCTATCAGGCTAAACCCAGAAAGCAATGACGCCAATGTTGGAATTGGTGCCAGGCTTATGAGGTATTGCACGGTCTGGCGAGAAATGTTGGTGATCCCCTTTATCCTAACGGGTATTACGGAAGGATTCCATATAGACTTTTCCCGGAATCCCCCTTCAAGATTTTTGATTTCCCCTCTTCCATGTGGAAGGGAGGAAAGAGAGGCAATGTTTTTGAGTCTGGCAGACATGGAATCAAGGAGGGTTATTGTACCAGTGCCTCTACATCTACAGAGGACAGAGTTCTACTCCCCCATTTTTCTTGTCAAGAAAAATTCAGGGGGTTTCAGGTTCATTCTGAACCTAAAGAGTCTAAATTTGCTTGTTCAATACAAACATTTCAGAATGGAGACAATATTTTCAGTAAGGGGTATGCTCCCCAAGAGCGCTTACTTGGCCTCGATGCTTATTGGCATGTCCCAATGAGTCCTCTGGCTCAATCCTTTATGAGATTTGCAATAAAGGACGGAGACCAGATCTTACATTTCCAATTTGTTTGTCTTCCTTTCGGCCTAGCATCGGCTCCAAGGATATTTACCAAGGTTCTCGCACAACCTTTGGCGATCTTAAGGCGACAGGGGATCTCAGTAATCGCATATTTGGACGATCTTCTTTTGTTTGCCCAATCAAGAGACAGGTTATTGAAAAACATTGACTTTACACCTTTTTATCTCATGCAGGTTGGATTGTCAATCTCGACAAATCCTCTCTGGTGCCCTCGCAAGTCATGACTTACCTAGGATTCGAGATCAATTCGATCCGACAGGTCATTATTCTTCCTCATCACAAGGTGACGGTCCTGCAAGATGCTGTCTGGATGTTCAGAGCAAATTCCATCAGTAAGACAGGCT
Source organism: Gastrophryne carolinensis (assembly GCA_027917425.1). NCBI lineage: Eukaryota > Metazoa > Chordata > Amphibia > Anura > Microhylidae > Gastrophryne > Gastrophryne carolinensis. The sequence goes on from CM051234.1 coordinate 144,289,364, forward strand.
ATGAGGACTCTCGGGTTGTTAACCTCTTCCTTCCCAGCGGTAAGATGGGGGCAGCTACATTCCAGAATTCTCCAAGATTTTATCCTAAAGAATTGGGACGGCTCCCAGCTGGGTCTGGACCATCAACTGCCAATCACAGAGGACGTGAGGGGTTCACTGGCCTGGTGGTTAAAAGCAGATCATTTCAGAGAAGGTCTACTTTGGCAGGACCCCAAAGAAATAGTGGTGACAACGGATGCCTCAGCCTGGGGCTGGGGAGCTCATTGCAACGCAAGTACAGTCCAAGGGAAATGGTCGAAGGGCGTGAGTCAATCCTCATCCAATCTCAGAGAATTGTTAGCCATAAGGGGATCTTTACTGGCCCTGAAATCGCTGGTACATCTAAAACATGTACAGATCAGAACGGACAATTCTACGGCGGTGGCTTACATAAATCACCAAGGAGGAACAAGATCCTCAAGATTAAGGACAGTAGCAATGGAGATTCTGTTTTGGGCGGAAGCCAATTTAAAGTCTCTTTCAGTGATACACTTAAAGGGGACTCTGAATCATCTAGCAGATTTCCTAAGCCGGTCACAGATAAGGGAATCAGAATGGTCTCTGAATCTGGAAGTATTTCAGACAATTTGCAAAATGAGAGGTGTTCCAGAAATAGACCTATTTGCATCAGCAGAAAATCACAAGGTCAGCAGCTTCTTCTCTCTGAACCCGAGAGATTGGTCATTGGGGGTGGACGCTCTGTCTCAGGTCTGGCACTTCAACCTGGCGTATGCCTTTCCCCCAGTGCGTCTGTTACCATTGGTGTTGAAGAAACTAGTCAAAGAACCAACTACCGTTCTGTTGATAGCACCGTGGTGGCCAAAGAGACCTTGGTTTTCAACGCTAGTAGAGCTGTCAATACAGGATCCCTGGGAAATCCCGATATCTCCTTTTCTTCTTTCACAAGGTCCAGTCATCTGCCCGAATCCGCAATGGTGGAGATTGACTCTATGGACCCTGAGGTCACCTTGCTACAAAGGAAGGGATTTTCAGACCCGGTGATTAATACTCTGCTCGCAAGTAGGAAGCTGGTTACCAGAAAGATTTACCTTAAAGTTTGGAAAACTTTTAGGTCCTGGAAGTTGGAGAATGGTAGAACATCATCCAAAACGCCAGTTATTTTGGATTTTCTCCAAAATGGTGTCAACATGGGCCTTAGCGTTAATACGCTTAAAGTTCAATTAGCGGATTTATCAGTCTTTTTGGATAAGAAGCTTTCTTCTATTTCTATAATTAAAAGATTTCTTCTAGCTGTCAAACGAGCAAAACCAATCACTTGCAAAGTTGTTCCACAATGGGATTTGGCGAAGGTTTTATCCATGCTAAGTTCTTCACCCTTTCATCCGAACAAGAACCTTGACATCAAGCTACTAACTTGGAAAGTGTTATTTTTAGTAGCCATTACCTCAGCTCGGAGGATCAGCGACATTCAAGCATTATCATGCAGACATCCTTTTCTCCAAGTCTTTCCTGATCGTGTCGTTTTAAGGGTAGATCCTTGTTATCTACCGAAGGTGGCCTCAGATTTTCATCGCTCTCAGGAAATTATTATTCCATCCATCTCAGAAGATGAGCCACAACTGATACCGTTGGATGTCAGGTCCCTTCTATTACGATATCTTCAGGAAACTAAAGATTTCAGGAAGGAGGAAGTTTATTTCCTTCTCGGGTTATAGAAAAGGCTTGAAGGTTTCCAAGATCACGCTTGCAAGATGGATGAAGAATACTATAAAGATGGCCTATAGTGATGTTAACTTGCCTTGCGGTGTTACAGCCCACTCGACAAGAAGTATTTCCACATCTTGGGCAGAGCAAGCTGGGGTCTCTATAGATCAGATCTGCAAAGTGGCTACCTGGACGTCAGCTAAGACCTTTGCAAGACATTATCGTTTGGATCTTCTTTCCCAGAAGGATCTTTCCTTTGGCCGAAGTGTTCTTCGCGCTGTATTTCCCACCCTATGAGGTAGTTCTCGCCTATCTCTCAGGTGTATGCTGCCCGAAGGATGTTTTGAGAAAAACCAAGTTAGTTACCTGGTAACTTTTTTTCTAAACATCCGTAAGGGCAGCATACGCCGATCCCTCCCTAGTATATATATTTGAGGGGTATTGTTTGGGTGTGTTATGGTGTGGAGTCGTAGGTCTTGTCTCCTCTTTTCTTTCAGATCTCTACAACAACTGGTGAAGGCAGGGAGGAGTCAAGACTTTATGCCGGTGGTCATGTGTTCCAGTTGAGGGGAGGAGCCCGGAGGTCTCAGGCGTATGCTGCCCTTACGGATGTTTAGAAAAAGTTACCAGGTAACTTGGTTTTTCATATACTTTGAAATTACTTATTTTACACTTTACACTGGTAAGGGTAGAGAAAGTGTGTGCCTTAATAGGAACTTCTCCTTGTGATATACTTCCCTAAATATATTAATGAGTAATTTGACAAAATTTATATGTAATTAACATTTAACTCTCACAGTCTGCTGTCTTATGTTATCTAATGTAATGTTAAGTAAACACTCACAAGGCCACATTCTAAGGGTCATTCTTAATTTTGTTCTACCATTAATTTTTAACATCAAAGCTCTATTAAACCATTTTTACTCTTTACTAAATCACATCCTCTATCTCTAACCTTATTAATGAAATACGTGCCTAATTGAACCCTGCTCCCATACCTTTAATTAGTTGTTTCAGCCTCAAATACCATATTCTGACAGGCAACTGTATACTTGTTGCACATAATCAGCTTTCTTTACTCTCTACCATGTCATGCAAAACTAATTATATATATATATATATATATATATATATATTAATATGTTGTTCAGATGGAGTGGCAAAAATAGCACAGATCTGCCTGTGTTGGGATGGAAGGCTGAGTTGAGGTGGCAAGGGCCTCCAGGAAAGTGTGTTTCTGTAGTTACTACCTGTGGCCAAGCGTTGGAGAGCACTGAAGACAGCGGTGTGAGCGGACCGGGTGCAGGAAGCTTTAAAGCTTAGGAGAGCTCGCAGTCTGACAGCCGTGTTGGCTTCAGGGTGCAGGTGGCACCAGGATCTTGGCTGGCTAAAGAGTCTCTTATATGAACTGTGAGTAGGCCTGGAGGGCCATCTGAACTTGGAGTACAGTGACAACCATTTGTTGTGAGAACATGTGTTTCCATGTGTATTGAAGTTAGCCTGTCTAAACCATTTAAAGTGGACTGAAACCCAGCTGGATCGGCCCCAGAATCTAAAGGATTCCCAGGCGATCCATTTCCTCTCCGCGGGGCATACAAAATCGGGATGCCCCGCTGTGTGAAACCCCTGCTACACTTGCCTTAATACCACTCCAACAGCGCATGCCACAGACACATCCCCGCTATCCTTCTAGCTGGGCATGTGCCTACACCGGCCATTTGTGAATAGCCGGCACGGGCACGCTCCCTGTTAGGAGGAGCGGGAGATGCGGCTGCCAGCAAGTTCGGAGCCGCTGAACTTAGACTTCGGGTTAGACGTCCATAGCTCAGCGGCTCCGAGCGCGCATTGGACGAGCGGCCGTGCATGCGCCATAGGACCGCGGTGAGGTGAGGTGATCCGGGAGATCTGGTGGGTTTCACATTGCGGGGCACCCCCGACTGGGGTGCCCCAGGGGAGTGGACCGAAGCCCAGGATAGTCAAAATCCTGGGTTTTGGTACACTTTAATTCACTACCCCTGTGTATGTCTGTGGCCAAGAAGATCCTGAGTGATATATATTTGTATTTGTAGGTTACTGCTGGGCCTACTGGTGGATTCTTTGCATTAATATTTTATCCAAGAGGAAGGGTGCAGGACGGTAGAACTTGGAGTTCCAGAAAGACATCTCTAGGTGGTGCTGGTCAGCATAGTTCTGGAAGGCAGGGATTCCTCAACAAGACCAGGCTCTGCCCCCTTGGAAAAGATTTAGCATGTTCTGCTGCACTTTTGTTCACCATTCGCACTGTAGGCCAAATAAATACAGAAGGCTGCAAAACTTGTTAAAAGTGAATGCTCCCTCTCTGGCTATTCTGTTTGAGGGCAATGGAGGACCGCATTAACAGGCCCAGTTTATTAAGGGGGCAGACACTGCTGTCTAGACTACCCAACCGACTCCCTCTGCCCAAGCTTTCCAGCCCGAGACTGTTGCTGTTTCTGCCTTTTCTGCTTCCTTTTGCTTCTCGGCTAGTAAGGAGTGTAAAAACAAGTCTATCACATTGGTTAGCACCCTTTCAATTTTGACCCATTTTATTCTTCTTTAGAATTTTCTGATATCCCCTGTGTGGCTTCTTGTTTAGCCAGACCAAACCGGGAGGTCCACTGAAAATATGCAGAATTTGGGTTATTTTTGTGAAAATTGTTTGTCAGAAAGCCCCCATACCAGTGATTTACTTATCAGCATGCTGTTTCCATGTTCTGCTCCGTCTGTGCAAAGCACAGCTATAACCCCACCCCCTGTACTTTATTTCGTGGAGGGGACCGTTTTTTTGGTGTGTTTAATACCTTAATACTTATGAAGCGGCGCCGCCGCTGACCTGACACCCACCTAATCGGGAAATGTGCACCTGCCGCTGCGATTTCCCATTCTCATAGGCAGTGTGGCATCCCCCCCTCCCATTCCTCACCGAGCAAACACCTGGCTCCCTGCAGCTTGCACGTTGACCACACCCACCTCCTGCATGAAGATTGGTGTTTGCTATGTGTGTTCAGCCCGAAGGGTGGGGACTGGGATCAGTTGCTCTGTCTGCCTGCCTGCCACTCCTCTGTCTTCTGGCCTCCCATGGCTAAGGCGGCCCAACAAGCAGTGCTAGAGTAATGGATATGTGTTTTTTTTTTTTTTTTATTTGCCCAATAAAACGCTTCCTTCCCACCTCCCACACTTCTGGGGAAAAATAACTGCATCTTATAGGGAGAAAATACCTGGTCTTCACACATCTTTAAGCATGGTCGAGTTTGTCCTGTGTTCTTGTGTTGGTCCAAGATTGATAACTTGGCATAAAGTCTGACAGCCTGCTATCAGGGATAAAGGATGGAGAAGAAAAACTGTGGTTAATCACTGGTAATGTTATTGCCATTAGTCCTTTGGGATGGATACTTTTTTTTTTTTTTGCACATCCTTTTCTGTATGCTCTTCTTCCCAGGCACCTAGTGTTATCTTCCTTAGGGTTTTCTGATCTAGTTGCATGTCAGCTTCTCATGGACCAGCTAAAGGCCAGAGGGTAGAAGATTTATTGGTCTGTGTGTGTGTCCGGCAGAAGGTGGAGCATGGTATCTCTGACATGGCCATCTCGAAAGAACATTACTGTTGAGCAGTTTTTCATTCACAAGTTCCAGGAGTTTTTAAATTAGCTGTAAGAAAACAAAAACTATGCTATCCATTTACCTGTATTCTATAAACTGCACATACTAGGTGAATGGAAATGAGGGACAGAAGTGTCTCTATGGTCAGCTAAGTTGCACCTGGAGCCAAGGGCTGACTGCAGAAGACAGTAACTATATTTTATTTTTTTTTTTATAAGACAAGCCCTCTAATAAAACAATACTACGCATTCTTCCATAGAGAGAATGGACTTAAAGTGGACCAACACCCAGGATTTTGACTATCCTGGGTTTTGGTCCACTTCAGGGGGGCACCCCGATAAAGGGTGTCCCGCTGTTTGAAACCCCCCAGAAAGCCCCCAAAACTCACCTCACCACGCTCCCACGTGGCCGCGCTGACCAATCACCGCCGACGGACAAGCGGGTGACAGCGGCGGACAACACAGCGCGTCCGCCGCCGCCTCCCGCGCGCCCCTTTGACAGTGCGCGCGCCCGCGCCGGCCATTCACAAACGGGAGGCGGCGGTGGCCGCCGATGAGGTAGGGTTTTGGGGGGGGGTCCCTCACCGCGGGACATACCGATCTCAGATGTCCCGCGGTGAGGGAGGTGATCGACCCGGATCACCCCTGGGTGACGGTCCACTTTAAATCTGAAAAAAACATGACAAAGCATGCAGCAGTACATGCTCTGCTTTCCTTTCGTATCAGATTTGTCCTGTGCATGCAGGACACTGGGTACAGTACACCTATAAAATTGGTAGGTCACTATTGGTGAGGTTTAGAGAAGGAGATACATTCTGTACAGAACTGCATTTTAGCATGTTCATGTGCTTCCTTTTTACTGTTAGACTGTAGAGCATCCTAAATTGTGATGTCCCAAGATGGAGAGAAAGTGACTGCCAGTTTAAAGAACAACTCCCTTTTTGTCAGGTTTTTTGTGCTCTGTCTTTATCGTTTTAAGTTTTTAGAATGTAAAATAAACATTTGCGTGAGGATTGTGCCCCCATACCTGTTACTTATCAGCATGCTGTTTCCAAATTTCTTATATCCCTGGGGCTCTTTTTTTGCTACAATGGGAGAGGTTTTAATGGCCTTGAGTGAAAACTACTGACTACAAGTCCTAGAATTCTTCCAGTGTAACAGGTGAGCCAATCTTCAACTTTGGCTAAGTCTAAGTAGCAGTCATTACGTCTCCAGGTGAGAACACGCACATTAGCCCTTTAGCTTCTACGAGATTGTGTTCCCTTCTATCTGAAGAAGTTGGATTTCAGCAGAATGGGTTAAACCTGTCATCTCTATCTTATCCAATCAGATGATTAGCAACTCATAGTGAGGAGGTCTCTGATCTGTACAGCAAATTCACCAGTTGGTGTACGTTGCTGTGGTAAACACATTTTTGCTAGGGGAAACTAAGAGTTGAAAACAAAGAGAAAATAAAACAAATAAGCTTAGCACACTAAAGACATCTTTTTGGCACACAATAATGGAAACTTAAAAAATTGCCATTGAAAGTGTAATTACCCTTTAAATGCTTGCTACAGGCATTGCAGTGCCTCCACATTAGCCATCTCTTCACTTGCTGCACCCAGTATATTTAACTCGATGAAAGTTGTGTTACTGCTTGTCCTTTATTTAGGTTTTAATTAAAATTAGGTTTTATAGAGTTTAATGGGGAAGGGGCATTTGTTTTCTCTTGCAGCTTCCCTACACTGCAATGATAAATCATTAGAAACTGGAACATTGCTGAGAGCCTCTTGAAGTTGTAATTAACACCTGTGCAATGAATGGGTTTTGAGGGCTGTTTTAACCATAACCACATTAAAGTACAAAACCATCCTCTGCCCCATTCTACACGTGTGTTTGTCAAACTTAGCAACATGTATATTTCACAGATTCTCTTAAACCTGTAAATCAGCTTAAGTGGTTTATATGATAAAATACACATAGATGATTTGACTTTTGAGTCCACTGCAGTCAAAGGCTAAATACACTTATATAATCGAAAATTAGAAGGATACTTTACTTACTTCACCACTGGGCATATCATGAAATCATCTGTCTCTTAATGGAAATTGTGTAATATTAAAAACCCCTTATAAACATGTTGGCTAATGAGTGGATGGGTCACTTACACTTAGACGCCGAAATGGTCTTTAGTTTTATACCATTTGTCTTCATTACTGGCTGGAAATGCCCCCCCCCCCCCCTCCCCCTCGTGATGTGACGGTTTAGTGACTAAGCCAGAAGTCTACCCAAAATGGAAAGCGCTACAAATCGACACAACAGGATATACATGCCATAGCAGGATATAGCATAACTTCTATATTATAACAAGACTAAGCAAATTTGTTGTTTTGCACAAACTTATGTGAGGGGTCAGCTTTAGGCTAAGATGACTCCAAACAGCTATTCTGTATCTCTGCCATTTTTACAGGTGAGGCATAGAATTTTTCCATTGAGCTGGAGATTTGTCACCTGCTGTCATGTAGGGCATGACAGAGCCAGGAGATGGTAATTTGGTGTGCTTGTTATTGGACCTGCATGGGATGCGCACAGTTGGGCATGCAGATTTAGGGTGCTACCAAGCTGCGTGCTGATCTGCCATGCAAACAGACCAACAGCTAGATTTGAGTGGAATAAGAGTGGGGGCCCAATTAACCCCCCCCTGGCGTATTGGATTCAGCATGAGGAACTAGGCTGTAGCATAACGTTGTGTCAAGTGCCAGCCTGTGCTGAATAATGTCTCCAGTAGGTAAAGCAAGTTCGTTTGTAGCTCCTATCGAAGCTCTTTAATGTAAATATGTTGCAGGACTTTGTCCAAATAGTAACTCATCATAAGCTATTAGTTTAGTCTTCATTTCAATGTTTTTTTGGAAGGTCCAGTAGGTGCTAGCTCCTCGGGGTTTTTTTTAGCCATGTGTTTTTTAATAGCCACAAAGCAAATTCTAAAGCTTTGCCCGTTTCACGGAGTAGAAAATTGTAATTTTAACGATATCAGATGTCATGTAGAAAGTGCCGGTGTAGCTTAGACCACAAATGACCATAGAGAGGGTTGTTGAACAGCAGGGAGACAAGAGATATGAGATATACTTTAGGCTAGCTTGAAAGATTACAATATCCGTGTTAAATTGGAATTTTCAGAGCTCCTGCAAGCAATTTCATGTCTGTAATTTATTTTGTAAAAATAACCCAGCAGGATTACTTACTAAGGTATACGATAGCAGCAAAATTAGTGCTTCCTGAAAAATGAATATTTCATTAGAGCTCAACTGCAGAGAAGTGTTTCTAGACTGGCTGGGGTTGATTCTGCTTTGTGTGCACTAACTTTCTCTCGCTATAGACTTTAAAGGTTTGTGAACCCTTCCAAATTCTCTATATCTCTATAAATATTTCACATATTACATTAGATTTCCACACAAGTATCAAAAGTGGATGTGGAGAACCAAATCCAACAGTTAACAAATATTATTATATTAATGGTAATTATTGAGGAAAATGATCCAGTATCTCATGGTTGTGAGTGGCACAAATGTGAAACTTTGCTTTCAGTATCCAGTATGACCCCATTGTGCAGTAGTCTGTGCAGGGCAGGGCCCAGAAGGTCAACGGGGCCCCATTATTGTTACTCCCCCACTCTATTTATCATATTTGTGCTCATTTGGCATCATTTAGAGAAAGAACGCTCCATTTATCTCTGCTATTTCAGTCTTTAGTTGTCTGGCTGGACGCCCCAAACAGGAAGAGAAGACCTAAATGGAAGGAAGCAAGTAAGTGCAGGAGATTCTTTATGCCGTTGCACTCCACTGTCTCAGTGGAAGTTCTCTGCAGAGTCTATTGACAGGCTTTTGTTTGTGTGTCTGCTAACGGTTTGTATTGTTCTTTGTCACTGTGTGTGTCTCTGTCTTTTGTGTGTATGGCTCTGTCAGTGTGTGTATATCTCAGTTATTAGACTTAAAGTGGACCAACACCCAGGATTTTGACTATCCTGGGTCTTGGTCCATTTCGGTGGGGCACCCCCGATCGGGGTGCCCCGCTGTGTGAAACCCCCCCGAACCCCCCGAAAAACTCACCTCTCCCCGCTCCCAGCGCCGACGGACAAGCCTTTTGACAGCCGCGGACAAGCGGCTCCTCCACCGCCGCCTCCCGCGCGTCACACTTGACGCGTGCGCGCCCGCGCCAGCCATTCACAGACGGCCGGCGCGGGCGCGCGCATGTCTAGAGGGGCGCGAGGGAGGCGGCCGCGCCGGCCGTCTGTGAATGGCTGGCGCGGGCGTTTTGGGGTGTTTGAGGGGATTTGGGGTGCTTGGAGGGTTTCACCCCGCAGGACATCCCGATCTCGGATGTCCCGCGGGGAGGGAGGTGATCGGCCCGGGAATCTTATAGATTCCCGGGCCGATCACGGGAGGGTGACGGTCCACTTTAATTCAGAGAGACAAAAAAAGACAGTCGTTTTAGTGCCGATCTGTTTATTTTTTTACATTTTCCCGCTCTCGTATGAGTGTGCGAGCGATTCTATGCATGCATTGCTAACCTTCAGTAAAGTTTCCGTCCGTTCGTATGCCAGAGTACGAGTGTGTCATTTTCCAGAAAGACTTTTCTGTTTCATTTTTTCATGTTACAACGTCGGCTTTCGATTTTGCCCTTTTTCCATCGTCTCCTTCCCAATAAATTCTGTTTTCCTTTAACCATAAATAATTGTCCGGACGTAAATCCTTACGCCTTACGCCTGCGCACTACAAACTTAACTCATTAAAGTGCTCGCCTACATACTTGGCTCACTCACTTCTGCTACAATGCTTAGCTAAATCACTTTGCACAATCCTACATCTTCCATGTATGACCCCTAAAACTTACACAAACCACTTTGCGGTTAGGTTCTTCTTCCATTTTAGGCCCCTAAAACTTACCCAAATCACTTCCCGGTTAGGTTCTTCTTCCATTTTAGCCCCTAAAACTTACCCAAACCACTTCCCGTTTAGGTTCTTCTTCCATTTTAGGCCCCTAAAACTTACCAAAACCACTTCCCTGTCATCTGAATCTTCATCTCTGAATATTTATTTCACCCTTCATTTGGTGTTAATGTATTTGTGCAAAAAAATGACACTGAAACTTTTAATTTGGTTTGTTTTTTTAAATTCGAAGGCCATTATTTTGTGGCTTTTTTAATTTTTTTCCTTTGGTTAAAACATTAAAATGTTTTAAAACTTTAAAATTTAAAAACTATTTACAAAAAAAAAAGTGACAGGACCCAGGACACTACTCTTCTGTTGTCCCCAACGAGTCAGGCAGCAGCTGCATATCGGCCGCCAACTCAAGGACCCTTTGATTCATTTCTTCCACTCTTGCCCGTGTGGTCCCTGTATGAAATGTTGAAAAAAACAGTTTGAGACAAATACGTTTCTCACCTGTGGCTGGAATGTTTGTTGGCAACTTAAATCATGACGACATATGTCATTCTGCTAAGTCATTAATCTAAGGAAGTGGGCAGAGGTCATTCTGCTAAGTCATTAATCTAAGGAAGTGGGCAGAGGTCATTCTGCTAAGTCATTAATCTAAGGAAGTAGGCAGAGGTCATTCTGCTAATGCCATTGACTATGGCTTGATGTATCTGGGTGATCATGTCAATTACCGCATACTGCAAAGAATGACATTACAAGTTACTTGGTTGGTGGCCGACGGATGCCTCGTTGGGGACAACCCTCCGTCCTGAGCCCTGCCACTGCTGTGAAGTAGAGGCTGTAGAGACATGGCAAATAGGGCACTTATAATGTCTTAGTCAACAGTAATCAAATGTCTATTTCAATGTGTCTGTCACATCACTCACCTTCTCCCTGTGCCTCCTGGGTGAGATCTGCTGCATCCTCCACATCTTCACCCGCTCCAGAAGCATCTAGAAAAACAGATTAAGGGAATCAGCTTTGTTGTAAATAGCATGTATGTGTATGCAGTTACAAGAAGAGTCACATACCAGAGGCTCCCGCCTGCATCACTGGGTACGACTGCCTGCCCATGCTGTGCTGCCCCTCCTCTGTGGTAAGGTCCAGGAGCTGGTCGGAGGACCCTACAGAGGAGGGGTAGGACCGTCGCCCTGGAGATCCACCACCTTCACTTCCAGCTGCAGATTCATTTAGCACTGGTCGGCCTGTGCGCCTCCGGGTATGTCGGATTCGGTACTCCATTTCCAACACTAGAAAAGAAAAGCATTTTTAAATAAAGGCCTACCTTCTGTATTAGTTACATCTTGCATGCAATCGCTATGTACTTACTAGGGAAATGGAGTCTGAAAAAGCGCCGCACCCGGGGCATGTGCAGCCTTTTCAGGTCCGACCAATGCTGCATGATCTGAGTGTGGATGAAGGTGGTGTGCGTCTGGTGTTGTATTCGTGACACTATCTCCAGGGCGACGGTCCGCTTCTCAAATGAGTTGGGTAGGTAGTCGTACCTGCGCTCCAGCATCGTCTACAAAACATAAAATAAACATAAGATTTAGATCAAAGTGCATACTAATATCTGTCACAAATCGATCATTTGACTAAATGACATTAACAGACAAATTTCTAGCCTAATACTATCCTTGTAGCTGGCATAAGTGTGGCTTCGCACATGTGGGCCCTACCTTCGGTTTTGCACAGAGTTTTAGACACTTTTAAAACAAACCGTTTCTTACATAGTAACATAGTATGTAAGGCTGAATAAAGACTTTTGTCCATCCAGTTCAGCCTGTTTAACTCCTTTCAGTGGTCTAGTAGCCATAGCTGGAAATGTTATTACATGCCAGGAAGGCATCAACGCCACTTTTGAACATTTTTACTGTATCCTTCATAACTACCTCCTCTGGCAGCGAGTTCCATAGTCTCACTGCTCTTACAGAGAAGAATCTCCTCTTATGTCGGTGGAGAAAGCACCTTTCCTCTAACCTTAGTGGATGCCCTCGGGTTATGGTTACACTCCGGGGTATAAATAGATCGTGGGACAGATCTTTGTATTGACCCCGAATATATTTATACATAGTTATTAGATCACCCCTCAATCATCTTTTTTCTAGACTAAATAAACCTAACTTGGACAATCTTTCAGGGTACTCTAGCCCCCGCACTCCTTTTATTAACTTTGTTGCCCTTCTTTGAACGCGCTCCAGTTCTGATATGTCCTTCTTAAGCACAGGTGCCCAGAACTGTACACAGTATTCCATATGAGGTCTGACCAGTGACTTGTACAGTGGTAAAATGATGCTCTGGTCATGAGCACCTATGCCCCTCCTGATGCACCCCATGATCCTATTTGCTTTGGCAGCAGCTGCCTGGCATTGATTACTACAGTTGAGCTTATTGTCAACTAAAACCCCTAGGTCTTTTTCCATTGTTGTTTTACCAAGTGTTTCTTTATTTAGTGTGTAATCATGACACAGATTTCTCCTTCCCATGTGCATAACCTTACGTTTATCTGTGTTAAACTTCATTTGCCATTTAACTGCCCATGCTTCCAATTTATCTAAATCTGTTTGTAGCTGCCTGCTGTCCTCTTTTGTTTTAATTACTTTACTCAGCTTAGTATCATCTGCAAAGATTGAGACTTTACTGTTTAATCCATACCCAATGTCATTTATATATATATTGAAGAGAATTGGTCCCAGAACTGACCCTTGTGGTACTCCACTAGTAACAGTGACCCAATCTGAGTGTGTACCATTGATAACCACCCTCTGCTTCCGATCATTAAGCCAATTTCCCACCCATCTGCACACGTTTTCCCCCAGTCCAAGCATTCTCATCTTTTGTACCAGCCTTTTATGTGGCACAGTATCAAATGCTTTAGAAAAGTCAAGATATATGATATCCAATAACTCCCCCTGATCCAATCTTGAACTTACCTCCTCATAAAAGCTGATTAGGTTTGTCTGGCAGGAGCGATTCCTCATAAATCCATGCTGATATGGAGTAATAAGGTCATTTTTCCCAAGGTGCTCCAGGATAGTATACCTTAAGAAACCTTGCCCACAGCTTGCCCACCACAGATGTTAAGCTTATCGGTCTGTATTTCCCCGGTTCCCCCCTAGATCCCTTTTTGAATATTGGCACCATATTTGCCAAGCGCCAATCCCTCGGAACAGACCCTGTAGTTATGGTATCCACAAATATTAGAAATAACTGCTTGTCTATTACTGTACATAACTCCCTTAAAACACGAGGATGTATGTCATCTGGTCCTGGTGATTTATCGATTTTTATCTGCTTGAGACGGTGCTGGACTTCTTCCTTGGTTAGACCAGTGACATTTAATGGAGGGTTTTGGTTATTCCCCTGCATTTCACTCGGCATGTCAAATTCTTTTGTGAATATAGAAGCAAAGAAGTTGTTAAGCAAATTTGCTTTCTCCTCATTTCCCTCTATAGGGGTCCCCTCCTTGCTTTTCAGGGGGCCCACACCCTCAGGTTTGTACCTTTTACGGTTTATGTAGCTAAAGAATAATTTGGGGTTAGTTTTACTCTCTTTCGCGACCAGTCTTTCTGTCTCCAGCTTAGCTGCCCTTATCTATTGTTTACATTGTTTATTTTCTTCTTTGTAGTTTTTTAACGCTTCCGCTGTCCCTTCCTGCTTTAAACGTTTAAATGCCTTTTTTTTGTTGTTTATTGCCCCCTTAACCTTTTTATTTAGCCACATCGGTTTACATGTGTGTCTAATAGTTTTATTCCTGTAAGGGTATATATCTGTCACAATGAAAATTAAGTATTCCTTTGAAAGTATCCCATTTAGCGTCCATGCTTTTGTTTTTAAGGATATCTTCCCAGTCAATGCAGTGTAGGGCATCTCTAAGTTGGTCGAACTTTGCCTTTTTGAAGTCCCGCGTTTTTGTGGCTCCTTGATAAGGCACCCTAGTGACTGCTAATTGGAAATTAATGATATTATGATCACTGCTTCCAAGGTGTCCCCCAACCTGTACCTTTATTACTTTGTCTGGTACATTGGTTAGTATTAGGTCCAATATGGCTTTCCCCCTTGTTGGAGCTTGTACTTGTTGGGAAAGGTAGCCATCTTTTGTTTTAGATAAAAAACTATTACTTTTATGCGAAACACATGTTTCAGCATCCCAGTCTATCCCCTCGATTCAAAGAGCAAAAGTTAATTGATTTCGGATCGAGAATCGTAAGTTTGGGTGGGTGTTAGTCATTTTTTCCTGTTTTTTTGGCCATTTCCGACTCGCACGAGCCTACGTACGAATGCGTATATGCTCTTACGATCATCGCAAGTTCGTTCCTAAATTTTAGGATCAAAACGTAAAACTTAGGATAATCGAATGTGTTTAGGTGTGATTCAGAGAACAGTTTTCAAACCTCTAAATACGTTTTAAAAGAAAGCCACTGCCGACACCTTTTAGCAGTCGTATTGCTGTTCTTGAACAGGTTTTTTGGCTATGTGGAGGAGTCTGCGCGTCTTGAGCTCCAATGAACTGAATGTATCAGCATGGCCGAGGCCATAAATTGTATGGCAATGCATACCTGATTCATGTATGCCTTATAAAAGCATTTTAATGTGGACCTTAATTAGTCCTTTGCATGTAAACCTTTATTTTGCAATATATTTGCGTTAATTAAAGAAATTTATGTCCTTTGGTATTTATTTTTAAATTGATGTACTAGAATAATATTTTTAGATTGCATTTATTGGTGTAGTTGTTTACCTTTGCTTTGTTTAATTATTTAAGCACATCTTTGGTCAGATGCATCACACTTACTGAGGAGAGGAGAGCGGGATAAAGTGCAGGATGTGGGTTACTGCTGTATTTTACACAGACACAGCAGAGCTGGGGGCACGGAAAGGTCAGAAATCAAAGAATGCAGAGCAACACAGTCACAAGGCCCTTTCTGTTTGCAGGCTGCCCGATAATACCTGAGCCGCCATCTTGGCTGTTTCTAGACTCATAACATGCAGAAGTTGCTGGGTGTTTTTTTATATTTGAGATTAATCTGTATGGAGAGGGTGTGGGTAACCACACACAAAATTTAAAGTTGTACCATTTGAAGCCAAAATATTAAAATTACATCCGCAAGTAAAAAATGCAAGTTAACTAAAAATTAAACAAAGTAAGATTTACTTATGCAAATGCATTCATTAATGGTTGGTTACTACAAAATGAATGAAATAAAGAAAAATAAGACCAAATATTTAGAATGCACTTTAATGAGGTAAGTTTGTAGTGCGCAGCCGCAAGATCAGAAGGATTTACGTCCAGACAAAAAAGGAAAAAGGGCAAAACCAATGTTGCAACCTGAGAAATGAAACGGAAAATTCAGGATGGAAACTGACATAGGTCTGATTCCCGAACTGCCATACGAACGGACGTAAATTTTAGGATAGAAACGTATTTGCTTATAGAATCACTCGCAAGTTCATACGAACGCACGAGCGGACGGGAAAAATAGGATGATCGGCACCAAAAACCAAGCTGTTACATGTTTCTTTGAATCGACCCTTATATCTGGGTAGTTAAAGTTCCCCATAATCACTACCTCATTTAGTTTAGCGGCTATATCTATTTGCCTTAGCATCATATTTTCTATGGATTCGGATATATCTGGAGGTTTATAGCAAACCCCCATCAGTATTTTATTTTTGTTTCTCCCTGCATGTATTTCTACCCATACAGACTCCACATGGTCATTCCCCTCACATATAACCTCCCGCAGAGTGGGTTGTAGAAAGGATTTTACAATTAAGCAGACTCCACCCCCTTTGCGTTTGTTACGGTCCCTCCTAAACACACAGTATCCCTGTAAATTTACTGCCCAGTCATAGCTTTAATCCAGCCAGGTCTCTGTTACCCCCACTATATCATATTGTTCTTCTGTTATTATCAGTTCTAGTTCATCCATTTTATTAGTCAAGCTTCTAGCATTTGTAAGCATGCATTTCAAATGCATATGACAATTTTTATAATTTTGTATATTGCCCTTATTCCTGCTAGATGTGCTAACCCCTCCCCCCTCTCCACCCCTAGTTTCATGTCTACACACACTGTCACTTTCTTTCCTAACTTCCCCTTTGTAATAGCTTTTACCCTCCCCCCCAGTGCTTAGTTTAAACACTCCTTTAACCTTTTAGCCATCCTGTCCCCCAGAACAGATGCACCCTCCCCACTGAGGTGCAATCCATCCCTGCCAAAGAACCTGTAGCCCACTGTGAAGTCAGCCCAGTTCTCTAAGAACCCAAACCCCTCCTTTTTACTCCAATTTTTGAGCCACCTGTTTACCTCTCTAATCTCCTGATGCCTCTCTGGTGTGGCTCTTGGTGTGGTACTGGTAGTATTTCTGAGAATTCTACAGTTGAGGTCCTTGCCTTAAGCTTACGGCCTAAGTCCCTGAAATCATTTTTAAGGACCTTCCACCTACTTCTTGCTATGCCATTTGTGCCAATATGCACCATGACCGCTGGGTTCACGCCAGCCCCTCCCAACAATCTCTCAGCCCGCTCCGCTACATGCTGTACTCTTGCCCCAGGAAGGCAACACACTGTTCGGCAATCCCGGTCTTTGTGACAGATTGCCCTGTCTGTTCCCCTAATAATAGAGTCACCCACTACCAGCACTTGTCTTGCCTGCCCTGTTCTCCCATTTCCCCTGTGTCTTGCTGCAGCTGTGCCATCCCTGAGCTAACATCCTCCTCATCTGCCAACTGGGCAAACTTGTTTGGAGGTGCCTGTTCAGGGCTAGCCTCCCTGTAACTTTTACCCCTACCCTGCCTTCTAACTGTTATCCAGCTAGCTGCCTTATTTTCCTGCTTTTCCTCTCCCCCCATACTACCACCCTCCTCCTTCCCTGACCCATTGAGTTCCAGCTCAGTGAGATCCAGAGTCTTTTGCATGATAACAATGTCTCTCAGTGTTGCCAATTGCTTATTTAGATCGTGAATGACGGCTTCCAAATCAGCGATTCGCAGACATCCGGGGCATAAATATCCACCATCGACCGATTGATCAAAAAGTGCATACATAGCACAAGATGTACACTGGACAGCATTGTTAGGCATGAAACCCATTGTATCAATTTGTGGGAACACCAAGTGTAGAATTTACAACACTTAAAATAACAATCTGAAATCAAAGGCAGATACTTACAGCTTCAGCACTTCTGCTTTTAACTCCTGCTTTAACTCACCACTTCCAAGCAGCCACTTACAGAGTCAGCCTCCAAGGCCTTCCTGTGTTCCTTAAGGCCTAAGCATGCATTTGGATGGCAAATCCAAGGCATTAAAAGACACTTACAAGCATGATGATCTCTTCTTGTTGGCGGGTGAAGATTGTGGGCACATCTTTCCTCTTGTCTGCAGCAGATAAGTTATGCCCCAGCGGTTTCCGGGTTCCGCACGGCCGGGCGAACGAGCGCGTAAGCGTCAGACCCCGGCATTCTTATTTAAAGGGTCTGGGACACACAGCTCATTCTCTTTCTGAGTCGGTCAGTAATGGCACCCAAAAAGAATATGACAAAAGCAGCAAAGAACGCCAGCAGCAGCAGCAAACAGCCATCAAAGCGGCAGGAGCCTTCTGCAGGGCCATCAACTTGCTCCCAGATGCCCAAAAGTAAGCTGCAGGCAACCCGCAGTGCTCAGCCAAAGCCAACAAAAACAACCAGCCAAAAAAAGGAGCCAGCGGGCAAGAGGAAGCCACAGGCCAGCAAGGCAACACAAACGGCCGGCAAAAAAGGTACCAAGAGGGTGCGAAGCCCCAGCCCCCCCAGGTCCCCATCACCCCACCCACGTGTCTCCAAAGCCAAGGCTAAAAAGAGAATACACCGGGAAAGGAGCCCCAGCAGCTCTAGCTCGCCATCACCACCACCCTCACATGGCCACAAATCTCATGGCAAGAGGGAAAGGCACCGTCCCAGAAGCCCAAGGTCTCCATCCCCACCCGCACGGGTCTCAAAATCCTCTGCCAAGAGGGCAAGGCACCGGCAAAGAAGCCAAAGCTCTGGCTCACCCCAGGACCGGCCTAATACTTCCAAGGGGCATGCTACTTCTAAGGGCCCACAGAGGCACAGGGCCCCAAGCCTAACTTCTTCAAGCACACCCTCTCCTCCTTGGCCACATTCTCCACCAGCACAGGTGGCAAGGCACTCACCATATGGCACATCTACACCTGCTACTTCAGTGGCCACCAGCCACGAACACCCAGTCCCTTTCCTAGTCCTGTTCTATCTCCAGCCAGCCAGCAGTCATTAATTTCACCCCAACACAGCCAGGCCAGAATGTCCCCTGATTTGCCTGCAAACAATGAGGAGCCACAATCGCAAGCAACAGGGCGCACATTGCGCAGAGGCCACTTGAGTGGCAGGTTTGGGGAGGCCCAAACTCTGGCATTGGCTAGTGGGCTCACCTTGCATTATGATGAGCTATATGGGTGCAGATCAAAAGCTACCAGCAAACAGCGCAAAGCCGAAATTTTGGAGGAGCTCACCAGACAGGTCAATGCAGCGGGGGAAGAGCTAAAAGATGTGGAGCAGATTCAAAGGAAAATATCAGACCTCAAGTATGCAGCACGAAAGAAAATAAATGGCGTCATTACAGGTACATATATACTTTGTGGATTTGTCTTCTTCTTGTATTGTCACCATTTTGCTAAATGTGTCAAACTATCTTTTTCAGCTTACAAACTGGCGGAGGCTTCCCCACTAAACTGCAATTTACCCAGGCTGAGGAGATGGTGCCGGGCCTGCTACATCCCGTGGCCTTAGAGGGACACTCGGGCCGACAGGACATGGACATCCCGACTATTCCTGCAGGTTAATAATGTTAGTGTGTATGTGAAATGTGAGCTACGTGTAAAATGAGGCTCCAAGGCATATATTAACACATGCCCCTAGGGTGTGCCTTGTAGTGGAGGTAACAATTTGACCAGGGTGTGTCATGTCTGTGGACTGATCATTTGCTAATTTGCTTACCCATACATGACCTTTGAGAGTCTTTAGGAACAGTATTAAAGTATTGAGATTAGCAAAGGACTGCCTGTTATGTGTTTCTAGTCAATCACATCCAACACTTACATCTAACATCTTTCTCTGTAGCCCACTTGGAGCTGTGCTTTGGTCTGAAAGACTTGATCTGGGGTGATTGAAAGGTTTACCTATAAAGAATGACAACAAGCATAATCTTAGGCCAAATGCTATTTGCAAGCTGAGTGTGGTCCCCTAATGGGCTTTTAGGAATGTGTGAAGCCTCAGAACAGCCAGTACATGCATGTTTTTTGGGGTTAAGGTGACCAATGTGTATGTACTTGTTGACTAATACATCTAACAGATAATGGCATTCATAGTGAAGGTCAACTTGGAACGTTGGGGGAGTTGCCATTCATACTTGCCCACGTGTTTTAGTGAAGCATATGTATTATTACACATCAGCAATGCATAGTTGTGTGTTTACATGCCTTTTTTTAACAATGCAGCCCAGCATCATCCCTCAGCTAGTGGGGAAGCCTCAGCCAGTTTGTCCATGCCGCCAACTCCCATGCTGCCTAGGACCCAGGATCCGATATATACGGTAAGTGTCTTTTTCTGATTTTGCTTATGCATGTGACTTGCCATGTTTCTTTTTGCGGAATTACATATGTAGTGCCCAAACTGACCCTTTTTTTTTTTTTTACATGTCCCAACAGACCCACACACTGATGGAGGAAATCCAGGAGCTGGAGGATGATGGAACCTTCATGGGACCTTCTGTACAGCCCCCCCGGGACAGAATCTGCAGCTGTCCTAACATGTTTCTCAAACAAATCCTCAGCAGCAGAGTGAAGCTGGCTGCATGCTGCCAGCCCATCGTGGGCAGCATGCAGAGACTGAGCCTACAGTCCCCAGTGTTAGCTCTGCTGCTGAGGATTTGCCAAGCAGACCTGTGGCTGTTGGTGGAACTAGAGGCCCATCATCTGCACACCCCACAACCCGGGGAATTGGGAGGCGTAGTCAGCTACGTCGCCCAGTTTCCCAGGGGAGGGGCGCGCCGATGATGGAGTCAGCATGGCACCATGAGAGGCGTTTATTTCGCCTACAAAATCAGAGAAACCACGAGCATCTTCATGGCCGATTAGAGACCTTAAATAATACGTTAAACTCCATGCTGACTGAATTTAGGTCCAACAACAGCCACATGGACACCTTATCGAATTATTACAGTGCCATGCTTGGCCCAGGTGAGGGCCCACCTCCAAGGCCCACAACCTGGGTTTTATGGGCATCCACCATTTTAAGGCCTATTTGGCCTGTATCTGCTCCATAGGCTTGATTCAGAGAGACAAAAAAAAACTTCAGTTTTAGTGCCGATCTGTTTTTTTTGTGAAATGTTTCCGTTCTCGTATGAGTGTACGAGCGATTCTATGCATGCATTGAAAACCTTTTGTAAAGTTTCCGTCCATTCGTACGGCAGATTACGAATACGAGGATGTCATTTTCCAGCCTGACTTTTCCGTTTCATTTTCACATTACAACATAGGCTTTCATTTTGCCCTTTTCCCATCGTATCCTCCAACGAATCCTGTACGTTTCCCTTTCGATTCTGTTTCCCTTTTTCATCGTCCAGACGGAAATCCTTACGATCTAGCGCCTGCGCACTACAAACTTAACTCATTTAAGTGCTCGCCTACATATTTGCCACCCTCACTTCTACTACAATGTTTAGCTAAATCACTTAGCACTATCCTCCATCTTCCCTTTTGGACCCTTAAAGCTCACCCAAACCACTTAGCCCTATCCTCCATCTTCCCTTTTGGACCCTTAAAGCTCACCCAAACCATTTACCACTATCCTCCATCTTCCCTTTTGGACCCTTAAAGCTCACCCAAATCACTTCTCGGTCATGTGAATATTCATCTTTAAATATTTCTGGGCCCATTAGTTTTGTGTTAATGTATTTTGTAAATGAAATGACACTGTAACATTTTTTTTTTTGGATTCCATCATAAAATATAAAATTTTTAAAAATTTTGAAAATTTCTAATTTTTAAAACTATAAAAACAAAATGCATAGCAATGGCAGGCTACAGAACATTATTCTTTATCTGTGGTCCCCAACAAGTTGCGCAGCTCCTGCATCTCGCCCACCAACTGAAGGACCCTGACACTCAGTTGTGCCACTCTGGCACGTGTGGTCCCTGTTAAAAAACTTAAATTAAAATATTGGTATAACCTAGTTTGGGTCATACTGCAGTGCCCCCCTCCCCCCCCCCCCCCCCCCCCGTATGGTCCAAACACCTAAATCTGGACTTCAAAAGCCAGAGGGCCCTCGCCACCACGGGCCGGGTTTTGCATAGTGCCCGATTAGAGAACCCCTGGCCCGCATTCTGCAGGCAAAGAACGGGCATCAGGAGCAAGGGCAGGAGTGGATATCCAGAATCCCCTGAAAGATTTTAAAAATACTAACATAAAATACATATTCTAAGCTACAATATTGTTTAACATGTCATCAAGGGCTAAAAACAGCAATAGGTTAAGTCATGAGTCATCAACTATATTCATTGCCATACAGTGAAAATGGATTGATGGAATGTGAGCAAACTTACCCAGGAGCCATCTACCAGATAATTCTCCTGACTCAAACTGATGAAATAAGCTGGAGCTCTGCAATATATAAGCATCATGGGATGACCCTGGATGCCCTGCAAGAACACTGAGGAATCGCATAGCTGGACCAAAGACTGCTTGTATGTTGTGTGAGTTGCACATGTTGTGGCTCCTGCAACCAAATATAAAATAATTACACAAAGCAAAGGTAACCGACTAAAACAATAACTCCTACAACAAATTAAGATTCAAGTTCAACAATCCAAATATAATTCACAAAGGACATAAGTCTAAAAAAATATAGCAATTATATGGATGTGTGGGAAAATAAATGTTTACATGCTAAGGACTAATTAAGCTCAGCTTTAAAATGCATCTATAAGGCATACATGAAATGTATTGATTCAGGTATGCATTGCTAGACAATTTATGGCCTCGGCCATGCTGATACATGCAATGCCTTGGTGCCTCAAAACATGTTCAACAATAGCAATCCGAGCCCTCAAAGGTCCCGTAAGTGGATCGGAAATTAAACGGATTTATAGGGTGGTGGTTCGTCAGAAATAAGCTCTCTGAATCAGACGGAAACCCATCCCAACAACGGAAGTTATCTGAACAAACGAAAAATTTCCGATTTTGTTTGGAAAATGATCCGAACTAACGGAAATGTTCCGATTTGCATGCGTTCATCGAAAGCGCATTCCCGAACGTTCGTACGAATGAAAAATGAACAAAAAAAAGCAAAAAAATTACAAACACCCACCAAAACTTTCACAGACAGCTATGGAAGTCCAGACGAATGTGTCTCTGAATCGAGCCTCATATCTTTGCTCTACATCCCCACTGTATTGACCTGTCTGGTGAGCCCTACCAATATACCCTTTTTGGGATGGCTTTGCTTGTATGTTTTTGATTTGCGCCCATATAGCTCATTAGAGTGCTGAGGTAGCCCACTTGCCAATGCCGGAGCTCAAACCTCACTGAACCTGCCACTCAAGCTGTTGAGCTGCAGACTTGGGCCTAATTACATTGGTTCTGGCTCCTCCTGTTTGTAGGCATGATTGGGGGACATTCTGGCCTGGAAAACTACTACCTTGACCCCTGGCTGAGATTGAACTGGACTTGGATTGGGACTGGGGGTTCTTGTTTGGGTGGGCCACTGAGTAACAGGTGTAGATGTGGCATAGGTATGGCTGCTTTCCACCTGTGCCTGTGGCAAATATGGCCAAGCAGGAGAGGGTGTGTCTGTGGCCCTATTTGTTGGCTAAAAAATCTGGACATGCCAATGCTTGTCACCTATGTGTGTGTATTTAGTAAACTTTGGCCTGGAGTGCATTACTTTTAAACTCCTGCCTGTGGCAAATTGCTATGTGGCATGATTTGTCAAAAATGACATTTGTTGTTTTACCATGTATTTACATGAACTATGGGAGTGACCATCAACTCCAATGTTTGCTTTGAAAATAAACCAAAATAATTTTGACTGGACCTGTTGTTGACTAAGTTGATGCCTTAATGTATTTTTTGGATAAAGATTACTTAAAGTTTGCACAATTAAATTTGGCCCCAAAAAAGCCATGAGTCTAAAATCAGGTGTGAGATTTTCATCAATTACTTCATTACTATTTTGGACAGTAACAAACAAAAATACAAACACAAAGCCAAAATAAATTAAAAAGCAATCAATAAAGGGACAAAACAAACACAGGCACAACAAATTAAGTAAAATGTGTGGAAATCAAATTTGAATGAACGGCTTGCCCAGACGCACTAGCTGTGCCACGGTAGTGGTCCTCTGGGTCATCGCTGGGTGGAGAGGGGGTCAAATCCATATACCGGGGGACACGCTGCATGATGGCATAATTATGCAACACAGCACACGCCATAATTATATCAATGACCTTCTTGGAGTCATACTGTAGTGCCCCCCCCCCCCCCGGTATGGTCCAAGCATCGAAAACGGGTTTTTAATAGGCCAAACGCCCTCTCCACCATGGCCCGGGTCTTCCTGTGGGCCCGATTGTAGGCATCCTGTGCAGCATTCTGGGGCCGAAAAACAGGCGTCAGCAGCCAGGGAAGCAGTGGATAGCCAGAATCACCTGAAAAAATTAAAAAAGAATAGCATCCAATTGCACATTACTCAAATAAACCATAACCCCATCTAATGGATGTTGGGACAATTTAACCCTTCTAGTGCCAGCTACGTGACTCTCACGTAGCTGCCTCTCCAACCGTTAAGTGCCAGCTACGTGAGAGTCACGTAGCTGACTTTAGAGCCCCATAAAAAAAAAGTAAAAAAGATACAGACTTACCTGACCCCTCATTTGAAAGTGCCAGCGATTCTGTACAATCAAGTAGTAGATTTTCGCCCCCGGGCTTCTGATCTTCAGGAGGGGGCCCGGAATAGGCCCCCTCCCCCGCCGGCGCCGACATCTGAAAAAAAAAAAGTAAATGTCATTTAGGCCCTCACCATCCTCTTCGGCCGGCGCTGGCCCCACCCCTAGCCCCGCCCACTTGATGACATCATCCCGCTCCTCGGGTTACCGGCACCCGGGCTCCGTTCTGTCAGTTGTCGGTAGCGATCGGAGCAGGTAGGGTGGCAGGCAGGGAGGCTCTTATCTCCCTGCCTCCCCCCCTCCCTGCTCCGATCACTACCGACAACTGGCATCTGCAGCGGCGCGGGACACTGGATGGGAGGTAAGTATAAGCGAAAAAAGAATAATAACGAATTTTGTCTCTGTGTCTTTTTTTTTACTTAACCCTTTGTGAACTGGTAAGGAGTCCATGAGACCCCTTATACCAGTTCACAAGGCTCTGGGTATGGCAGGTCACCTGCGGCAAGCGGATGACTTGCCATAACCCCCAGCCCCCCATTACCTGCCTCCCCAATGGCCAGGGGGAGGGCAGAAGGGCCCGGGCCACGTGGCTATGTGGGCTAGTAGCCTGCAGGGCCAGGGGCCACCAACGCTGGCCCCTGCTCCCTGTTCTACAAGCCCCCATAGCTGGTCCGGGTCGGTAATGCTGGGTAAGGGGGACCCTACTTCTCTGCGGGGAATGGTCTTAGAGCCACACCTGGCATGCAAGAGTACCCGGATTGTGGCAGGAGTATTTTTACTCTTTATTCAAATTGGGAGTAGTGTGGGGGGCATTGTTGTTGTATGGTGCCTAAAAATGTCTGATGGAAGCCCTGCCCCATCCTGAATTGTGATGCCTTGATTGAATTCAGTAGGCAGCGCATGCTGTCACCTCCCCATTTCCTCAGCGGTGTGCACGCTCCCACCCTAGCCCATCTAAATTGCTGGGGTGAGAGCATGCGCACTCACCATTGAAAACAATCAGAATTGGGCTACTATGGCATTCGGCAAAGGGCTCTGATTGGATGAGAGCCACGCATGTGCTCTTGGAGTGGGGATCCCATTCTTTTAAGCTCGAGGCCAGCTACTGGTGAGTTTTGTTCCTCTGCATATTAAAAGATGACCACAAACACTCATGCTGTCTGTCTCGAGGGAAGGTCTTAGTCTGGCTGTAAATAGGACATCATAGAGGGTGGCAAAGTCAGGGAGCAAGGGCAGGCTGGTGATTTTCCTACAAGTGCTCAGCAGCAGACTAGGACATGCAATATGTAATACAGGAGACAAAGAATTTGTTTTCTTTTGAAATTGTTGGAATTATTAGCATTTTAGGATAGGCTTCTGCACTGTCAGATTGGGGCCACATATCAGCCTGGATTTTACTGGACAGACAATTCCATGACCAGCATGCAACATCAATTAAACAATTGGGTTGGATCAAAAAGCACACCACAAACAAGACAGTTGATTTACAATTAAAAATGTATTAGGGTATCAAACATATGTATAAACCGTGAAAACAGTTCTCTGATCACATATATTATACAAAAAGGATACAGTGAATGAATCTGTATATATGGATTTCTGGATATCATCAGGAGTGTTTGATCACCTCAGTAAGAAAAAGAAAATTGTGATATTATTACTATCATATACAGTATAGGTTTGGGCTGCTATGTTAAAGTAATCATGCATTACCATAAGGAACTATGAGGTGATGTTGTCACGATCCTGATAAAAGAGCATGAGATGCAGGCTTTAGAGCTTAGTCAAGGAAATGCCATTTAGGAGTAAACAATGCAAGTAACATAGGAATCAGTCATTTCTGGTCAGTAAAACATACATTGTCTGCCCTGCATCATGCCATAAAGAACCCATCAGATATAAACATAGAGATACACAGTAGAAATCATGACGTCAAAAAATTATACAATGTAAATGGGAGATATTACCATCGCAGTATACATGCCAACGTTTCGGGGCCCTCCGCCCCTTTCTCAAGGCCTGCGATCATACAATGTAAATGGGAGATAAACAATTTAGACAGTGATCGCAGTATACATGCCAACATTTCTCAAGGCCTGCGATCATACAATGTAAATGGGAGATATTACCAATAGGTAACAATTTAGTCAGTGATCGCAGTATACATGCCAACGTTTCGGGGCCCTCCGCCCCTTTCTCAAGTCCAGCATGCGACATCGGCAATGAGCCCGGGTGCCCTCCAAGGCTTTGGCTATGCAATGAGCTCAGGTGCACTCCAAGGCTTTGGCTATAGCATTGCAGGGACAGGTCATTAACAGCGGTGGATAGTTATTAGTACTGTGTTTTATATATCACTGTTTGAATCGGTAGTGCTGTATGAAATAGTAGTTACAGACATTACCATAAAGCTTACCTTAACCACGAGCCTCCACCGGGAATCCAGCGCCATGACTAGCCACACGGTGGTACGGGTGCTGGTCCGCTTTAATGCTAGGAAAGTCTAAAGGATAAGTGGTGGATATGAAGGGAAGAATCACAAGTAGTAGGTATTGAGTCAGGGGGCATCTGCCTTTTTGGAGGTGTCCTAGTCTTGGCAGTTCCAGCAATTCCCACAGGAGGGAGCAGGTTTTTCCTGTTTCAGGATGGCGCAAGTTGAGGGCTCCAATTGAGACAAACATGACAGGATGCTATAAGGGTTATCTAGACCAGGCAAACTTGAAGTGTCGGAGAATCCAGAATTGAGTGAGGAAGGGCATCCAGGGGAGTCTTCACATGGACAAAACAGAACTGGCAGCCCCTGCCATGTGAAGGTTATAAAGGTTATTTAGAGCAGGTTATGTGCTTGTCTAAAACGATGAGTTTTGATGGTGCTGAATAGAGAGCGGAAGGGTATGCCAGAGGAGTGATGAGGCATGTGAGAAGTCCTGGATGCTGGAGTAGGAGAGGGTAACGATGATTCTGAGTCTCAGAAGGGCCTATTTATTTCACGTGAAGTCAACCTTGGTAATGGCTTTCCTCCACCGCAGCTGCAGTCCTTCAAGTTTGCTATTAGGTCAGGATTGTCATTTTTTGGGGGTGGAGGTGACTATAGTTAATGGGGAGGGCAACAGCATCCAATGCAGATGATTGTGTGAGGCTGCAACATCTATGTCTGTACATGAGGGTAAGTTGTGAAGCGATAGTAGAGAATCCAAGAGAGAAAGAATATTCAGTTTTTTTTTTATTCCTGAGTAAGATTGCCCAATTGTGAGCAAGGAGATATGCAGGAAGGGAAGATACTGTTTTCATATAATAGGAAGCTCAAGGTATTATTAAAGCAGATCTTCAGATGTAGGCAGTGAGACAAACAGGTGAGATTTATTTTTCCTCCATGGCTCATAACATAGACTGAGCTGTCAGACTGGCTGGGAAAAGAGTGTCGACCATTTGGATTCCAGGAGCAACAAGGACCTCAACTGCCACTAAACCAACACAGCACATCCATCCCTGATGCAACCTAGCATTACTTAAAGTCCACATTCCCCAGTTTAGATTTTGTTGGATACAGAGCAGAGGTTAGTGAAGAGGAGGTCAAGTGTATCACCGTCTTTGTGAAAGAGGGTGGTGGATCGTTGTTTGAGGCCAAAGGAGGAGGTGAGTGATAGTAATCTGGTGGCAGCAGGGTTGTTGCTGTTAAAAAGCATGTTAAAATATGCTTTGAAAAGTTGTGCTTGGAGGATCAGGCTGTCCATTTTGCCCAGCAACCAGAACTTTATAAATGAGACTTGTGATGATCTTAGATTAATTGCAATTGAAAGGCAATTGTACCATTCCATTTGAAAGTCGGGTAAAATGAGGCAAAAAAAGGGTTGGGTATGGCAGACTGAAGCTTTAGTATTGTGGGGGCAGATATGCTTATGCCCCAAAGCCATGAGGCTATAATAACATTTGGTGCGAGCGTGGGCTGGGGATGGTTTGCTAAGAGAGTACAGTGGGGCCAAGTACTTTTTGGAGGCAGACTATGGTGGCATTAATTGAATGGGTGTGTTCGAAGCAATAGCCCAACTGGTCTCAAAGCAGTGCGACCCACCAGGAGTTCTCCCGGGTCTCTCTATGGCCAAGTCTGCCCCTGAGCTTGAGAGAAGAAAGCAAGTGATCCAAAAATGTTTTTGCTGCTGCACTGATAAAAATAAGCCCAAAGCTGCCAGTTTTGGTTTTACAGGTTATTTATAAGGTCTTAATTGTTTTTCTGGACCTTGGCTTCCAGATTACAATCTTGGATCATCTTTTGTTTTTTTATTTAGAAATGTTGCGGACCCTATCATCAGAAATATTCCGTGTACATTAACTGTGAATGTAAGTTAATGGACATAACTATTTAAAGTAATTTTTCAAGAAAACCAAGGCAAATATATACTTTAATGAAGCAGTGCCTTTCAGTGTGTTATACTCTAATATGCACAGAAAATGCACCTACTGCAAAAAGATGACTTAAATCAGGACTCACTTAAATTATGAGGACTCTGAGATGAGTGTGACCATGCAAGAGACTGTTGTCATGGCGATTT